>OZ012697.1:13004920-13020408 GCA_963942565.1 Maea johnstoni | reverse complement strand
ATATATATATATATATATATATATATATATATATATATATATATATATATATATATATATATATATATATATATATATATATATATATATATATATATATATATATATATATATATATATATATATATATATATATATATATATATATATATATATATATATATATATATATATATATATATATATATATATATATATATATATATATATATATATATATATATATATATATATATATATATATATATATATATATATATATATATATATATATATATATATATATATATATATATATATATATATATATATATATATATATATATATATATATACATGTGTACATATATATACATATATATACACATGTATATATATATATATATATATATATATATATATATATATATATATATATATATATATATATATATATATATATATATATATATATATATATATATATATATATATATACATGAACCATGAAAACGGTTGCCTATGACTAGTGACTAGGCTACTGTTTATCAATGACGCAATCTCTCCATTATCCCTCCACAGCAGCAGCAGCAGTTGTTAAGCAGCAGTAAGTTAATTCAGCCACTTGCCCGCTCCTCCTGCTGTCTGTGTTATTTGACCTGTGTTGACCCATGATATTAGTGTGTACACAGCACTCCTATCATATGCCAATGGTCAAATGAGCTCAGCGGCAAAGTTTGCAGATGCCATCAGATCCAAGTGTGTAAAGCTGATAACTGTAGTATGCTACTAGTTATTATCATCACTGCCAGCGATTGGGGAGGAAGCAATTGCAGGTACAGTCATGCTGGGGTGAAATTAAGGTTTTCATTTGTAATCCAAAAGATAAAAAGGGACATGACACTTCGTCGTTAACATAGAGTAAGGGTGAAACTTGCATTGATTTGTACTTGAATACTAGTGAGAGAAAAGGATATTACTCTCATTTATATGTGCATGATAGTAAAAAAAGATATTGCATTCATTTCTACTTTTATTTCAGTAGGGCAAGGGATTCAACGTGCCATAAACAAACACACACACACACACACACACACACACACACACACACACACACACAGTAGCTCAGTTGGTTAGGTGTCGGACTAGTAATCAGAGGGTCGCTGGTTCAATTCCCGGCCGCCCCGGGCACTTTGGTCTGTTCTTGAGCAAGACAGTTTATTCCATATTGCTTCAGTCTACCCAACTGCAAAATGGGTACCTAGCATAAATAAGGCAGTGCTTAGAGCGTGTGCGCTATATGCTACCAGTTGCTCTGGAATATCCCCCGGGAGATTGAAATGGTTTGCATGTGTACAGTGCCTGCTAGGGGAGGAAGGTCGTGTAAACGCTTCGGTGGATACAAGACTATAAACCGGACACCTTTACCTTTACACACAATTTATATATATATATATATATATATATATATATATATATATATATATATATATATATATATATATATATATATATATACATATATATATATATATATATATATATATATATATATATATATATATATATATATATATATATATATATATATACATATACATATATATATATATATATATATATATATATATATATATATATATATATATATATATATATATATATATATATGTGTGTGTGTGTGTGTGTGTATTATGAAATATTCATACATTGATGTATATAGAAAACTTAAGGAAAATGCTTCAGATGGAGAATCAAAAGCACAACGTATTAGACCATCATTGATAATAAACGAAGAGTCATTGATTGAAGTTGTAAACATACATAGGAATAAAAAACCTCTCTCATTCTAGTTTCAGGTTTTGATTGTATTACTAATGAAGAACACCTATCTCATGCAGTAATCTCCCTTAAAATTGTCCTAGTGATGGTCTCTAACTGGAGTTTAGAATTGAAATATGTCCCAGTGAATTTTCGACGAGACATCCAAATCCCACTTTATAGGGCAAGAATAGCTCAAGCCTCTTAGTGGGCAGCTATAGGGGAATAACTCTGCTGAGTGGGCTCAATAATCTCTTTGAACTAGTTTATGGGAAAGAGTAAAAGGCTGGTGGCTAAGCTCAGGTATCAATGCACAGATACAGGTAGCCTAGCTACAATGCTCTGTTATGATTTTACTTTAGTATATATAGAAGCCTGTACCTATACCAGATAGGGACTTGTGGCCTACTGTTGGCCATTAAGTTCGCACAATTGCCACACAAGGGATATTAGAGTTAATTTCCAACTGACCTCTTAGTTTATCGTAGTGCCATCTATCCACAATGGAAGACATTCAAATATGGCCTGGGAGGCAGGCTAAGATACAGGATTCATGCGAGGCAGTTTAATGATGATATCACTGCTGGTACCCTGAATCCAAATGACAGACCTGTTTTGATATCTTCAGGATGTCTATCCTTTTTGATATAAACAATGATGTTATGAGGCTCATAAATGGTATAAGAATTTATTCAAAGAAAGACTGAACAAATTGTGTGGAGGTGAGAATGACACAGAGGACTGGAATAACAGGACTCTGTGGTTTAAAGCAACAATCAAAGTAGAGAAAATAATGGGCACTGTTAACAATCTCACATGGTGGCACTTGGCTGACATTAATCCAACACTAATCAGAAATTGTGAACTAATGGCCAAAATTGTTTGTAAATCTCATACCGGGGACAAAGTAGCTCAGTTGGTTAGGTCTCTGACTAGTAATCAATAGGTCGCTCGATCAATTCCCGGCCGGGGCACTTTGGTCTGTTCTTGAGCAAGACAGTTTATGCCATATTGCCTCAGTCTACCGAGGTGCAAAATGGGTACTTAGCATTTATACGGCAATGCTTAGAGCTTGTGCGCTATATGATGCCAACTGCTCTGGAATTGAAATGGTTATTGAAATGGTTTCCGTATGTACAGGCCTGCTTGGGGAGGAAGGTCGTATGAGCACTTCAGTGGATATGCAAGACTATAAACCGAATACCTATACCTAAAGTGTGAGGAAGAACGATTAAAATCTGAACCCATGCGCAGTAAAGTCTGCACTTTCTGCGATTTTTTCTCTATCGAAAATGCTAAACACTTCATATTACAGTGCCTGCATTTTGAAGTAAAAGATCAGAGACGGGTGAAATCTGGTTCTGGTAACATCTGGGTAAAATTGATTTTGGAAGTGTCATCAACCCTTGTGAAAGACTTGATATTATATTTGAAGCATTACTTGGCAAGACAAAGTAGATGCGCGTGAAGAAGTCAATATTGAGTTCATGTCAATTGCAGGGTAATATATTTACCAAATGTACAACACTGTATTGTGAAGAGTAGAAGTGGATTTGGGTCACGACGTCATAAGTAAATGAATTAGTACATATTTATCTGTTATTTCTTGTACTTCCATGACAAAGTCAATAACCCAAAAGTCTCTTTCTGTAAATATTTGGCTTAGTTCATAATTCTGTCCAGTTACTTCTTTTGTTCACCATATGTATGCTATTCTTTTCTGTATTGGTATGATTTTGTATTTTACATACAGTCAATTGAAAGTCGAAAGTGGAGGGATCAAATGCTATTTTGCAATTAGTATGGAAGAAGGGTAGTACATTCACGTACATATGTCATGGCCAAAAAGAAGGACTTTTATCTATTATGAGAAATTGACCCTAAAATCCATTCCAGTGATTCTATTCTGGCCACATACTTGATGAATGGAACTTGTATTCATCTACTGGCATTCATTTACTTGTATGCAAGTAGGGGTTGGAACGGTACATTCATTTATACTTACATACACATAGGAAGAAAGGTATTTCACTCTTGAACCTATTTATGCTCACAGCGACCAAACGCAGTCTGACAATTTTGAAGAAAAATTAAAGGCAGAAGTATTGGTGGGAAAATGATTAAAGGAAAAGGTTCATCAGGGTGCTGGAAGCAACTCTTCTTGAAATATTTTGTGAAATAACTTATTTAAGTTATTGTCAAAAGTATCATAGATCCAGACGACAATTTCAAGAATACCTCTCAAACATTAATGGGTTAATACTGATAGATATACAAGAGAGATACTGCACCCATTAGTACTTAAATCAGTTAAGAAATGGGGACAGTCATAGACTTGGCCAGCAGGTTGTCTGGGCGTCATCTGGCCACCCAAACCCTCAAAATAACCCCTAAGAACACAAAATACTTTTTTAAGGTGTCAATTTAAAGCATGCAGATGAATTCTTCAACACCAATATTATTAATTCCCATAACATTGTTTATGGACGCCATGCCTTATTTCAATAAGTAAATACATGTTTATGGTTGTAATCTGAATAATCTTCCCTGAAAAATAGGAATATCAAACTGCCAGTTTTCAATTTTGGGCACCTAGTATATAAGTACAGATGGTCCATATACATAGCTACTAAAATGACTAGAAGTCGTACATTGAGGTCTACCAGTGTTTCCCTACTTTTACACTGTTTGAAGGATATCATTGGCACTGTTATTGATACGAATTTCGAACTTTTAGATATTCTTCCGAGTTTGTTCCTCGAGACTAGGGATTCGAAAGAAGCTGCATCTGCTGTATGATATCTCTCTGAGGAGAGCCACGACTGTTCTGCTGTTCATCTAAAGGAATAGCTAACTGTTTTATAAATAATAAAGGATATACATTATACAGTTGAATATATATATATATAGTCAATGACGACCAAAGTTCTGTGATGTTAGGGTATACCCTATTTAAATACGTTGGTGTCAACATAGAGGTACACCATAACATCACAGTATACCTAGGTTGTCATTTAGTCGTCATTGACTATAAACAAGTATTGAATTGTATAAATCATATCCTTTGTCATTTATAGCTGTTATATATGTATGGTTTTTGTGTATGCTAATTTTGAAATGCATATTACAGTCAATGAGTATACATACATACATTAATTCTCACTTACCTCTATTTCACAGTTGTTGGGTATTAAGTATCCAGCGGTAGCATATGGCCATCATCTGTCTTTGACGTATGCTAAGCCGAGTTATCAATGTATTCATTTGAGTTTTGTTCGAGATAGCATTGGCCAGATGTACACTTTCACTGAGTCATCCACCAATCATATTACTGTTACCGATAAGAGATAACTCGCCAAAACCGCTCACTGATCCTGGACCATTGGACCCGAATACAGCGTCTCGTAACTCAAACACAGTCACCACGTCACGGGGAAATGCGAGGGGGTTAACTTCTCTATACGGCATGCGGGGGATATCCCTTTTTATCATCAGCTCCACTCTGATACTTGCAGCCGATTTGGTCAATTTCTTTGATGTACTGGACTGTATTGGGATCCTAACATTGCTTTTCATTAATTGTCAATGTTAGTATCCCAATAAGTGTTTTATCCCCATTCTAAATGTTTTATCAAAAAAGGCCAGCCAGCCGTATCGCACTCGGCCTCCGGCCTCGTGCGATACGACTGGCTTCTCGCAGATACCAGGCTGTATCCCTTTTTTTACAAGGAGGATAACTAATATTATACAAAAATATTCTTGCCCTGAAAATCAATAGAAAATACTCTTGCCCTGAAAATCAATAAAGCTATTCTTTCTCTGAAAATCAATAGAAAATATTCTTTCCCTGAAAATTAATATAAGATATTCTTGCCCTGAAAATCAATAAAAGATATTCTTGCCCTGAAAATCAATAAAATATATTCTTGCCCTGAATATCAATAGAAAATATTCTTGCCTTGAAAATCAATCAAGAATATTCTTGCCCTGAAAATCAATAGAAAATATTCTTGCCCTGAAAATCAATAAAACATATTCTTGCCCTGAAAATCAATAAAAGAATATTATTTCCCTGAAAATCAATAGAAAATATTCTGGCCCTGAAAATTAATAGAAAATATTCTTGCCTTAAAAATCAGTAAAAATATTCTTGCCCTAAAAATCAGTAAAAAATATTCTTGCCCTGAATGGTAAGAAGAAGAAGAAGAAAAATACTAGCCCTGAATACAGCGGCTCGCAACTCAACCACAGTCAGCACCTTGCCTTTCCTCTTGACGTTATACCTCTTTATATCGCATGCGGGTGCTATACTTTTATAGGAAAAATATTCTGGTCCTGAAAATCACGTAACATATATATTCTTGCCCTAAGTTAGCAAGTCCATCTACACGGACATTGGTCCAGGAGCACAGCTATATTTGTGGCCGCTGTTATAACAGAAATAGACAGCCCTCACTCTTTTCGAAGCCTTATCGAAGAAGGGCGCTTAGTTTCCGAAGGACATTGGTGCAACTCCCCTTTAGATACCCCCCTCGCCAAGGAATACGCCCACTTTGACTAGGCTCATCTGTTCGCACGACAAGACTATAAATTAAGAAACAATCATCTTACCATCACGTTGAGTGCTTTAAAACTGTATAACTGCAGTGAACCTTCTGCCCTAAAGAATGATATACTAGTAGTATTACTCTCATTACTAAATAACTAGTGGTGTATAACAACTGCACTGTATGTCACCCAGGGTGGTACATACAGGGATTAGAAACTGCATGTTGTGCCCCGAATGGAATATGCTCCCAGTCTTAGATGAAGAAAAGAATGGATATGTAGCGAGAGACCAATTACTATATGCCCTATAGTTACATGCTGGACTCATGCCAGGAGTACCAGATAAGGCATCAGCGCGAGGTCACGTCGGAACAAGGACCAATCAGGGCTCTCACATCGATAACAGAGAAACCTTATATCCACCACCAGCTGGGGGTGTCCAGAGCACCAATTTTGGCCTAATTAGCGGCTATTGGTTGACACTGGTTGAGGCTAGCATGTTCAGGTTGACCAGCTAGTTTCGAATCCACTTGTGTTTGGTCATCTAAGCTCCCAGTACCTGAAAAATGCGCACTCCCTTCAGTTCTGAGTTGACCAAGCAGTGTGGTGTAGTACCAGCACTGACTTATAGATGGCACCTCTTGGTCCACGCATCCCAATGAAACCGAGTCCTATATCTACCTGGTGAGATAAATGTGAACTAATTTGTCGACACTGGCCGCCTTGATCAGTTGGTGCCTAGTGTAAGAAAAACGCGGAGACAGAAAAAATACCGTGAGCCACCCTTTAAAAATGGGTTGGCGAAACCTTAAAAAACTCTCTTTCCCAACACATTTTCTGAAACGTGCGAAAAAGTGTTTGTTATTACCCGCACGTTCTCGGGAAAGAGATTCATAAAAAATATGTTTGATTTTTTTGTTGCTGTGTCACGTATGCTCTTTTGTACATGCGGCCCAATAACATGGACACCTTTTTGTTCACAGGCCGCTACACGCTCACAGACTATTTCACATTCCAGAGAGTTAACAGTGAAATGTTCCGCAGAAATGTGGAATTTGGAATATTATGTATCGTCACCTAAAATCTTCTGCCATATTGCGGCTATGTTGTGACAAGCCGGTTGTAAGTGATGGAGGCAACTGAAATGCCCGGCAGAAACCACCGCCTAACCAAAGTCACGGACAACTTTCTCACATGCCCCATCAAGACTTCGAAAACAGATAGTGGTAGGAGACAGCGAGCAGCCATTGAGCGTCATAGACCACTTGTCTATTATATTAGGGCAGGCGCATACAGTGACTTGGAAGAAGTGTTTAACTTTTAGTATATATATATATATATATATATATATATATATATATATATATATATATATATATATATATATATATATATATATATATATATATATATATATATATATATATATATATATATATATATATCCTGTGTCTTGTTTAGAATTCTATTGCATAGCAGTAAATGACTCTCCATCTAGTCACCTTTATATATGATTTTTTGTGTGCTGTGATATACTGTATGCTGTGATATGCACCTTACAAGACCGAATAAAATCAAATCAAATCAAATCATAAGGTGAAACGTGACGAGAAAACGAAATGTCATATGTCTGAGATCCTGTCGTTGTGCAAATGTGTCGTAAGTTTGTAACCATACCGTCTCGTGTCCACCAGACACATGCGCCATCTGGTAAATGGAATATAAACTAAATACACGTACCCTGATATATGATCTGAAATCCTGTCGTTGTGTATATGTGTTGTAATCGTGTCAGAGTCGTGAGCAAGTTGACGTTGATATGTTTATGGAAGAATAAGAAAAATCCAGTACTTGTTACCATCGCGGAGCTTCTTCTTGGCTTCCCGATCAACCGGGATCAGTCCGTGGCCACTTCCGCATAACACTGGTCACTTCGGGCTGCCGTGGAAATTTTAGAAAATTTCAAAAATTCACCGCGAAGTTTCCACTACCCATACAACACGTTTTAACTTCGCGGTCACGGTACTACTGGTTCACTTCGCAAACCTTCATGTTGACTTCGTGAACACATTTTGAACACGATTGACCATGAAGTGGCGCCTTGGATTAGTTGTGTTGGTCTTCTAAGGTAGCGCGAAGACTTCACATTACCATCATATTCTTTTCTTGTTTAGTCGTGTTTGGTGTTTTTGCATTCTTGTTAGCTTCAGCACAGGTCATGTACACTTCACATAGACTTCGTTTTATCTACCTGTTTCATTGGCTTCAAAATATTTTTTTTCTGCGTAGTGAACACGAAGTGAAATTTTCCAACTTCACGTAAAAACATATTCACTTCGGCCTCTGTGTGCGCCTAGCTTTAGAAGAAGGAAATTTAACCGTCTCTGGTCGACAAGACACGTGTGCCATCTGGTGAGTGGAATATAAACTAAATACACGTGTCTGTACTTCACTGCCTTGAGATGAAGTGGACGGAATTTTCTCTTCGGTCAAAGAGCTTCCTTAAATATCTGATCACATCATACAAATCAATTAATTCTACTGTTATTTTTAGATAATCCGACCAAGCTGTCTAGTGTTGTGATTGACACGCACACGTATCCATTGCGAAAAAAATCATTCTACTCCTGGTTACGGGTTGAAGTGAAATATATGTTCAATTTCTAATTACACACTGCACCAATAGCATTTTTCTGTCACTTATGCACCATCAAGTGCAAAACATCGTATTCTCGTCTTGTTTCTTTCTTCCGTAGCTCCTCTTCCCTGCCCCCTTCACCCCAGTTAGTAAAATACATCACGAATGTGTATATTAATCCTTAGATGAATAAAAGAATGGATAGGGAGTGAGAGACCAATTACCGAATGCGCTATAGTAAAGACCTGGCTATCCGATCATCGTCTTAGTGTGACGTCACTAGGAGACCAAGACCAATGTATGTATGTTTAATGACTGTAATTAGTACATTACAAAATCATACTATACTAATATAAGGAAAATAGAAATACAATGAAATATAACATAAGTTCGCCAACACGGTGGGTACAGGTAAAGGATGAAAACAGCAGAATATTGGTTATAGTTGGGGGATAACGATCCCATGAGAGCTCTCGTATATCGTTTACATTACAGAGAACGTTGCGCATCAACATGCGCAGAACGCAACTTTTTGGCTATTCGCCGCAGCCAGGTGCATATTCGGTGGATCGACATTAGTGATTAATCCAAGTATACAAGCACATAACACGTTACGTCTGTTTTCTTACTATTACCCCACACGATGGAGGGTGTGGAGGGATTAGGTAGTATATAACCAGGGGTGGCCTCTTTGATCATACATCTCTCATGATTCTGCCAGATTTGCTTCATCCACTCCCTGAAAGAATGTCATCTCAGCCCACAACAAACTTGACCTCCAGGGGCGGTTCCAGGCTTCCATAAGGGGGGGGGGGGGGGGTCACGCTTAGTTTTGCGGACGACCACCAGGTGGAGGAAAGTTTAGGTTCAGGGGTTGACCACTTGTCGAGTCGCTAATTCATTTGTTAATGCCCAAGGTAGTATCTGTGTCATATATCAAGAAATATATATTCATGGTAATTTCAAGTTTAATTCATTCAGTCTTTGTATACAAATGTAATTTCAAATATATCCATTGTTAATATACAGAAAAGCCATAGTTCAAATTCTATTCATTCATTATAAACAGAAAAGACACAAGTATAGTTCCAAATTTCTTCATTCGTTATATACAGAAGAGCAACAATTACAATTGTAGTTCCAAAATTATCCATTCTTAATACACAGATAAGCTACAGGTATAGTTCAAAATGTATCCACTATCATTATACAGAAAAGAAACAAGTATAGTTCCAAAATTATTAATTCTTGATATACAGAAGAGCCACAAGTATAGTCCAAATTTATTAATTCTTGAGTATAGTTCCAAATGTTACCACCGGTGATGGAGCATGAGGTGTTACCTAAAAGGGGTGTTCACGTGAAGTGCTGGAACCAACACCTTGATCCGCCCCGACCTCTGACTCTGTCCCAACAATGCTACATGTGACCTTCCTAGCAAGTCGAGCTTGTCGCCGCCTGCTCTTATGGTGTGGTTATGACACTGGCGCTTGTAAAGGTGCAGTTCCTGATTAATCCCTTTACATAACTAAACTACTTCTTACAGTGGCCTGCCTCAGTTCAACCTGGAAGAGAGAGAGAGAGAGAGAGAGAGAGAGAGAGAGAGAGAGAGAGAGAGAGAGAGAGAGAGGGGGGGGGATTTTGCCCACCCCCAATTTTGAATAAGCAATACCCCTACCCCTAAATACCAAGGAATACCGCCACTCCACTCTAATTCGGAACTCATTTCTTTTTTCTTTTTTACGACCCCTGCCCCTGCCCCGAATTCTGAATTGTTTTCTGGATCCCCACCATTTTTTTTTAAATGGAAAAGCTCTGAAACGCGACGACCCCAATTTGACCATTTGTTCCCAGTACTCACCATGAAGGTCAATGTACCTTTTCGATAATTCTAATTTCTAGACCAAGATTACATTTTAGATATGATATCTGGAATTTTGATAAAAGCTTATGTTTCAAAATCTTTAAGCTGGATTTAGATAGGTGAACGTTTGGTAAATGTTCTAATTCTTAACCTGGTTTGATATTTTTTTTTGTTTTAAAACTCTAAATCAGAAGCAACAGTGTGACATTTTAAACATATTTCACCACACATTGTACATGTCTGTTCGACCTGCATGTAAGAATCATATGGTATATTGGACTATATCAAGGACCTTATATTACTCTGTGTGATTATATTCATTAGATTAATTTTCATTCAATCTAAAAATCCCTTTTTTCTTACGATTACTTCACTGGCTGTTCGGCCTATGACAATATATCGATTATAAGGTAGCCTGATGACATTAAGTTTTACAAAAAACCTTCCTGCAGGCTGCAAAATACAAGGACAAAAAACTGAAAAAACCCTCAATTAATAAATCGTAGCATTTATTAATATCAATAAATAATTAATTAATATTAATAAATGATTTATTCATATTAATAAATCTTTTCTTGATAATAATAAATATGTATTAATATCAATTAATATCTATTTATATTAAGAAATGATTTATTAATATCAAGAAATGATTTATTAATATCAAGAAATGATTTATTAATATTAATAAATACTCTTTTTGTCCACTTTGGCCTTCCATACTGAATAACATTTTCTCCTTCAAATAGTTTTCTAACTTTGCTTTAGCATGACAAAAATGTCAGACTGTTTTGGACGCTGCGAGCATAAATGGGTTAACTATGCATCTACTCCGACTCCTATTATGGAAAGCTACTCATTTCTCTACATAGAGGGCGTTGCCCGTTAAACCTGACATTGAATAGTAAATTTGGTCAGGCCATAATACTGAAACAAGGAACCATGTTTGAGGAAGGATGAAGCAAGGAACCTAAATGTGCGTGGCTCAATTCGTTTCACGTATTCGATTATTCAACGGGCAAATTTCCTTTTGGTCTCAGCATTTATGCCCCCTGTTCCAATGGCAATGGATAGTTTATTCATTCAAAATGCACTTTATAATGATTATTTATTACTATGGTATTTAAATTTATTTTTATGCTTTATTGTTATGACGATATAGAGACTAAATGATACATACAGGTTTATCTGCCACGGTGTGTCTATTTAGAGGGCTGAAGGAAACGAATCGAACAAGTGTGAGTTTTCTTGTGTTGAATATTAAACGCGAAGTGGTCATGATAAATACATAATCATGGGATATATGCAGTGGTAAGTAGGTCTTAAATTTTCATAAACGCTACATAAATATCGTGTCTTTTAATATACGTGAAATAATCGACACTTAAATGACGTATTTTATTGGAACTGCCTGTTTTTCTACTGAGCATTCCCTCTGACTTGGGCGGCCTGTCTGACAGCTATGTCGCCTTTCGGGCTGGAGTCTTGTTTTGAATAAGCATAGCTGACATCACTTGAGCTGCATCCTGATGGCAGATCACAAATTGGCCTATGCTGAATTTAAGGAATATTTAACTCAATTATACTTAAGAGGTCTTCCAGAAAGTGTCATCTGGATCTATGATACTTTTGAGGATAACTTAGAAATTGAGAATGGTTTTATTTTTAACATATGATATGAAGGAGAAGTGAAGGTAATGGCCAATGGCAATGTTCTCATTGACATTTCTCCATCAAATATTTTCCTGACTTTGATTTTGCCTCACAGATTTCATCTAAATTGTCAGTCTGTTTTTGGCTGCTTTGAACATTAATGGGTTAATCCCTTATTTCAAGGAAAGTGTTATTTTCTTTGCAGGTTCTGAATCAGGAATTAAACCACGTAGATGAAGCAAGGGCGGGTTTAACAGTAATTTAAGGTAAGAATTGTTTTCTCTGTAGATCTTTAATCATGAATTTATCTATGAATTTGATTAGGAAGTTCCACTGTCATCACTTTTTCTGCCAAATTGAGGCAAAGTTGGGTGGTAGAGGAAACATGAGTAATGAGGCACAGGTACCTATAAACATAAATAAATCTATAAGCACAAAAAAGCAGTGATTATTTCTTTCACCCTCAAATGGTGGTGGCGCTTATTCGACCAGTACCAAATGATGCAAAAAAAACTTGAAAATGACCCACACCCTGGCACAAACCCTGGTACTCATCTGAGAGTAGGCATACTCAGCAAGAGCTCTCCTATGAATACTAATATGACAGGGTTTAGATGGTTTTTCCAAAATCTTTGGGTCCTTATAGTGTTTTGGATGAAAGTGACCTTAGCATTGGAAGGGTTAGAAAAAGCTCATTTTGGATCTAGGAGCAGTGATGAGTTTAGTTGTCTCGAGATCTAAATTGTATCAATGGCTGCTATTACACAGATAGCAAGCCTGCTGATCTCCATGAGACCCTAATGAGCCTAATGAACCTAATGAGCAAAATCAACATTTTGCGAAGTTGAGACAAAAAGTCTAGGTACACATACACATAGTAGTGCTCTTAAGATATTTGCCAAGTTTGGATGGCAAACTCAAACGTTTTGTCACAAAACAATGGAAAAAGCGGTTGCCAACCTCTAGTCAGACAGACTATAGTGACATCACACTGAGACAAGAATTTTGGAGATTAGGTGTGTTGAGGACTTCAAAATTGGCCCTATGGTAATTGGTCTGTGATGACCAATCCATGATCTCTTCATCTAAGATAGTATATAGCCTCTATTATATAGCTTTCTGGTATGGTCCTCACTATATAATTGGCTTCAACTTCAACCCCTAGTGATGTCACATACTGGAAAAGAAAGTTTGATATCAAGATAAAATATATGATTTGAAATAGTACAGTGAAATAATAAAAACTCATGCAGAACTTAAGCTACGACAAGAGTGAAAGTGCGATGTAATGAATTTTACTGACTCCCACAACTCGTAATTGGCCTATGGCGACCTCTCCCTGTTATATATAGCTCTCAGGTTGTATCTATATATGTAAATTGGTTGATTGTGTTTGGTGCCTTGAAGGTATCAGATATGGCCATGTTTACCAAAGAGTTTATCCTGAACTACAGGCTTGATCTTGGCGTGTTTGTTCTACTGAAGAAAAGTTTGCAGATTAGATGTTCAAAAGGTTCGGGGAAGAAAGCGTGGGTGAAAGTTACACTTAGAACTTTAGGCATGTAATGAAAACCTTGACATACCAGGCTCAGAAACTGTTTGCAATTTCTTAACATATTTAAAGAGATTGCTTTGAAGTGTTTCTATACAAATGAGATTAGAGTTAGAAACATACAGTGCATTGATCAGGGTTTTGTAGTAAGCCTCATATAATTAACCCTTGTGTTACACCCACAAATTCCTGATGCCAAATTACTATATGGCAAATCGGCCCAAATCACGGTACTTTAGCTAAGCTGACCTGATCAATAAGTATGCATTACTCTCCAACTTAAAGAATTAAATGGTTTCCATTTGCCGAGTTTATGAATAGGGGTCAATAGTTGATGCAATACCAAATATATAGATATTGAATCGGCAAAAGGTGTTGGCAAAAGGATTGTTTTGTTTCAAGATCTGTAATGCTGACCTGCTTAATGATATGAAACTGACCTGTGGGTCTCCACACAAAGGCAATTGGCTATGTAGTAGAGAAATTCCTGAAGCTGCCATTGCAAGATTTAACATAGTAGGCAGGCTGTATAGTTTGTTATATGATTAAGATATTGTATTGTTATTAAAGAAGATAACAATATTGTACCATACACTAGGGCTGGGCTCGATTGCTAAGACATCGAGCGCTCGACTAAGTCTCTTGATCGATACTCACCACCTTCTGACATCGAGCGACGAACTCGATACACTCCCCCTAACCCAACCTCATTTGAACCACTACCTAACCGTTTAATCCCCTCAAAAAATTCACAAGAGCCTATCTTGTACTTTTATTTCTCAAAAAAAAACGTGGCGCTAAGGCGGGCGCCATTAAAACTGCACTGCGATAGACACTATCGCGCGCGGTAACGCTTGGAAAAGTGTGGTGAGGGCCACGCTATGTATTTTACATGGTGCTGGTCCGGCCCCCACAACACTTTTCCAAGCACTAACGTGTGCGACATAATCGAATCGGAAACATCAACACCGAAAAAAAATAGTCAATTAATCGGATCGCTAAAAAATGGCTGATGAGCAAAGCCCTACCATACACATGACAAAAATTTAGGTGTCAATTCCTAGTTCCTGCTGAACAATCATTCACTGTTGAATACCAGAAACCACACTAAACAATTGGAACCAGCGTCTTAGCCAGCAGAGTGTCTAGGTGTCATTTTGACACCCAAACCCTCAAACATCCCACATTTGGACACCTATTTTTGTGATCTACATTTCTATGAATGCCAATTTCAAGCAATATTTTTGTAATTTTCACTTCAATGTGCAAGCTAGGACATTACTTAAAGGTATTATTCAGTTTCTTTATCAGAAAATATATCCTACTTGTTGTAAATTGAAGATATTATGTCTCCCTTTAAACTTTGGATGCCCCAAAACTTTATGATACCTTATTTTGGGCACCACTTTCAAAATCCTGGCTAAGACAGTGAT
>OZ012697.1:12967420-13002420 GCA_963942565.1 Maea johnstoni | reverse complement strand
AGAGAAACCTCACAATACAGGGATGATATCTGCATAGTTATGGCCTCACATCTACAACATGGGGCAAATTAACCTGCATAGGGGTTGACTGTGGTACTAGTAGCAGCATAGTCTTAGCCAGCAGGGCGTCTGCGCATCATTTAGACAACTAAACCCTCCAAAATCACCCCCAGGACACCCAAAACTTCTGAGAGCAATTTTTTCCTAAAATGTCAATTGTATTTGAATTTATTCACCCCATTGACCTCAATATACTTCCCATGACAATGTATACATGTAACATTAGGTAAGGACATTATTTCTTATTTCCATAAGTAAATACATGTTTATGGTTGTAATCTAAATATATTATGGTCTTCCTCGAGATTTTACAAAATTTTGCCAATTTTTAGCACCAGTTTTTAAATCCTGGGTGGCAGTACTTAACAGGGTCTTGATACTCTTGATATTAGATCAGTTCAGACTTGAAGGTGAAATCCTAGGCCTTTTTGAAATCCTGGCTAAGATTCCATCATAGAGGGTGTTCCATCATGAGAAGATTCCGTGCATTAGAGGATGCCCAAATGACAATGGCGCAGACGGCATCATCTCGTCAATTAGCTACATATATAAACAACACACAGCTCATTAAAGGCTCCATTACTCATGTACTAACATGTAATTATAATAACTTTTAATCAAGAAGTGCACTCAGAAACAGGGTCTTTAAGCCAGCAGGGCACCAGGGTGTTATTTAAACACTTAAGCCTTTAAAAATCACACATCAGATAATGGTGGTGCAAAACAGAGTACCAGGTAAAAACCGCTGCCTAACGCCAAGTCACTTGTGACTTTCTCTCATGTCCTGGCCGGGATTCAAATGTGGACAGTGTTGAGAGACAGCTCACATTAAGTGGCAATGCCTTAACCACAAAATGGCTTGTCAAGATTGTTGAGAAGAATAATTTCAGTGCTGGACAGGGTCTTAGACAAGGATTTCAAAATTTCTGCCCGTCCAGATTTAGGTACTTATCTACTTCAAATACTCATACCAGCTACATTTAATAGCATAGTGTTTTAAAAAGAGCAATTTACACTTCAGCTATGTGCTAGAAGGTGGTTATTTACCCCCCAAAAGTCAAAATTGAAAAATCTACTTAGAAATTTTTGGCTGTCCTAAAAGGAGGTTTTTAGTTAACTACCTGTCCAAAAGACAGGCGGGACGGGTCCTGGCTAAGTCCCTGGACTCACTGCTGGAGCAGACATATCCTTATCCCCTCATGGGAGGGCCGCATCCATATGTAGCAGATTATAATTAGAAAGACTCAGCGTAGGATTCAAATAACCTAGGGAAAGGGGGAGACTGGGAGGGGGTGACAGGCTTAGCTCCCAATCAGGGCATGGGATGTGGCTTACGGCCAACTCTGCTGCTTAAACCTTTCACACTCAAGAGTTCCTCTCGAAATATTGTCTGCTACTTTCATACTTTTGAAAATAACTTGGGAATGAAGCGAAATTTCACAAAATATTTGAAGGAGATTTGTTGTTTGTCTTCTGATCAACATTTCTCTTTCAAATATTTTCAAAAAAATGCTTTTGTAAGGGAAATATTTCCAAAATCTTCAGGCCTCTTTTGGCCGCTCTGAGTGTAAATGGGTTAAACCTCATGCTGGTGGTGGCTTATTTGGCCAGCACAAAATGAAGCAAAAACACCTTAAAAATGACTGAACCCTGGCACATGGGTACTCATCTGAGGGTACTCGGCGAGAGCTATCTAATGAATACCAAGATGACAGGGTATAAATGTTTTTCAAAAATCTTTGCATTCTTGTGCTTAAGACGAAAGTGGCCTCAGCATTGGAAGGGTTAAGAGTTCTTCTGGAAATTTTCGTCTGCATCTATGATACTTTTGACAATAACTGCGAAATTAAGTATGAATTTACTATATATTCAAAGGAGAGTTGTTGTTAGATTTCTGATGAATGTTTCTCCTTCAATGATAGTCTATATATTGCTTTTGTTAGAGAGATATCACCAAATTTGTCAAGCTGCTATTTGGCCGCTGTGAGCATTAATAGGTTAACCCCTTTATGCCAGGAAATCTCCTTGACCATTGTCGTAACATTTTTAAAAATAACTTTTCAATCAAATGTAGATTCTCAAAACATTTAAGGAGATTTGTAATTTAAGTTGTGATCAACATTTCCCTTTATATTTACCCAAAAGATACTTCCTGGGCCATCAGGGCAGGCTCTCAGTGGTGAGAGGCAGCTAACAGTCAGTGGCAACCCTTTAGACCACTAGGCTATCAGGGTAGGCCCTCAGTAGTGAGAGGCAGCTAACAGTCAGTGGCAACACCTTAGACCACTCGGCCATCAGGGCAGGCCCTCAGTGGTGAGAGACAGCGAGTAGTCAGTGGCAACACCTTAGACCACTCGGCCATCAGGGCAGGCCCTCAGTGGTGAGAGACAGCGAGTAGTCAGTGGCAACACCTTAGACCACTCGGCCATCAGGGCAGACCCCTCGTGAGTCCTTGAGCTTATGTGAGAGGTAATATATAGCTGCTTAGAAAATACCTGTTCAAGAATACCATGCGTTTGGATCACGGTAGTAGGGCCTGTTGAGGTATTTAACAGTCATTCCTCAGTGGTGAGAGACTGGAAAGTCAGTGGCAACACATTAGACCACTTGGCCATCAGGTCAGACCGTCCAGTCCTGGCACTGGTGTTAGAAGTAATACATAGCTGCTTAGAAAATACCCGTTCAAGAATAACATGCGTTTGGATCACACTGGTAGGGCCTGTTGAGGTATGCAACAGTCAGAGAACCACCTGGGCATATATTTCCTCTTATATGGCTACCAGGGCAGACCCTCAGAAGAGAGAGGCAGCAAGCAGTCAGTGACAACAACCTAGACCAATCAGCTACTAGGGCTGGCCCTCAGTCCTGGCACTGATGTGAGAGGGAATATATATAGCTGCTTAGGCACTGGTGTTAGAAGTAATACATAGCTCCTTAGAAAATACTCGTTCAAGAATAACATGCGTTTGGATCACACTAGTAGGGCCTGTTGAGGTATGTAACAGTCCGGGAACCACCTGGGCAAATATTTCCTCTGGCCAGCCCTTATATAACAGTCATAGGCAGCAGAGGACAACAATAATAACAGCTCCAGGCAGCGGCGATGGCCATGTTTTCCTTCATGCCCCATTTTTAGTGGCGAGGTATTTCCTGACACTACGGTGCTGAGTTGATGGCCGACAGCTGTATGGCGGGGTGTTGGGAGCAGGGTCTCTAACCCTTCCAATGCTGAGGCTTCTTTCGTCCAGAGCACAAGAATGCAAAGATTTTTGAAAAACATCTAAACCCTGTCGTGTTGGTATTCATTTGATAGCTCTCACTGAGTACTCTCAGATGAGTACCCATTTGCCAGGGTTTAGGTAATTAGCTACCAGCAGAATAAGGGTTAAAATGCCTGTCCAAAATAGCAAATACTTCATGAATATCAACTACATGTATCAGGGTCTTAGCCAGGATTCTAAAAATGCCTGTTCAAAATAGCAATTTCAAAATTTACGCCCATCCTGATTTAGCTACTAAGCTACTTAAAATTCTTATAAATATAATAATAATAATAATTGGAATTTATATATAGCGCCATTTCCATTCATAAAATGTTCAAAAGCGCTGCACATTGTCATAGTTTGAGTCATAGTCAACAATGCCTCAATAGGCGATGCCTGAAAAGGTGTGTTTTGAGACACTTCTTGAAGGCCTGACAAGATGTAGAATCCTTCAGGTGTTGTGGAAGCACATTTCCATAATCTCGGTGCACTAATGGAGAAAGCGCGATCTCCAAATTTGAGTCTAGTCCGAGGCTCATCCAGAAGGCCCTTTGCTTCTGATCGTAGATGGCGTCTGGGTTTATAAGGCACAAGCAGCTCCTTGATGTACTTAGGTGCATCAAATAGAGTTTTAGCCAGGATTCTAAAAATGCCTGTTCAAAATAGCAATTCCAAAATTTCTGCCTATCCTGATTTAGCTACTAAGCTACTTAAAATCCTTTTAAATATCAACTACATGTGACAGGGTCTTAGCCAGGATTTTTATTCTTAAACAGCTTTCACAAAATTTCTGCCCCTCAAGATACAGCTACACAGCTTTTTCTTATCCTTAGACCAACTACATTTAATACCTTATTGTATCAAACAGGGTAATTCACACTTCAGCCATGTCTTAGAAGGTGGTTTGCTAGGAAAGATCTATCGTTATTAGTCCAAAAAAAGACAGAATTGAAAATTCTTTTAGAATTTTTTGCCTATCTGAAAAAGAGTTTTTTAGGAAACTACCTGTCCAAAAGTTGTACGATTGTTGATTTTTGTTTCTAAATCCTGAAGCTCTTGATGGGCCGTTTCTGACATGCACTTCCTAAAATCCTAGCTAAGACCCTGTCCAGGAAACTCGCCATTCTTATGTCCGAAGTAATTACTAGGTTTTATATAATAGGACATGTCTGAGCATTAATGTTGGTCAGTGGGCGCCACTTTCTCACTCATACTTCCATGTGTTTCCAGCTGCCTTTGTTTGTGTAAGACAACCAATTAGTCACTCAATTACAACTCTGTAGGGGGCGCCACTATCTGGAGATTTTCACAGACAGGAAGTGGTCAGCTCCACATGGTAGTTAACACTTACAGTGAGGAGACATAAACATATAAGATATTGATTATGCTTCCAGCTACAGTCTGAGCAAGCAGGGGGTCTGGGTGTATGTTGGAGACCAAAACCCTAAAGATTACCCCCAGGACATCTAATAAATCTTTTTTGTGGGATTTCTGAAAATGGCAATTTCAAGCGTATAATTAGATATTTTCACAGCTTTACATAATTCCCAGGATATCATATAAAGGTGTTATACCTTATTCTTATGCTTCCAGTTATACATCCTTTCAGTCCCTCTTGACTAACAGTATCCAACCCTAAATATGGCCTTTTTATGTTTACTTTAGGGAGCCAGGCTCATTGTTTTCCATGTTAATACCTAAAAATATAGGTGTAGCTTGAAAGAGTCTTATTACTAACAAAACCACAGTAACTTACCGACTTGAAATAAAGATTATCTTTTACATGACTTGCTGAGTGGGGGAAGTTAGGGTCTTGTTCTGCTTGCCTGATTGGCGTGATTGCTGATTTCTTGTCAAATTCACTTACAACTTGCAACAGAGCAAGTGGTTATGGTGTACTTATCCCTAGAACCTTAAATGACCACACACAAGTGGATTCGAAACCAGCCGGCCAACCTGAACATGCTAGCCTCAACCAGCGTCAACTAATAGTCCCCTAATAGCCCTAAATTGGTGCCCAGCTGATGGTGGGGATGAGGTTTCTCTGTAATGTAATCGATACGAGAGCCCATATTGGTCCTTTTTCCCACGTGACCTAGCGCTGCTGCCAGTCAGTGACTCCTGGCATGAGTCCAGCATCTCACTATAGCGCATATAGTAATTGATCTCTCGCTACATATCCATTCTTTTCTTTATCCAAGCTAGAACTTTATGTGAAACCTGGTATCTGCAGAGGCCTTTAGTATTGAGCTGTTGGAGTTTGTGGCATGCATGGCCGTGCTGTATGTTTGTGTATGAGATTGCTCCCCAGAGGACCGTGGCTATTAGTAACATGTTAGCATACGCCTGTCTGTGTAAACTTAGCCGCTTGACTCAGTGGCCGTACCAGGCATACCAGCTGATGTAGGGATCGGGTAAAATCTAGCCTGGTTCTCAGGCTCACTTCATTCATGAACCCTTCCAATGCTGAGGCTACTTTCGCCCAATGCACAAAAATGCAAAGATTTTTTAAAACCATCTAAATCCTGTCATGTTGGTACTCATTGGAAAGCCCTCACCGAGTACTCTCAGATGAGTACCCATATGCCATGGTTTCAATTATTTTTTCAGGATATCTGCGTTATTTTGTATTGGCCAATTTAGCCACCAGCAGCATAAGGGTTAATTAAGTGTTCAGAATCAGTCACAATTTTCAAGATCGATCATCGGTCCATCTGAACGAACGATGATCAATTAATAATCAAAGTGGGGCCACAAGGTTTTCCATGCCACCATTATTATTTACCTCGAGTCATAAGGTACCGCTACAAAACACCTCTATATAGTCAAGTTGCAGTACAATGTGACGCAAGGTAAATAGTAATGGCGGTCATTGTTATATCGATCACTCAGAGCAGTTCCTCCACCTCTATGGAGTGGTCCCACAGTGTCTCCTGTTTGGTGGGACCATAAACAGGTGAATGAACTTTTTACCCTATCATCCTCAATAAAGTTGGCAGAACTCATAAACTGTGTACAGCTTTAATTTGGAGTGCTAATAATTTCACTTTAGGGCACTGCTGGAGGGTATTTGTACTACTTTAAGTTTAGCATTCAAGCACTCAAACAAAGCAGATACAAAGCAGGGTATTTAAGTGACAGACGTCATTTTGGCACTATCAAATATTTTGCAAATTTATCGTAATTTTTAAGTTATTTTCAAAAGTATGACAGGTCCAGACGACACTGGTCAAGTACATGGACTTAGCCAGGATTTAGAAACTGGGTGCCTAAAATTGGCAATTGTTAAATTTTGGGGCGTCCACATTTTTAGGGGTACCCCAATATTCTCAGATTTCAACCATAAACATGTACATAAATTTATTAAAATAAGGCATGATATCCTTATAGAATATCATGGGAATTACATGGAGATGAAAAAAGTCAAATTACATGCTTGAGATTGACATTTCAAGAAATTTCTCACAATTTTTTTTGGGTGTCCTGGGGGGTGATTTTAAGGGTTTGGGTGTCCAAAAAGACACGCAGACACCCTGCTGGCCAAGACCATGGTCAAGTAGATGAATGGTTTAAGACGTGGAGACTTGTTGCAAGTCTAGGGAGGAAAACTGAGAGCAGCTCTGGTGCTGCCCAGCATTCCCGGTCTATTGGAATCACAAGCATGCAGTCCCGGCTATTGTGTAGGCCTGTAGGGGTCTGCACTGGGGGTAGCTTTGTGGAATTGGGTGTTTTCACTGACTGCTAGCTGATTATTAGTCTTACCTAGCCAGCAGGGCGCCTTTTGAATTTGGACATCCAAACGGACATCCAAACTCTCAAAAATCACCTCTCCGTGCACCCAATTACCTTTTTTTACCGCCGCCATCACCACCCCTACTACACCATTATTAAGTTGGAATCACAAGAATTGTGTTGGTTTTGTATGGGGTATCATACAATTCAATAACTACCACAACGCAGGGTGCTGTACAATATTTCAACGCTAATAATGATTTATAGACTTGACTCTTGAGAGTGCATGTTCTGTTCATCAAGTTAATCAGCTGTATTTATCACATACCTGTATTACACAGGTAGATGGCTATTATCTTTTCTTATCTTAATCCCTTGGAGCATATGAGTGCTTACTATTGGCTTGGCACACTACACTGCCTACCTACTCCAGGGCTGGAAATTAGTTTTTCAGAGAGCCCAATTTTAAAGGTGATGTGTATATAGAAACCAGTACATCTTTGGGCTCCCTGCATAAACTCAAGGGAGCCCTGGGTTCCTGACTCCAGTTCATTTCAAGCCCTGGATTAACTGGAATTGATCTGCTCTCGCTAGGCAGAGGAGATGACTACAGTTTCATTTGTTGACATCCCTCCCTGGAGATGTGAGTCAGTCTAGACATGATGTACGTGACGAGGGTGGACTCATGGCAGGGTTGTCACAGCCAGCAGGGTGCCTGGGCATGCATAGCCTTTAAGGCCTAAAAAAAGTTGTTTGTTTCCTGTAACCCTACCCTATCAAGTTTTTATTCAAAAAATTCCCTACCCTATCCCAACTCCCAATCAATGTAAAACATGCATAAAACACACATTTTTGACCAAAAAATTATGCAAAAAAAAAATACCGACCTACCTACCCTATTTTTTCCCCCCCGGACCGTTACAGGAAACAAACACTTTCTTTTTTTAGGCCTAAGCCAGCAGGGTGTCTGGGTATAGCCTTAGCCTGAGCAGGGTGCTTGGATGTCACTTGGACACCCTAATCCTGCAAAATACCTCATCAGGACACACAATTATTGAGAGGAACTTCTCAAAATGTCAACTTACATCAAATATTTGAATATTTTCACAATTTGACTCAAAAGACCTACAATAAGAATATTATGCCTTTCCTCAATAAGTTAATTTATGTTGATGAATTTAACCTGAATGTAAGCCATTGAAAATCCCACCTTAGGACACCCAAATATTTTGGTATGGAAGAAAATGTTGATTTCAAGCAAACCATTTAAAACTTTCACTTTAATTTTCTATGCTATATAAAACCTATATACAAATTATGTATGTATATATATATATATATATATATATATAATATATATATATATATATATATATATATATATATATATATATATATACATATTTTAACTATGTTAGTTATGCCGTGAAAACTTCTTTAAAATCTGTAGGAGTGGTAGAGAGGCATAATGTTCCCTTTGAGCAGGTGGGTTGAGAAGGGAGGCTTATGATTAATATTACATCAGGCCTGACCGTCCTGAGAGACGCTCATCCTGTCTAGACATAGTGGCGGCGGCGCTCTACTGTGTGCTACAGTACTGTTTAACCGTTATGCTGCAGTGGCTAATTTGGTCAATATTAAATGATGCAAAAAAACCCTGAAAAAATGAGCAAAACCCTGGCATGTGGGTACTCATCTGAGAGTACTCAGCGAGAGCTATCCAATGATACCAACATGACAGGGTTTAGATGGTTTTCAAAAATCTATGCATCCTTGTGCTTTGGACGAACGTAGCATTGGAAGGGTTGATGCTTGTGAGTTTAAAATGGAATTTTCCCTGCAATTGTCTGATGCTAAATTGTAATGGGAATTATTTGCCAAAAATCTAGTAATAGGTTGTTCATGTTTTACAACCTTACAAAATTTGGTCCATTATAGTCATGAGATATATCAAGATGGACCATCAAGCGAGCACAACATTCTGAAAGCCGATTGCCTAATGTGTGAGCTATATAACGGGTCTTTTAGATTGGCCCAGCATTATAATGCTCTTCTTTAAAATGAGGGTTGATTATTTGGCAGGCATTCATAGTGTGCAAAATAAATAAGTGTTTGGTTCTTTATTTTATGTTCCCACATTGACCCTTGTGTTGTCATGTTGGAATTTATTAGATAGCTATCACTGAGTTCTTTCGGATGAGTACCACATGTGCCAGGGTTTCAGTCATTTTTGAGGTTTTTTTGCATCATTTTATATTGGCCAAATAATAGGGTTAACTGGTGGGACTGATATGTACAGTCTGTTACCATCTGGATCTCAGCCAAATTCAATACATTACGCAGCAAGGAGACTATTATACAACATTCATAACCTACTGCTGGGCGGCGAAACGTGCAGGAATCATAAGAGGGGGCAGCTTTTAGCTAGTTTCCTGCCAGTGATATCAATAATAGGTAATGTTCATCTCTCAGACTCTCTCTTCTCGCTCTCACTCTCTCCTCCTCTCTCTCCTCTCTCTCTCTCTCTCTCTCTCTCCCTCTCTCCTCCCTCCTCCTCCCTCCTCCCTCCCTCCCTCTCCTCTCTCTTCTCTCTCTCTCTCTCTCTCTCTCTCTCCTCTCCTCTCTCTCTCTCTCTCTCTCTTCTCTCTCTCTCTCCTCTCTCTCTCTCTCTCTCTCTCTTCTCTCTCTCTCTTTCTCTCCCTCCCTCCCTCCCTCCCTCCCTCCCTCCCTCCCTCCCTCCCTCCCTCTCTCTCTCTCTCTTCTCTCTTCTCCTCTCTCTCTCTCTCTCTCTCTCTCTCTCTGCTCTCTCTCTCTCTCTCTCTCTCTCTCTCTCTCTCTCTCTCTCTCTCTCTCTATGTATATATACATTATGTTTATATAACCAGAGATCATAGTGTATTGAGCAGAAACCTTCTCAATTATAGACATATTATGTTTATATTATTCATTATTATTATTATTATTATTATTATTATTATTATTACTATTATTATTATTACTTTTATTATTATTATATCATTATTATTAATTTATTATTACTATAATTATTTTGATTATTATTATAATTAATATCATTATTATTATTATTATTATTTTCATTATATTATCATCATCATTAGTGGCTAGCTGAACCCCTGTAGGGGGCAGGGTCAGGTTGACCTGAACTGTAATTGTGTCTATTCAGCCTAAGTGTCTTAAGGCTCAGCAGAGAAGTATGTGGTATGTGGCTTAAGACGTCTAGTTTCACTGTTTGCTGGGCGTCAGGTTGCAGTGAGAGGATATCAACAGATAGGTATCACACCTCTGCGGTGCGGTATAAATAAATACTGCCAGGATTCATGTGGTATTGGGTCGTACCACATCTCAAACAGACCTCCGCACTAGCCCAAATAACGGAGGCAGAGTAAATAAAACAGTTGCGGTTTGTATCCAACAGGCTATTTTCACTAGCCACACACATACACATTCTCATTCAGACATACGCAGAGGTTTACTTTCAAATATCTGGTGGACTGGCTGCTTCCAGATTCTGCTGGATTCAGCACCAATTGACAGGGTTATCAGAGATAGAGATATCTGGTGATCAGCTTATCTTCTCCCTGTGTTTGCTACACTCTACAACCTGGGAAATAGTGGGGTTTTCAAAATGACCAAAGGTATGTAGCTTCTCATCAAGGGTCTGCAGTGAAAGTCCTGCAGAATCCATGTCCTGCCACCTTTTGCCAGTTTCACCAGTCATGTAATGACCACTTGGTGGCCCCAAGAAGAGGGTGTGAAGTGCTTGAATCCCTGCCAGTCCCATAGGCCTGAGGAGGGCTATTATTAAGATTGGTTATTCCGAGGCATAAATTCAACAGTCTCTACTGATCGACTGAGGGGAGTGTAGACTTCTGTATACACATTCTCATCCACTTACATGCACACAGAGCACACTGGCCATCCCCGGGTTGATTTTAGCTTCATGTTTTTCTCACTGACTCGGTCATTGGTAGTATTACTCCAGAGGCAGGCCATAACATCTCTAAAATTAGCCTGGAAGGCAGGCATGGTTGCTATTTAAATGTGTGGGATTGCAAAATGCTGTATGTAGAAAATCTTCTCTACACCTCCTACAAGCAGGCTGGCATGGTTGCTATATAGATGTGCAGCATTTTGAGGTTCTGAAAAATGAATGAAACCCTTGCGCATGGGTACTCTTCTGAGAGTATACTCAGCAAGGGCTTTCCAATGAGTACCAAGATGACAGGGTTTAGATGGTTATCAAAAATCTTTGTGTCCTTGGGCTTTGGATGAAAGTAGCCTCTGCATGCCATTGGAAGGGTTCAAAGCTTCTTATCAAAGGGTGTGCAATGAAATTTGCGCACTAATTGACGGGATTATCAGAGATAGAGGCAGGGACTTAGCCAGGACCCGTCCTACCTATCTTTTGGACAGGTAGTTTCCTCAAAACCTCCTGTTAGGACAGGCAAAAATTTCTATGATGATTTTTCAATTTTGACTTTTTGGGTGTAATAGCCAAATATTTTTTTTTAATTGACAGGATTATCAGAGGTAGAGGAAATGAGTAATCAGGTAACTGCCTGTCCATATGACAGGCTGGACGTGTCCTGTCTTTAGCTCTATATTGGGTCCTGTGTGAAGTAGTAGTAAATTAAGCCTCTCATCAAGGGTCTGAGAGAGTCTTGCACTAATGACAGGGTTATCAGAGATAGAGATATTGAGTGATCAGCTTATCTTCTCTCTGTGTTTGCTACGCTCATAATTATCAACGTAGGAAATATTGAGGTTTTCAAAATGAGCAAAGGTAGGTATTAGGTAGCCTATCACCAAGGGTCTGCAGTGAAAGTCCAGCACTAATTGATAGGGTTATTAGAGGAAGAGATAATTAGTGATCAGGTAACTGCAGCATATCCAAACGACAGGCTGGACGAGACCTGGCTAAGGTCCTGCATTTACAGAGAGGTAGCAGTAAGACAGGACCTGGCTGTAGGGTCCTGTGTGAGGCAGCAGTAAATTCAGCCTTTCATCAAGGTTGTGCAGTGAAAGTCTTGCACTAATTGACAGGGTTATCAGAGATAGAGGTAATGAGTGATCTGTTAACTGCCTGTACATATGACAGGCTGGACCGTCCTGGCTAGGCTCCTGTTAGCCTGCCTCCCAGGCCCTATTTAAATGTCATCCCTTGTGGATAGATGGCACTGCAGTATACTAGGAACTCAGATGAAAACATTAAACACTAATCTCCCTCGTGTGGCAGTTGTGTGAACTAAATGGCCAACAGTAGGCCACAAGTCCCTATCTAGTATAGGTGCAGGCTTCTATATATAATAAAGTAAAATCATAATAGAGCCTTGTAGCTAGGCTAGGGTGCTGTGTGAAGTAGCAGTAAACTACGCCTCTCATCAAGGTAAAGTCTTGCACTAATTGACAGGGTTATCAGAGAGAGAAGTAATGAGTGATCAGGTAAGTATAAGACAGGCTGGACAGGACCTGGCTAGGGTCCTGGTGTGTGGTAGCAGTAAACTACGCCTCTCATCAAGGTAAAGTCTTGCACTAATTGACATGGTTATCAGAGAGAGAAGTAATGAGTGATCAGGTAAGTATAAGACAGGCTGGACAGGACCTGGCTCGGGTCCTGGTGTGTGGTAGCAGTAAACTACGCCTCTCATCAAGGGTCTGAGTGAAAGTCGTGCACTAATTGACAGGGTTATCAGAGATAGAGATAACAAGTGATCAGGTTATCTTCTCCCTGTGTTTGCTCCACTGCCTGAGGAGGTTATCAGCTTAGGCCTAAAAAAATAAATTGTTTGTTTCCTGTAACGGTCCGAAAAAAAATAGGGTAGGTAGGTCGGTAAAAAGATTTTTTTTGCATTATTTTTTTGGTCAAAAATGTGTGTTTTATGCATGTTTTACGTTGATTGGGAGTTGGATGGGCAATAAAAACTTTAGGGTAGGGATTTTTTTGAATAAAGACTTGTTAGGGTAGGGTTACAGGAAACAAACAACTTTTTTTATGCCTTATAATTATCAGCCCAGGAAATACACACACACTCTCTTATTAGGACGAGTACAGCACACCATTACCAGGCCAGGCCTTTTCATTGGTCGATTCTTGTTTTTTAAACAAAGACCAAATCCGAAAATGGACCACCACTGCCCACAAACAATGTAATATTATTAATGGTCGATATTGGGCACGGCTTGAAATAAGCTAAAATAGAATCAAGTTTACATAGGAAATGTATGAGATAGTTTCTTGTTACATCTATCTATTTCAAAGGGTAAAGTAACATTTCATTTCTGATCTGTTATTGTATATTGACATTGTATTAGGATGCTATTTGATAAATATCATAAATATATATGCTTGAAATCTGAGTACATTGTGATCCCCCTTAAAAATTTGGATACCTCAAAATTTTACAATTGCCAATTTTGGGCACCCAGTGTCTAAATCCTGGCTAAGACTGAGTTGTATGATAAATACATTTCAAAGCATATGGCTTATTTCATTTTCCTGGAGTCTTAACTTTTATCATGTTTTATCATGTTTGAGAAACTATGGCTTATCACATGTGTCCTAATTAGATCACTTGCACCAGTGCCCTGACCCCAAGAAGATAAACTCAGTCACCTCCTGTGCTGGTGTTTGTATCTAAGGTGTCCAGATAAACAAGCGTGTTTCAATATACATTTAGCTGAACACATATTCTCCCGGTTAACATAACAGATCTTAGCCCTTCCAATGCCACACATGCTTATAAAAGTCTGTGGTAATGTAACCAGAGCCTTCAACTGTATGTCTCTTGACGCAACCTAGACTGAATAAATATAAATCGTCTAGAAAGATAAAACTGGTTTTTCCTGTGATAGAACCATTGCATGCATATATGTGTATCTAAGGTGTCCAGATAAACACGTGTTTCAATATACAATTAGCTGAACACATATTCTCTCTGTTAACATAACAGATCTGAAACCTTCCAATGCCACACACGCATATAAGCATTTGTGAGTATCATAACCTAGTAGAGAACCATGTACGCATATATAGTGTGTAAGATAATCAACTTCATTTAAAGAAGAAAGAGCCTGGCAAAAAGAAACTGAAGATTTGAGTTCTGGCACACACATATTCATATTTTTATCAAAATGTGCTTTTGTTAGAGAAATACAACCATAACTGCCAGTTGGTTTTTTTCGCTGCTGCAGGCATAAATGAATTAAACTTTTTGAAGAGGAAAATTGTCATCCACGTCTAGCACAACAATATTGTACACCAACATCTTTTTATTGCAACATTTGCTATAGAAGCATATGACATACTGTTGATTTCAAGAAATTCATGTTTGCTCTTTTCTTTGTAGGATGGATACATAACTTTGAATCATATTGGAATACGCATCAGAAACAGCAACTGCAGGAGCACACAACTCAGGTAAGACAAAAATACACTAAGAGTTTTGTTTTTTGATAGGACTTAATAATATTATAGTAATATTCTGATATACAGTTCAGGGCCAAATAGTGTTGGGACGATCATCGATTATAATCGATAATCAATCGTTTACCTCTCTGATTCTGATTAATCGATAATAATCTGAAAAGGTGACACCTAGTGGCAAAATATAGAACTAAATGACAGACATGTTGTCAGCTTTCTTGCTATGAAACTAAACCCCCAAAACACTTCAAAATGAAGTTAAGGTAGGTGCTAATAGCAAGTAATTGTCATAAACTATCACTTATTATTAGGCTCTAGACCTCTAGTACCCAATTACTGCAAAAGTGCGATGAACTGATTATGATCGATAATCGATCGGTTGTCTGTAACAGATTATCGATCATGAAATTGCAACCGATTCCCACCCCTAGGGAGCCCATGGTTCCTTTGAATTCTCCTGCTGCTCCCTCAAATTTCTGCAGGGAGCCCGAAGATGTACTGGTTTCTATACACAACACCTTTTGAAGATGCAATTGGGCTCCCTGAAAAAACAACTTAATTTTGAGCCCTGAAGTTGATTTTGCCTGTCTTGCCATCAAGAACTTTATTTTTAAAATTTCGTCTTTTCATCACTGGAATTCTGTAGGATTAAAGATTTTCAGAGTCAAGGTCGCCTGAAGGTCAGCTTTGGTGGCATAGTTGGAATAGCTCCTCTGAGGCTTATTTATTTTCACTGATCCACTTGCAAGGGTTTCTGTCTGTAGACACTGTCATTGAAAGTCAGCACAAAGGGTATTGTAATAACAAGTGATGGATATTGTTGAAACGTTTCGTCCTGATCAAGTGCCCTCTACACATATCAAAGCCCAAAACGCAAGCAGATTCAAGCTTGCAGTGCCCTGTTTCTGGGTGTGCACACTCCTGTATACAAGTACAGATAGGATGGTATTGACATCATATCTCTCGCTTAAGTAGACCACTTTCTCCTAACATAATCAACATTACAATAAAAGAAATAGGGAGCGATGAGCAGGTGAAAATAACACAAGACAATTAAGCTATCATATCTATAAATGTGATGGTTTATTTTTTTCTGGGGCGGGGGGGTTGTCTTTATTAGTAAGAACATGCGGCAAGCATTTCGTACGATGTCACTTATTTTTTTCGGAGCAGCCATAGCTCAGTATTTTAGATTCACTGCTTGACGAATCAATTAGTTGAACTTTCAATGAATTGACATAATGTTTCAAATTTTGTGTATTGATGATGGTGGGGAAGATGATGAAAATTTTGATAACTTTGATGATATATGGTGATGATGATGATGATAATGATGATGATGATGATGATACTGATAATGACGATGATGATAATGATAATGACGATGATGGTGATGATGATATATTATATATGGTGATGATGATGATAATGATAACGACGATGGTCATGATGATGGTGGTGATGATGATGATAATGATGATGATAATGATGATGATGATGATGATGATGATGATAATGAGGATGATGATGATGATGATGATGATGATGATGGGGATGATGATGATGATTACGTGTGACCATGATGGCCATAGTTTTGATGATTTTGATGATGATACTGATGGTGATGATGATAATGATGATGATGAAGATGATGACAATGTTTGAGGTAATGATGATTGTGATGGTGATGCTGAAGATTGATATTGTTGAAGAGCAGATGGGTGCATGATCTATCATTCCCTACATTGGATATTTGCCCTAAGAGGTTAAGGGAGAAGCCAGTACAGTAGGGCTAATTGCATGTCTCTGTCGGTGCAGCGTGGCTAGGAGTTAAGAGTATGGGCAAGGGATGAGAGAGGGTGATCTGTCATCGCGTTGAGGGGTACTAGGTTTACAGTGATACTATCCCTGATTGATGGTCATGTAAGCTACGAAGTGAGTGGTGGTGTTCTATGTATATACTACAGAGTGCCTCCTGGATATGTTTACTTCTACTAGGCTGGTTTATAAGGTGTGGTTTACATATTTGTATATATATATATATATATATATATATATATATATATATATATATATATATATATATATATATATATATATATATATATATATATATATACTATCCCTGGATTCAGGCTCTCAGACTGCCTTAGCATTAATGTTTAATTATCAAGTAAGCTATATGTGTGTGTACATTTGGCAATTGTGCTGTCATAGAGTTAAAGTAAGTAAAATTTAAGGCTTTGTTCAATGGAATACGAGCAATTTTTCTCAGTGTTAGAGCTTTATTTATTCACTTCTTTAAGAGTGGAACCCAACTTGAGAATAATTGATTAGAGCCTTTGCCAAAAGTGACATGGCTCTTGTTATTGTTAGCTCAATTGAGGTATCCATTATTCATAAGACTAATATTATGGTGCCAACTAACAAAAGTTAGTGAACCATTTGTTGGACTATAAATGCTAAGCATCCAGGACTGATTGTGTGTGCTCCAGGACTTTAATTCTTGGACACCCCTATATTTGTTTTGTTTGTTGAGGGGGGGGGGGGGGGGGGGTGGAAGAGGTTATTGATTAAGGTAATCCAGGAAATTGATAAATTCACTGGCCCGAAGTGACATGTTCTGGGGTGGCACCTATTATGTGACATTGTGCATGAGGGGTGTGTGTATTTCACAAGTGAGGGATGAGATTTCATCCTGGGCAGTGGTTTTCTAAGACCTGCTGGTCACCAATGGCAACACATCAGAACAGGAAGTGGGCACAGCCAGCTGGATGGCCACGTCCTGTTCTGGGGACTATAAGGTCAAGGTCATATCAGGTGACATGTGGTGAAGTGTTAAATGACAGAGAGTGTAGGCCAAAGGACTTGAACTTTTTCTTTGAGTGATTGATATGTAAAATGTAAATTATATATATATATATATATATATATATATATATATATATATATATATATATATATATATATATATATATATATATATATATGTATATATATATAATTATGTATATATGTATATATATATATATATATATATATATATATATATATATATATATATATATATATATATATATATATATTTAGATATACATGTGTATATATATATATATATAGATATACATGTGTATATATATATATTTAGATATACATGTGTATATATATATGTATATATATATACATAAATATATATATATATCAGAGATATTTAGTTAAAACTCCCTGATATATATATATATATATATATATATATATATATATATATATATATATATATATATATATATATATATATATATATATATATATATATATATATATTTATATAATTCAATACATCTTCCACATGGAATGAAACATGAGGCTGAGGATGTGGGGACAGTGAGGTGAAAGGAAATCCTGCACATGGGTCCAAGGTGAAGGTCATTGGAGAGGTCTCGAGTTTCAAGAAGTCATGTGGCATTCTTGAATGAACAGCCCTCACAGTCATGCTGACTTCAACTAAGTGCTAGCTGTCCCAAAGGTTCATGGAAATAGAAAAAAATCTGTTGACATTTTACCTAAAAAGTGACATACATTGGCTTTGCAGTAGGGTTCGTGGTATCAGTGAATTTCAATGAGGTTCACATTCTGACATCCTGCAGTTGGTTATCCAAGCGTGCATTCCTCTGGAAGAGATCATTTCGAGGGAAAAGGCAGGTCAGAAACCTGGAGATGACATTTTGCAAATGATTTCGTCTGCACCTTGAGTACGCGCCGGTCAGTGTAGGTTGGGGAAGGCCTGTCAGCGACTGGATCGGCTGAGACCTCTCAAACTCGCATACTGGTCTTTGAGAGATGAGAAACTATTTGCGGAGGGAAGTCTTTACAATATAGCGGTGGCCGGAATTGGTGCTACATTACCCTCTAGGCATTGATACCAGAGCCAGTCAACTAGGAAAACTGGTAGGTGATAATTATATATATATATATATATATATATATATATATATATATATATATATATATATATATATATATATATATATATATATATATATATATATACACACACAACATTGAAGCATGCTGGGGTTCATTCTGTTTCAGAAGTTCACATTTTTTTGTGACTAATATTGTATGTAGATGAGATGTATGGTGATACTGGTAGCGCCTACTTGTACAGTCACTAGTCCTCAGTTTAAGTGCAAGATTGTGGAATCATAAGTGGCCTGCTGTGGAAAACACTTAAACTCATGAGAGACGAACCATGGGAGAAAATTCCCTCAAGAGTACTTGCGGCAACATGACCAGCTTATGGTGAGCTGCTGAGCCTCTAAGATACATTGGGACATACATACATACTCAGCAGTCATCGCTGAGTACTCCCACATGAGTACCTACATGCCATGGTTTCAGTCTTTTAAATTGTCAGGTATTTTAACGTCATTTTGTATTGGCAAAATTAGCCACCAGCAGCATAAAGGTATATAAGAAAGACTTGTAGCAAGTCTATAGTAGAGACTGCCAAGATGCATACATGCCTATAGTGCAGGCGAAAAGGAGCACTGAATAATTGATGGAAGTCTTCAAGGTTCAATCCAATCTATGCTATGGACCTATATTTACCCCCCACTGAGCCACCCTGTACTGGGGCGGGGCGGGCGCACAATGGACCTGGAGGCACTGTGACCCTGCTCTCACAGGGTCACACAGATTCCTGGAGGTTGTTTTTCTCTCAGCTGAACACAGGGGTCCAGTTAGATACTAGCCCGATAGCCCGAGGCTACAGAAAATTGATTCGGGCTATAAGAATATTTGCCTTTGTAGCCCGGCTGGCTATAAGAAAAGATTGACATTTTTAGGTCATGCTCAGAGGAATAACAATACTATAAGCAGTGTGTGTATATATATATATATATATATATATATATATATATGTATATATATATATATATATATATATATATATATATATATATATATATATATATATATATATATATATATATATATATATATATATACATATATATACATATATATGTATATATATGTTTGTGTGTGTAATTTAGGATAACCGAGGCAGCTCGTTTTTGTTTTTGTTTTTTAATGGGACTATGAAATTTTCTATCGGGCTATGAAGTTTTGGGAACCTATAGCCCAGCGGTCTTCCTCAGTTTCTTGCCGTAGCCTGACCCCTGTGAACAGTTTCTATATACCTGTGGGGAATAATGCTATTTCTATTGCACACACATATAGGTCAAAGACAATCTGGTCTTAGCCAAGATTTAGAAACTTGATGTCCAAAATTAACAATCCTAAAATTTTTGGGCATCCTACTTTTCCAGGGAGACAACAATATACTGAGGTAACAATCATAAACATGTATTTACTCATTAAAATCAGGCATAATATCATTATACAATGTCATGGGAATTATATTGAGGTGGAAAAACATCAGATTATATGCTAGCAATTGGCATTTTAAAAAATTACTTGCCAAAATATTTGGGTGTCCTGAGGGATGATGTTTTTTTTTGGGGGGGGGGGGGGGTGTCCAAAAGACGCTGTGATGACCTGCTTGCTAAGACCATGGTCGGTAGACCAAGGCTCCCTAGAATCCTCCTACTGCTACCTCAAATTTCTACAAGTTGTTCAAAGATGCACAGGTTTTTATACACAACACCTTTCGGTAGCTTTTGAAGATGCAATTAATAAAACAACTTAGTTTAGAGCCCTGTTATTCATATTAAGCGACGGTCATCCTCTTGAAGCATATTGATTGGGGACGTGTAGTATTGCATGACCTGGCCGGTATCTAGACCCACCAGTGGTGACACCTGGTGGCAATCATTAGGTTGCCTAGCAACAAGTAGCTGAGCCAGGTGATTTCTGAGAAGCATATGGTCACCACGGTAACATGGGGTGTGATTTCTTGTGAGGATAATGAGTGATAATCGTGTGCGACTAGGTTGGATAACTAGCCATAAGACTATAACTGTACTGGTCAGTACCAGGTAACTGTTTAACCCTTCCAATGGTGAGGCTACTTTCTTCCAAAAACAAGTACGCAAAGATTTTTGAAAACCATCTAAACCCTGTCCTGTTGATAGCTCTTGCTGAGTACTCTCAGATGAGAACCCATTTGCCAGGGTTCCAGTCATTATTCAGTTTTTTTGCATCATTGTGTAATGGTCAAATTAGCCACCAACAGTGTTAAAGATTTACATTACTGCTACAGTGACAGCCTGATAGAAAGATATGATCGATGACCATCTTTTGTCTCATGGGGTCAATTCATCCCTAAAGGTGGACCCACCAAATACATCTGTCACTCTCAGGCTAATCCTCTGACACCTCCAGGGTTTCTGCCTCCCTCTCTCAATAGAAATGGCGCTATATAAATTCCAATTATTATTATTATTATTATTCCTATTTCTCCCCCACCCTTAACCCTTCCAATGCTAAGGCTATACTTTCATCCAAAGCACACAAATGCAAAGATTTTTGAAAACCATCCAAACCCTGTCATGTTGGTTCTCATTAGAAAGCTCTCGCGGAGCACTCTCAGATGAGTACCCATTTGCTAGGGTTTCAGTCATTTTTCAGGTTTTTTGCATAATTTTGTATTGGCTAAATTAGCCACCAGGCCACTCATTGCTCCAGGAAAAAAAATATGTTAAGATGGAGAAATGTTAATCACGGTAAACTACCAATAGCACTCTTTCAAATATTTTGTAAATTAATTTCAAGCTTCACAAGTTATTGTCAGAACTATCGTAGATTTGGTTTGCAATTTCTAGCTAAGCATTAATATAAGGTTAACCCATTCATGCATGAAAATCTGCTTACTTAGTGTTGTCTGTACCCTGTCATACATTTGAGAATAAGTTTGTGAAGAAAAACATTGAGTCCAAACTATTTGAAGGAGAGTTGTAGATCGAGTTTCAATGAACAACTATGCTTCTAATGTGTTTGTAACCCATATGTTGGTGGTGGCTAATTTGGCACTACAAAATGAGGCAAAACGCCTGAAAAATGACTGAAACCCTGGCACATGGGTACTCATCTGAGAGTATGTAGCAAGAGCTATCAAATTAATACCAACATGACAGGGTTTAGATGGTTTTCAGAAACCTTTGCATCTTTGTACTTTGGACGAAAGTTGCCTCAGCATTGGAAGGTTAAATATTGCTTTTGTTAGAGAGATATCACCAAAATAGCCAGGCAGTTTTGGCTGCTACAGGCATGGATAGGCGAAGGGTGGTCAATATCCCTGGGGGTTGTCAGACATGGTTAGACAGTCCATCACTCAGACAGCAGTCCCAGCTAGCTCCCTCTGGCCAGCAGCAGCCATTTAACCCATTCTAGTCTAGAGATTCCCATGCCAAGTGTCGTCTGGACATATAATACTTTTGAAAATTACTTTGAAATTAATCATAGATTGGAAAAATATTTCAAGGAGAGTTCTTTATTAGTTTCTGATGAATATTTCTCCTTCAAATATTTTCTCAAATTTGATTTTGATAGAGAGATATGAACAAAATAGTCAGGGAGTTTAAGAGTTCCTCCAGAAATTGATTTCTGTACCTGTGATACTTTTGAAAATAACTTTGAAATTAAGCATATATTGAAAAAATATTTGTAGGGGAATTGCTAATTACTTTCTGATATACATTTCTCCTTCAAATATTTTCTGAAAATTACTTTTTGTTTGAGAGATATCACCATGTTAGTCAGAGAGTTCAGCAATCATTAAAGGGTTAACTGAGGCAGTGTTATCTGAAGATGCTGTAGAAGAATTCTCTGGTGAACTCAAGTTGTTTTCTCTCTCTCCACTTGAAGCTACGCTGGTGGTTCTTATCATCGGAAGTGCCTCTGTGTTTCTCTCAATAGAACCAGCACGTGCTTTAACCCATTAATACTTAAGAAGTCCTCCTGAAATTGTCGTCTGGATCTATAATACTTTTGACAATATCTTTGTAATTGAAAATCATTTTACAAAATATTTGAGGGAGAGTTGTAGGTATTTTTCTGATCGACATATCTCCATCAAATATTTTCCTGACTGTGCTTTTGCCTGCAAAATTTCTTCAAAGTTGTCAGGCTGGTTTTGGTCGCTGTGAGCATTAATGGGTTAAGCGTAGCCTGATTCTCAGGCTGTCAGTTAGATATAATTCCACCCCACTATGTATACTAGATAGGAAATGGATTTGATGTCTCCATCAATCTATAGATGGCAGCACATGCAGTTCTCCATACAAAACCTTCAATTAGCTTTTGAAGATGCTATTTGGCTACCTGGACAAAGACATGATTTCGAGCCCTGTAGTTTGTGTGAATTTTTAGCCCTCTAATCTGCCTGGATAAGTGGTTAGACCATTTTAGTTATATAAGCCTGATAATGTTATTTCTGAGTTTTTATTTACTTTTCCTGATGGCATATTCTTAGCCAGGATTTGGAAACAGGAACAACTGCTAACCCGAGATATCTCACCTGGTGGCACATTTCCGATTTAATACCTGCTAAAATGAGAAACGGTGAGGATATGGCCAAAATGGTATGTGGGGCGAGTAATCTAAAAGCTGATAAGCCCAAACTAAGGGGAGAGACTTTTAGCAACAGAGTCTGCATGTTGTGTGATATTGGTAGCGAGGAAAACACAATGCACATTGTCATGCAATGTCACTTCCGTGAGAGAATACGTCGTGATATGTATCTGAATTTTGAAAGTCTCACAATGGAGACACGGAACAAATTCAATGACTTAACTGGTGAAGAGAAATTCCTTGCCCTGATGGGTAAGAATATGTCGGACATAGACCCAGAAGATATGCTAAAACTATGGTGTATCTCCAGTAAGTTTATTAGTCTGATATATAGAATCACCATATCCAATCATGCAGACTCCACCTGAGCTATACATTAGACTCAAACAAAATTAATTATACTATAGCTCATACTCTACAGTTCGCTTAATTTACGATCTATAATTTCTATTTTTTCCTGTGTTCACTGTTTTTTCTTCATTTTTTGTTATATATAAAACAATGTTTTGTATGTCTTTGTAGTTCACCTCTACAGTCAATAAATATACAATACAATACAAACAGGGGTTTCATAGACTTTTGGGTGTCCAAAGTGTGGTACAAAGTTCACGCTACTAATGAAATAAACCCTATATATCTAGAGATTTTGCTTTTTTAGGCCAGTAACTGCTTTGTTTGTATTGTAGGAGTGACACTACATGCACTATTTTCTAGGAAGTCATCATTAGCAAATCCTGACCTAAACTTTTGGGTGTCCAAACTGTCAAAAAATAGTGTTCTGTGTGTCCAAATGACACGTTGGACACATAGGGGGTCAAGCCCCTGCCTGGTGGTCAAAATTGTAACAAATTCCCATGAATTATTGCCCTCTGATCCACCTATTTCTGAGGTTCTTTTTTACTCTACCTGGTGGCGAAAATTATAACTAATTCCCATTAAATCTTGCCCTCAGATTCACCTATTTATGTGGTTCTTTTTTAGTCAACCTGGTGGTGTGAATCGTAACTAATTCTTAAGAATTCTTGCCCTCTAATTGACACCTGAGTTCATGCAAGAGGTTAAGTCACCACCAACATCTCCCTTCCAAAAGTGACATTTTTACCCAGATTGAATATAGAACACTGAAGTGTTTTCTCAGGAGTGTAATTGACATTTTACCCAGATGGAAGATAGTACACTGAAGTGTTTTCTCAGGAGTGCCACACAGGATCACACCGGCAAAAAATGTTAATCAATTTCAGCTCCTGCTCACCAGAACCATGTGTGCCCTTGGCGTCTAACCTGGTAATGTTCTTGATGTGTCGAGATTCATCTGGGCTGCTGCTGTGGCTAAGTCTTGGCCGCCCTGTCATGTGCGGACCAGATGCCCCAAGTAGCGAAGAGCACTTGTTGGGTGGTATACTGTGGTAAGGCCTGTGAGTTTCCTGTAACGGTCCAAGAAATGAAAATAAAAAAAGTAAAAGTAAAAAATAGAAAAATAGGGTAGGTAGGTAGGTAAAAAGAAATTATTTCCGATAACTTTTTTTTTATGCATGTTCAATAGCAGCTGCGGTTGTAATGCAGTAAAACTTGAGGGTTTCAATTCTTATGAGTAAAAACTTGTTAGGGCGCCCCCCCCCCCCCGCATTACAGGAAACAACAATGTGTAACCAATCACATGTATGTCCCACAAACAAGGCCCCAGTCAGGACTAAGCCTTGAAAATGTTTGTTCCTTGTCAGTCCCAATAGAAAATAGGGTAGATCGGAAGGTAAGCCTTTTTTGGACATTTTTTTATACAATGCATGTTTCATGTATTTCTAGTTGTAACGCAGTGTTCTAATCCTATATTTATCTTGATTGGGAGTTTTGAGTTGGGAGGGTGGAAATACTTTTTAGGGATAGGTAAATTTGTTCACACCTGAAAGAAATGTTTTAGCTTGGCCAAAAAAAAACCAACACCCCTGCAATTAGTTATTTTTTCACCTTAAGGTTTTTTTGACGAGGTGACTTTAATTTACTGATAATGGTTCTTATTTATTGAGTCCCTGATGATACAAACTTTTCATTTAAAGGACATCAGTCACAAGTTGATGTTTTGGTTTGCCTTCTCTTCCATTTCACAGAGGTTTAATTGTCTTGGGCTAAGAGGCCATTAAATATGCCTGTAGCAATGGTGAAATCTTTCAGCCAAAAGCATATTTGGAAAGAATTTGGAGGAGAAATGTGCATCAGATCTTTACCAACAACTCTCCTTCAAATATTTTGTAAAACTATTCTTAATTTCTAAATTATTGTTCATAGTATCAAAGATGCAGACGACAATTTCAATGGTTACATCTGCCCTGTGGTGAAAAATGACTGAATCCCTGGTACCCTGGCACATGGGTACTCATCTGAGAGTACTCAGCAAGAGCTATCCAATGAATTCCAACATGACAGGGCTTGGATGCGTTCTTGTGGGTTTTGTGGGTGATGTGGTTAGTGGTGGCGGAGATGAGCAATGTGATATTTGTTTTATTGCTGCCTAGAGCTTCCTTATCTCTGATCACCACACTGCAGGGAAGCCGCCCCAGTAGATTGCGTTACACAGAAGCCAGATGGAGGGCATCGTGACCTTGACGATATGATGCTGACTGCAGCATGACTGCTGCTGCCATCTGCTGGCAGAACTAGTAACAAGACTGATTGCTGAGGTTCAGCAGTGTCTTACAGTACTTATGCTGCTGGTGGCTTATTTGGCCATTACAAAATGATGCAAAAATCCTGAAGAATGACTGAAACCCTGGCACATTGGTACTCATCTGAGAGCACTCAGCAACAGCTATCCAATGAATACCAACATGACAGCATTGAGAAGATTTTCAAAAATCTTTGTGTCCTTGTGCTTTGGATGAAAGTAGCCTCAGCATTGGAAAGGTTAACAATATCATATGCATATGAATTACAATAGCCCTCAAAGATTAATGTATCGGACTATACACTGCCCTCCTCTTCAAAAAATGTTCTTACTCTAGAATTTACCTTTGAATACATCCATTTTCAGTTGCGTTAAATGTCAAGTTTTGACGTTTTTAATACCAAGTGTAACAAATTTGCCTGATCATTGGAAGGGTTAAACCATGACAGACCCTCTGAGCTAATAGCTCTCATATAACCACCCTATACACATGTAACACTTACCAGGCATGCATATCCTGCGTGTGTATGGTGTATCTGGGAAAGATTATATAACTCGCAAGCATGTGACACTTGGCCTGTTATTACATTGTATTCAGAGTGTATTGTAGTGGTCTCCCTAGAAAAATAGGGCACCCACATACCTTACAATAGCCAGTTTTGGGAGGCTAGCTTCTAGATCCTGGTTTTATAGGACCCTGTACGGCCTGTAGGACACCCAAATACCTTACAATGGCCAGTTTTAGGCAGCTAGTAATTTTTAGATCCTGGCTCAAATCCTGTAGGTTGTAAAACACCCAAATATTTTACAATAAACATTTTGGGCAGCCAGCTTCTAGATCCTGGCTAAGACCCTGTTAAGGACACCCAAATATTTTACAATAACCAGTTTTGCAGCCAGTTTCTTAATCCTGGCTATTAAGGACACCCACATATTTTGCAATAAACATTTTGGTCACCAGTTTCTAGATCCTGGCTAAAACCATGTAGGATACTCAACTATTTTACAATAGTCAATTTTAGCCACCAGTATCTAGATCCTGGCTAAGACCCTGTAGCAGGGACTTAGCCAGGACCCGTCCTACCTGTCTTTTGGACAGGTAGTTTCCAAAAAACCTCCTCTTTGGACAGGCAAAAATTCTATGATGATTTTTCAGTTTCGACATTTTAGGTGTAATAACCAAATATTTTCATAACAAACCATCTTCTAGGACTAGATGAAGTGTAAATTGCCCATTTTGACACACTTGGCTATTAAATGTAACTGGTATAAAGATTTGAAGTAGATAAGTAGCTAAATCTGGACTGGCAAAATTTTTGAAATTGCTGTTTTGGACAGGCACTTTTCATATCCTGGCTATGACCCTGCCCTGTAGGAATACTCAACTATTTTACAATAGCCAATTTTAGCCACCAGTTTCTAGATCCTGGCTAAGACCCTGTAGGGCACCCTAATATTTCACAATGGCCAGTTTTGGGAAGCTAGTTTCTAGATCCTGGCTATAAGACCCTCTAGGATAATCAGCTATTTTACAATAGCCAATTTTAGCCACCAGTTTCTAGACCCTGGCTAAGACCCTATCAAGGCCAGCCAAATACTTCACAATAGCCAATTTTAGCCACAAGTTTCTAGATGCTGGCTAAGACCCTGTTAAGGCCAGCCAAATACTTCACAATAGCCAATTTTAGCCACAAGTTTCTAGATGCTGTCTAAGACCCAGTGAGTGTAGGCCATGCACCCAATATTTCACAATAGCCAATTTTGGCCACCAGTTTCTAGATCCTGGCAAAAAGACCCTGCTCCTGTATGTCTTATTTACAGGAAGAATGATGTGATGATGATTGTTTGTGGTGGTAAGTCTCTCACTGGCTGCTTGAAAGGAGGCGTAAGTGTCTGTGGTTTTGAGGTTTTTAGGTGGATCCTTATCTGCCCCCTCCTGAAAGATCCAATAACTTTTATGACTTGTTTTCCCCACACAACTTGCCCATTGTGACAATGTGATGACATCACGGCTCCATCCCGTCCGTCCGCAGGATTATTGTGGGATTCCTAGTTTTCCGGGAAGACAGCTAGAAGTAACCCCTGGCTCTGCTAATTCTCTGCTATAAGTGGAAACAAGAGTCTTTATAAGTCAGGACTTTAAAAAGTGCCTTCCTAAAACAGCAATTACAAAATATCTGCCCTTCCAGTTTTAACCTTTATGCTGCTGGTGGCTAATTTATTTGGCCAATACAAAATAATGCAAATAAACTGGAAAAAAATGAATGAATGTAATAGAAATATCACCAATACAGTCAAGTCTTTGTTGGTCTGGAAAGGCATGCATCGGTCAAAAGAGAATTGAAGATTCTGTGCCAATGATTTTGTGATATTAAAAAACATATGTATGAACGTAGAAAATTTGTACTTTCATTTAGGATAATTATGAAGATATTAAAGATAAATTCACAGTCAACTCTAATTGAATGTCCAAAATGGATACCAACTTGACAGGGGTTAGATGGTTTTCAAAAATCTTTATGACCGTTTGTGTCCTTGGACTTAGGTTGAAAGTAGCCTCAGCATTGGTTAAAACATTATATGTATTAATATATAAATCCATACTTTCCTTCAGGATATCTATATCTTGAAGATAGATCCACAATCAACTTTATTTGTATTTATATGTCCAAAGTGGCTGTCACATTTCTGGTCTCCTGCTGTCACCAAATGCGATGTTCTCATGGGGGTTAACCCTGAAATAGGGTATATTTAGGGTGCTCTTGGGGCCAATATGTTTAAGCTAAAGGGCACAGCGCTGTGATCTTCAAGTTTTATCTTGGGGTTTATCAGCTCTGTCTTGAAAGAAGCTGTAGGATTTATGGTTTGTTTTCCCTTCTAAAATTCCATCTCTGACAACATGATGACATCTCGTGGTCCCATTCTAAACCCATAGAGTATGTGTCCTTAGTCACCCGCTTGTCGGGTGTAGGGCGCTTTGGAAGGGTCATCTCATCCTATAGTAAACTAGGCTCCTGGACCCAAAAATGTTGACATTCCCTTCTCTGTTGACCAAGCAGTGTGATGACCTAGTACTAGCAATGGTAGATACATATGGCACTTAACCTGGTCCTATCCCTAGAGACTTTAGGTGTACTTAAACTGAGTCCACTATTCACCTGGTGAGATAAATGTGAACTAATTTGGCCACTCTGGCCACCTTGACCACTTGGTTCTTGGTATCAGAAAACTTGAAGACAGAAAAAATATATTTGACAGTCTAGAAATCTAGGCTGGTATGAAGACGGTAGTTGTGTGTTGGACGTAGCTGTTTCCCTGTGAGGTAATACTAGCCCCACTGTGAGAAGCAGGATAGGAGGAGACTTACTTCCCTCTGTAGGATATCCTGTTGCCTATACCACACTCTCCACAATCACAGCTGGGCAAGCTTAATTCTCTCAAATCAATATAATACCCACAACATTATCCTCCACACGCCCTGGCGAGACGTTCTCTAGCGCTGGCAGCATCAGGTAACCGCATAGGAATTCAACATGAAATTTTGTTCATCATCACTTTCTCTGCCATCGAAGGATGAATCATGTCTGCATGACAAGTACCCTTACGTGATGTAGCTCAGACCATGAAGAAAATCAAGAGGTTTTCCTAGGTTAATCCTTGGAATTCCCTGATATTCCTAGCTTTATTTGGTAAGGATTGGTATAATGGGGAAAAAATCTTGAGAACCTGGGTAAAATTTGAACTAACCCCCAGTCTGTGGCAACATGTAGTCTCTGTCACCTCAAGTTTGCCTGCTATTCAAGGGCGAGTTATAATTCTTGTGGAGGAAACCTAAATACCTGGGTTAAGTCACAGACTAATCTTAAGTTACTGACAACTTTCTCACTTGTGAGCAGGGTCTGACACTTAGATTTCAGGCTAGGGGCCCGAAAAGGTCTTTCAATAAAAATTAGAGGTCAAAAGAAGGATTTCTGGTTATTTATCATACTATTTTGGGCCCCTAGACTGAAAAATCAAGGGGCCCACAGCAAAATCTTGTGGCATAAGCCCCCAGGCCCCTGGGAAATTCTAACCCTGTCGTGAGTTAGTTTTCTATTCAAAGGTTAACCTTGACTGGCATATAGTTGTAGTAATCTAGGTACCTGTTCACAGACTAACATCAAGTTACTGGTAACTTTCTCACTTGCCGTGAGTCACCCACCTTGTGTAGTGGTGGGACTGTGATCATTGATGAATAAATGAAATATTAAATTGTATAATCTTGAAAAGAAGTCATATATATATATAAATATATATATATATATATATATATATATATATATATATATATATATATATATATATATATATATATATGTATATTTATGTAAAAATTATATATATACATATATATATATATATATATATATATATATATATATATAATATATATATATATATATATATATATATATATATATATATATATATATATATATATATTATATATATATACATATATATATAAACATAAATACATTGATGTATGTTGATATCGGTTTGAATATAAGTTGGTGACCTGGTTTGACCATATTCTGGTATACTTACAATTTATTGGAAACTGCTCAGTAACTGCTCGTTCATCATTTAGGGAAATGTGTTTTTAAAGGTGTCTTTTTTTCCATTTAAACATTGAACATTTGCATCAGCTCCTCTCTTCAGTAACTGTGCTTATTAATCATTAAGGGGATGTGTTTTTAAAAGTGTTATTTTTTTGAACCATTTTAACATAAAGTGTGAATGTTGGCATCAGCTCCTGGTAGTGGGGTGAGAAGGTGAGAACGTGTTGTTTTTTCCTGCCTGAGCTAGAGATCAATATCAAACCATGCTGTGTGTACTCACAATATGTGTGTGTATGTATATGTGTATGTATGAAGCAGCAGGAGGGGGGGGGTGGCAGCTGTACATAGTACTGAACAGTATGTACACTGTCCTCATAGGGTCAACCATGCAGAGTAGTGTAGTACCAGCAATGGTAGATAGATGGTGCCACCTTGTCCTCCTATCTCTAGGGCAATATGTGTGTGTGTATGTGTTCATGTGTATAATCAACAGGAAAGGGGGGGGGGGGGGGGGAGGGAGGGGGGTAGCTGTACCCTGTACTTAACAGTATATACATTAACTGTCCTCAAAGGGTCAGCCGTAGACTCGGCGCCTAGTCGATCCCTAAAAAGCTGATGTTCCTTTTAGTGTTGACCAAGCAGTGTGTGAAAGTTGCCAGTGACTAAGCGGTGGTTTTTGCAGTTTACCTCCAGTTACCTGACTATAAGAAGTACACAAAAAGATATAAAGATATAGATATAAAAAAAAGTTTCATAAATGCTTTTTGGTTAGACTGGGTCTTCATACTAAAAGACCTATGCTAGGAGGGGAGGCTGCAACTCAGTGGGGGTGATATTTGAGAAATACCGGCATGTGCTTATGATGACCCCCCTTTTCTTACTTACCTTGGTACCGCGCCCTGTGTGTGCATGTACACAGCAGGGTGGCAGCTGTGCTCTACACTATGTACTACTCTCCTCACAGGGTAATGCGAATGCATGCACACTATGAAGTATTAACCTATTCATACCTGTAGCGGCAAAACCAACTGATAATTTTGGTGATATCTCTCTAACAAAACCGATATTCAGAAAATATTTGAAGGAGAATTGTTCTATCAGAATTCTATCTGCAACTCTCCCTCAAATATTTTATGAATTTATGCTCAATTGCAAGGTTTAAAAGTATGACAGGTTGAGACGATTCTTGTCAAGTACAGCTCTAGGCATGAATAGTTTATGCAAGGAAAGGGTATCTCTATAGCTGCATCCCTCAACTCACCATTCCAAACGGGCCCCTCCCCTTGCTTAGGCAGGCATCCGCTATGTTTTTTTATCAGGTATTTTATAAACTGGCCCAAACTATTTGTTAACGTAAAAAAGTGGAAGAGTTAGGTTATTGGGTACAGGTATTGCGGCGTAACACTGTGCAACATAGGTTCCAAAACATAACTTGCCAAGCGGGGCAAGCTGCCCTTAAAGTTGACCTTGCCCTGCCGACACTTCCACTTGCCCCGCCACTCTGTTAAACACAGGTGTGTTACATAAATGCGAGAACTCTACCAAAACATAGCTTATCGAGCGGGGCAAGTCAGGGTCTTGTTCTGCTTGCCTGATTGCCATTTTTTTCTTCCAACTGGCTAGTAAGTCAACATTTAGCCTATGTGTGGAAGAAAAAGTAATGATCCACCTACGTACCTAATCAAAATTCTGAAATTTTAAAACTCCAAATTTCTGACTCTAGTGTTATACACAGGATTGTGATAATAGCAAACCTTGGGCCAAATTTTGAAACAGACCAATGGACGTGTTTTCAGAACTCACCTACATAAAGCTGCTGTAACACTTATTTCTAAATTATTACTTTCAACATTCCCTCCTTTATATGTATTCCATTAGGTTTTACACACAGAAGGGTTTACATTACGAAAGTCGGAAACATAACAATAGTATCCTTCTTTTGAAATTCCCCCTTTTCACTGTTAATTTTCTAAGGTCAAAGTAAAATAGGTCAGTTTTAGTAAGAAATATACAGGTTTTGTGTTTTATCCTTTGTGATTGTCTAACGATTGTTGTTATTTATGATGTGTATTGAACAATTGTCATTGATGCATTGTTTCCTTTCTTTGTGTGAGTCTGTTAGGCCTTAAAGGGACATGAGATATTACGTTTTAGTTGACTGCACAATGACCTTGAATGCCCACCTTGACATTGATAAGTGCAGAATCGCTTGAAGAACTTCTTGAGTATATAGGTTTAACCTATTTATGTATAAAGTTGATACCTCATCTGAATCAGACACAATATCGAGAATGACCAAAGTTAATGAAATCTGAAAATTAAGAAAATATGAAATTTGAAAATGAAGTATTGGTTTGGTTCTTGTTACAGTTAACATTTCTGCTTTTAAATACTTTCTTAGGAATGATTTGTTTTGAAACATGTCGCTGAAAACTAGGCCTTTTCAGTGCTTCAGGCGTGAATGAGTTGATAGAGCATGAAAGATACATTTTCTTTGTATTGGTACTTGGTACACAAAGTAACATGTGACTTTTATCTTAAACACGGAACAATTTTCCGAATGTAGCTTTGTTGCTCAGGCAGGTGGAAAGTCAGGCTTTGTTGTAATTTGTGCCCAGAGTGTTGTTTACATATACATTTTCCTGTTGCCATAGCAACATCAGCCGAGAGTTGAGTTGAGATCCTGCAGTTATTGATGTTTAGTGGTATGTGGTTCATGTTCAGGTCAGCAAAGCTTCTGGAGGTATGATAAGTTATACTGTCTAACCACTAGCTGCCTGTAGGTAAGAGAGAGAGAGAGAGAGAGAGAGAGAGAGATGAGAGAGAGAGAGAGAGAGAGGAGATGAAGAGAAGAGAGAGAGAGAGAGAGAGAGAGAGAGAGGAGAGGGAGGGAGAGAGGGTAGAAGAGAGGGATGCATGGGGAGCAAGATATATATTGTGTATATATGTACCGTACGAAATATATATGTGTGTTTTATATAATATAATATATATATAATATATATATATATATATATATATATGATATATAATATATATATATATAATATATATATATATAAACACACACAGTAGTAGTATATTTTGCCTGCTGTAAGTTCCGCTGGAGGTGAGCTGGTGGTGGTGAGCTAGGGCAGCATGGTATGTTTCACATATGTCACCTGATCAATCCATTACATATGGGGAATGGCTGTTAACATCCTATACTAGTTATACATACTGTAGTCTGTAGGGGGACCCAGAACATGGTTACTACGTCAGCTAGCTCACCTGATCAACACCTGGAATTCATAGGGTTACCAATAATACTTATGCTGCTGGTGGCTAATTTGGCCATCATAAAATGATGCAAAAAAACCTGAGAAATCACTGAAACCCTTGCAAATGGGTACTCATCTGAGAGTACTCAGTGAGAGCTATCTAATGAGTACCATCTTGACAGGGTTTAGATGTTTTCCAAAGAATTTTACCTTCTTGCGCTTTGGACGAAAATAGCCTCAGCATTGGAAGGGTTAAGAGCTCCTCCAGCTATTGTTGGTCATATGACGCTTTCGAAAAATTGAATTTACATAAAGTAAGCAAAGTATAGCGAAAGATTTTGAGTTACCTACGTAGTAATTATGGTCAGTTAGTTAAGTTTTTTGTATTTTCTGAAATGAGAGAATCAAAATATATGTGCAATTTGAGTTAAGATAGATATATCTGATTATTTACTTTTATTTATTTGCTTTTATAATACCAATAACAATACAGAAACAGGTAACGGTATTGAAATATTGGTAAATTTTGAAAAGATATAAGCTGCTCTGTCTTGGCTCTGCTGTCCAACCCTATATTTGATAATCCACTCTCTAAATGGATTATCTACCAAGGTGACTGATCCTATTATTGAAACCAGGGATGTATTTATTGGATTAGCTGGGTTAAAGACCATGCACAATTGGTGATGCTAATTAAGGATCTCCCAAAGTCTTTTGATCATGAACTCATGAGATTAAAGATTGGGTTTAATTAATGAACTAATGTCATAATTACCCCTCTGGCTTTGCGTGCACTGTTCATGTATTATGCAGGTGTCATTTCCGGATTCATGACACATTTTCCAAGGATTGCAAAACATAGCTAAGATTTCCAAGGAAATTCCTGACATTTTCCAAGATATTATCTCAATACAAATCACAGCATTAGACCACTTGCAGTGCATGATACAATATCTTAACCCTCATGCTGCTGGTGGTTAATCTTTTTAATAGGAGTCCAATTGCATCTTCAAAAGATACTTAAAGGGCTGTGTGTAGAAACCATCACAACTTTGTGCTCCCTGCAGAAATTTGAGGGAACTACAGGATAATTCAAGGGAGCCCTTGTCTCCTGGCTCCAGCTAATTTCAGCTAGTTTGTGTGGCATGCATACTCACTACACTTCTTTACAGTCTATGCAGGTGGAAAAAAGGTAGTTGATTATTTTCCATGAGCCTTTTTACAGGACATGTACTTGTCTCAAACCAGCGAAGCATGGAAATATAAAGATATAGATCAGAAAACCATATCTTAAATAGCAAGTGCACCATGCAGAGTACAGCCATTTTTTACCTTAACCCATTTACACTCAGACAGGGACTTTAAGCCCAGCATTTTCATAACAGGGTGTCTAAATTGGGATTTCAAACATTTAGGGTGTCCAAAATCCCTAATTGAAAAAGTAAA
>OZ012697.1:12945513-12963013 GCA_963942565.1 Maea johnstoni | reverse complement strand
CAAGCAATCCTTTAAATGGAATATAACCCTTGTCTTCACCCATTCGTTCCTCACAATCTGCTTGACCAGTGTTGTCTGGACTGGTCAAACTTTTGAAAATAACTTTAGAATGAAGGATAAATTCACAACATATTTGAAGGAGAGTTGTAGATAGAGTTCTGATGAACATTCCCCTTCAAATATTTCCCAAATATTTCTCTTGCTAGAGAGATATCACCAAAATTGTCAGACTGTTTCGGCTGCTACCGGCATGAATGGGTTAAAATAGAACTGAACCCCTATTTCCCTGCAGTACTCACAAACTAGGGTGCCACTTTTGTGCGTAGCTACTTATGACATAACAGTCATCAACAAAGATATGCACAAGATAAATAAAGGTGTAGAAGGAAAAACAATAGAGTACAAGAATAGATTAACCCTTATGCTGCTGGTGGTTAATTAGGCCAAAATAAAATGATGCAAAAAAAAACTGAAAATTACCGAAACCTTGGTAAATGGGTACTCATTTGACAGTACTCAGCGAGAGCTTTCAAATGAATACCAACAAGACAGGGTTTAGATGTTTTTCATAAATCTTTACATTCTTGTGCTTTGGACAAAAGTATAGCCTCAGCATTGGAAGGGTTAATGAAGGTTTAACCCATTCATGCCTGTAGCAGCCAAAACTGTCTGACTATTATGGTGATATATCTTCAACAAAAGCAATGGTTGGAAAATATTTGAAGGAAAGTTGTTCATTAAATCTTTACCTACAACTCTCCTTTTAAATAGTGTTCAAAAGAATGCTTCATTCCTAAGTTATTTTCAAAAGTGTGACGGACGACGCTCGTCAAGTAGATCTCCAGGCATGAAGGGGTTAAGAAAATAGAACTGAAAAGAAAGAGCCACTAAATATTTCCTTGTTACATTCACCAACTGAGGTTTAATGTCTGAGTGTAATATAATGGGGCATGATGTAACAGTCATTCGCAAAGATAAATAAAGGGGTGTGTAGAAAAATAATGGGGGGCTATAAGATGTATACCTATTCATGCCTGTAGCAGCCATAACCTCCTATTTTAGTGAGATATCTCTCTAAAATTTTAGAGGTGCCAATCCCTGTTTGTTATAATATCTTTACCATTATTCCAATGCTGAGACTACTTTTGCCCAAAGCACAAGGACACGGCATTTTAGAAAAACACCTAAACTCGATCTGCCATGTTGGTATTCATTGGATAGCTCTCGCTGCACAGAGTACTATTAGCAGTACACCAATGTGCCAGGGTTTCAGTCATTTCTCACATTTTTTTGCAATATTTTGTATTGGCCAAATTAGCCACCCACAGCATAAGGGTTAAAAGACAGCTAGACCAGTTAGGGTCTTAGCCTGGATTTAGAAACTGGGTGCCCAAAATTGGCAATTGTAAAACTTTTGGCCATCCAAATTTTTAAATGGGACCACAATATAATCAGATTTCAACCATAAACGTATGAATTCATCAAAATAAGGCATAATATCCTTAATTACAAATTATATGGAGATGAAAGAATTCAATTATATGCTAGAGATTGACATTCTAAGAAGTTCCTCACACAAAGAATTGGGTGTCGTGAGGGATGCTTTTTAAGTTTTTGGATGTCCAAAAGATGCCCAGACATACTGCTGGCTAAGACTATGTACATACCTAGTAATTCTATGGATCAGGGGCTTAGCCACCTATGCGTCCAGCTGTCATTTGGTACCCAGAACACTATTTTTTGACAGTTTGGACACCCAAAGGTTTATGTCAGGATTTGCTGATGATGACTATTCCTAGAAGATAGTTCATGAAGTGTCACTCCTTCAATACAAACAAAGCAGTTACTGGCCTAAAAAAGCAAATCTGTAGATAAATAGGGTTTATTTCATTAGTAGTGTGAACTTTGTACCACACTTTGGACACCCAAAAGTCTATGAAACCTCTGTTTGGACACCCTGTTTCCAAATCCTGGCTAAGACTATGCTATGGATATGCCAGAAGTCATTCAGACTGGCTGTTCATATCTCTCATCATGCAGGGAGGAGGTACGCGCAGGAAGAGTCATCTAGAAAAGTCATTCATGAGACAAAAATCAATTAGGAATTCTCTGCCCAATCTGTGGAGGCACTGAACAGCGGATCAATGATTGCACATTCTGTGGTTCAGCACAGCCAGGCTCACTCTTCATTAGGCTCCTAGTCCTTAACCCATTCACACTCACACTTGCTTTCAAAAGTATCCTCTGCTATTATCATACTTTTGAAAATAACTTGAAAATAAAGCAAAGGTTCATAAAATATTTGATGTAAAGTTTTTGTTTGACTTCTGTTCGACATTTCTCCTTCAAATGTTTTCCAGATAATGATTTTGTAGGTAAAATATTTCCAATACTGTCAGGCCTGTTTTGGCCGCTCTAAATGTAAATGGGTTAAAAGTTGACATTCCCTTCTGTGCTGACCAAGCAGTGTGGTGTAGCACCAGGTGATGGGATGGTAGATAGATGGCACCACCTGGTCTATTTGGTGACTGGTAACAGAAAGCAAGACTGAGAAATTCATATGACAGCCTAGAAATCTAGGCTGACATTTGATTCATATTGACTGCTCAGGTTTTACTGCAATCTTTTGAATATATGGGAGGGGGGGGGGGGGGGCAGAATGATTTAGACAATTTATTTTCATGATGCCCCCAGTTATTGGGCACCCATTTTCAACAGCCTGGGGCTGACCCAAAATCGAAAGGCAATTATCTTTTTTTTTGCCAAGGTCAAGGTGGACTTTGAAGGTCAAGGATAAAAATGTCAGTGCAGGCTAGAAGCTGTGATGAGACCATGTGTTAACCCATTAATGCTCACAGTGCCCAAAAGCTGCTTTACAATTTTGATGAAATTGTGCAGGCAAAAGAGTAATTAGTAAAATATTTGTTGGAGAAATGTTAATCAAAAGAATACCAACAACATTCCTTCAAATATTTTGCGAAATGATAATCATTTCCAAAGTTATTGCCAACAGTTTCAAAATTCCTGACAACAATTTCTGGAGGAATGCTAAAGCATAGATTAATGGGTTCAGTCCACGACTGAATTGATTGATTTCCGGTATCAGGGCGAGATTCACAAGGGCACCTCTAGGTGGGCGAGAGTGATGGGTTGGGAGAAGTGGGATATTGATCGCAATGTCCTCCCTTTCGTTATACACCGAAGGCCTCCCAGCGATTTGCAGAGGTGGAATGAGAAAGCCATTCATGATTGTGGCATGTATTGGAGATTGACAATGCTGAATTGGATTTCGGTTTCAGGGCTCGAAATTAGCTTGAGCTGCGATCCAAGGTGTCCCTTGAATTTTCCTGCCGCTCCCTTAAATTTCTGCCCAACTATGAACTGGGAGCCCAAACATGTGCTTGTTTCTATACACAACATCTTTAAGTGTCTTTTGAAGATGCAATTGGGCTCCCCGGAGGAAAAACACTTAATTTCAAGCCCTGGGTTGCCAGAGCTCCATGCAGTTCCAAAAGATACCAGCAGCCAATATGCAAAGTTACGGCTATTTCATTACTTTCTGGCCGCAGAGTGCTTAGCTGAGTAGATTAGAAACCCATCCATGATTACATGCATTGGAAACTGCGTAGGCTGAATTTGATTTGGTTTCCTAGAGCATAAGAGTTAATTGCAGTAGCCAATAGGCAACGTCCTTGGTTTTCAGGACCTAAAAATTAGTTTGTTTCCTGTAACACTCTAAAAAAATAGGGTAGGTTAGGTAAAATATTTTCATGGGATGATAAAAAAAAATATATGTGTGTTTCATAGGAGCTGTATGTTATGCAGTGTTCTAATCCTGTATTTATGTTGATTGGGAGTTGGAAGGGTGGAAAAACTTATTCTATATAGACAGTGAAAAGTGGGTAGGGTAAGGTTAGAGGAATTAAGCAACTTTTTGGGGCCTCCATCAAGTGGCTGCAGAGTGGTTTATTACTGAGTAGAAGAAACCTATTCACAGACTGCCAAAGCTGAATTTGATTTGGCTAACCATGGCTTAACCCTTATGCTGCTGGTGGCTAATTTGGTCATTACAGAACGTTGCAAAAAACCTGATAAAAATGACTGAAACACTTGCAAATGGTACTCATCTGAGAGTACTCAAGGAGAGCTAGAACCAACATGAAAGGGTTAAGATGGTTTTTAAAAATCTTTGCGTCCTTGTGCTTTGAATGAAAGTAGTCTCAGCATTGGAAGGGTTAATACTTGAATAATTCCAAGAGATTCCAGTAGTCAGTATAGGACGCTTTTGAGAATTTCTGAGGTATCTGTGGACTACTAGTTCCCAATATTTAGTAGTCCCACCACCTGTGTCCATTACAATTAGCTGCCCTCATAAGGCCTAAACATGTGTTTTTACTAAGGGTTCCCTAAATATTCAGTAGTCCAATGGGGCTACTGCGAAATATTTATTAGCCCTGTCACCTAATTTTCAAAGATTTAGTTGCAGCGGCATATGAGTTTTAACCCATTCACACTCAGAGTTCCTCTAGAAAATATTGTCTGCTATATTACTCTCATACTTTTGAGAATAATTTTGGAATAACGCTAAAGTTCACCAAATATTTGAAGGAGAATTGTTGTTTGGCTTCTAATTAACATTTCTCCTTCAAATATTTGAAATAGAATACATTTATTAGAAAATTATATTTATAATCTTCAGGCCTTCTTTGGCTGCTGAGAGTGTAAATAGGTTAAACTTGTATGTTGAGTCAGCTGATAATTTAACACTTTTGCTGCTTTTAGGTAATTTAGGCAATACGAAAAACCTGGTGCAAAAAACCTGAAAAATGACTGAAACCCTGGCTGGCCTGGCACATGGGTACTCATCTGAGAGTACTCAAGGAGAGCTATGCAATTAAAACCGTCATGACAGGATTTAGATGGCTTTCAAAGATCTTTGTATCCTTGTGCTCTTGAAGAAAGTAACCTCAGCATTGGAAAGGTTAACACATCGCACATATAGTGATGTGAAAGAGCCAAGTTGCAAATTTCGCCTAACCAAATATTTGAGTATCATATTTCATATTGATTTGGTGTCAAATCCTCATACCTTGATAAATAAGAATTATTGGCATTTTTGTCAGTTACGTAACATATTGCTGCATAACTGTAACATAACCCCTGATTGATTGAAGAAATGTGTGTGATTGAATTCATTGAATGGAATGAATGATATTGATAATTTTGAATATTTGCAGCTCTCAATAAATGACATGAAGTATAACGGGCAATCCAAGCTACAGCCACTCCCAGGCCCCTAATATCCAGAATTAACTTGCCCACTGTGATTTTTGATTGCTAAATTACTTCTGAATTCCTAGAAAAGTCTCATTCATTCACAATATATTTGAGGAATGTTGTCTGTTTGATTTTGATCTTCATTTCTAAAAATTCTTTTTGTGAGAGAGATATCAGCAAATAATCAGACGGGTTTGGGGCGCTACAGTCATGAATGGGTTAAGGTGTCGTCTGGGCCTATGATACTCCTGAAAATATCTTTGCAGGTTTTCATTAATTGTAGAAATATTTAATCCTTCCAATGCTGAGGCTATACTTTCATCCAAAGCACAAAAACTCAAAGATTTTTGAAAACCATCGGAACCCTGTCATGTTGGTATTCATTGGATAGCTCTTGCTGAGTACTCTCAGATGAGTACCCATTTGCTAGGGTTTCAGTCATTTTTCAGGTTTTTTGTATTGGCAAAATTAGTCACCACCAGCATAAGGGTTTAAAAGGAGAGTTTTTAGTTGAATTCTGATCAACATTTCAACCTCAGCTAGATTCTGATGATTGGTTTTGTTTAGAGAGATATCACCAAATTAGTGAGGTGGTTTTGCGTGCTACAGGCATCAAAGCATCTTTCAAGTGAAAACATCCCTGGGAAAATATTTGAAGGAGAAATGCTGATCAGAACACTACTAACAACTCTCCTTCAAATATTTTGTAAAATAAATTTTCATTTCCAAAGTTATTGTCAAAAGTATTATAGATCCTTAAGACAATTTCTGGGGGAACTATCAAGCATTAATGGCTTAATTAACCCTTGTGCTGCTGGTGGCTAATTTGGCCAATACAAAATGATGCAAAAAACCCTGAAAAATGACTGAAACCCTGGGTAACTCATCTGAGAGTGCTCAGCAAGAGCTATCCAATGAATACTAACATGACAGGGTTTGGATGGTTTTCAGAAAAGATTGCGTCCTTGTGCTTTTGATGAAGGAAGCCTCAGCATTGGAGGGGTTAAGTTCATTTCATGTTTGCTGTATACTTTGAGGTATTTTGGAGAGTTATCAAAGAGGAGTTCTGTAACCTGATCTATTCCGAACACAACCGTGATAATAGGGAAAGATAATCATCTCTTAGAAAAGTGCCCTTCTGATTTGATCGAGGGCCATTCAAGTTCCCATCAAAGTAACTTAGTACTCTCAAGGTGAAAGGAAGGTCAACGAATTAACCTTTTCTTGCTCTGAAAACTGTTCTTAGCCGATTTATGCTAAGCGCCTTGTAGCAGCCCAAACCGTCTGACGTTTTAGGTGGTATCTTTCTGACCAAAGCATAAATAGGAAAATATTTGAAGGAGAAATGATATTCAGATCTTAACCCTTCCAGTGCTGAGGCTACTTTCTTCCAAAGGACAAGGACGCTAACATCTTTGAAAACCATCTAAACCCTGTCATGTTGGTATTCATTCGAGAGCTCTCACTGAGCACTCTCAGATGAGTACCCATTTGCCAGGGTTTCTGTCATTTTCTGGTATTTTGCATCATTTTGTATTTGCCAAATTAGCCACCAGCAGCATACGGGTTAACCCACATTTCTCCTTAAAAAATTTGTGAATTTATTATCAATTCTTATGTTATTTTCAGAAGTATTAAAGGTCCAGACAACTCTTGTTGAGGGGATCCGATCTGAGGGATTTTTTAGTGTAAATTAACATACAAAAGCAGTATACAGAAAAATGTATGGACTAGAGTATTCATCAGAACTCTATCTACAATTCTCCCTCAAATATTTTGCGAATTTATGCTTCATTCCAAAGTTATTTTCAAATGTACAGATCTTCATTCCGAACTCCATTCATATTATTTTCAAAAGTATGTCAGGTGCAGACGACACTGCATGGTCAAGCAGACCTCCACGCACGAATGAGATAACGATATAAACTCGGAAAAGTCAGCTTGGTTCTAAAGAAGCATGAAATGGATCTATGATTTCTTTCATTCATTTTTTTTCAAAAGTTTTTAAAGATTTCTTCTGCTTCTAAGATGTCTGCAGAAATATTAGATTAGCTCAAGCTCTTGGTGCTTGGAGCATGAAATGGATCAAAATTGTAAAGTGGCTTTGTGAAGCTATTATTAACCCTTAATGCTGCTCGTGGCTAATTCTACCACTATAGAATGATGCAAAAAACCTAATAAATTGTTGAAACCCTAGCGCATGGGTACTCCTCTGAGAGAACTCAGCGAGAGCTATCCAATGAATACCAACATGACAGTACTTTAAGATGGTTTTTAAAAGTCCTTGCATCCTTTTGCTTTAGACGAAAGTAGGCCCAGCATTGGAAGGGTTAAGATTCCTGTCTGCGATCATCATCGAATGACGCCAAGAAGAGAAATCAGTGGCAATATCTATTGGTTGATGAAGGTTTTTTTTTTATATGACTACGTCAACAATCACCAAAGAGTTGAGTTGCACGCTCCTTTGTGAATTAACCTCAGTCATTTTCTGACAGATGAATCATTCTCAAGTTTCCCACAAATTGCTTCTTTTGATGTCCGACTTCACTCGAAATGTGCAATTTGAGCTCAGGCCTAAAAAATTAATTGTTTGTTTCCTGTAACGGTCCGAAAAAAAAATAGGGTAGGTAGTTCAGTAAAAAATTTCTTTTTGCATTATTTCTTTGGTCAAAAATGTGTGTTTTATATTGATTGGGAGTTGGGAGGGCGGAAAAAACTTTAGGGTAGGGATTTTTTAAAATAAAAACTTGTTAGGGTAGGGTTACAGGAAACAAACAACTTTTTTTTTAGGCCTCACAGTATGTGCAAGCTGTCTATATATAGGCTGACTAAAGTCCTATTTTGGAAGCAGGGCATTTAGATACTATCAAACCCCTGAAAATGACTTTGAAAGTATTTTGGGTGCTATAGGCATGAATGAGTTACTGTGAGGTCTAAGTGTTGGTGTTCATGATGTACATTTTCAAAACATTCTTGCATGTAAGGTTTTCAACTTTGAAAACACGTTTGAATTCTAATAGAAAAAAGTACTTATTTACTTGATATTTACCTGATGCCCTAATTTACAATTTCTCTAAATTGTATTTTGCAAAAAGGTTCAGTTGGTTTAATGTGTATCTAGTTGACTGGTGAACGTGATTCATACACTCAAAGTAAAGTTGAATAAAAACAAAGAAAAGAATGATGTCTAACTCATTGATATGGAGTGGGATCGATATCCGCCGTGGCCTTGTGGTTATGATGCCTGGCTCCCAAGCGTGAGTTTGCACTCCACTGGATCCCTAAGCGGGTCAGCCTGGTTTCTCATATTTTGAGAAAGTTTTAGCTCAGGGACATTATTTTGGAAATATATGCAACTTTTCAGAACATACCATCCTATACCAGAATGTTTTCTCGATGCTATCTCTTGAAGACTATATTTAAGGTCAAGGTCAAATCAATTAGCCTAATTTGACGACCCAGTGACCTTTGCAGGCACTGGTTGAGGTGAGTTCTCAGGTGTCAGGAACCAAGAAGGCGCCTGAGATCATCACTTGCTATCTTTATACTCCTCTTAAACCCTAAGAATGTCATAAACATCCAGGAGATGAGGGTTTAAACCCATTAGTATATCATTCCAATAGCATTTCTTAATAAGTGTCGTCTGGACTTATAACACTTTTGTAAATAACGTTGATATTAAGCGTATTATAAATTGGAAAAATATTTGAAGGAGATTTATTAGTTAGTGCCTCATTCACATTTCTCCTTCAAATATTTTCTGAAAATTGCTTTTGTTAGAGAGATATCAACTACAAGCATGAATCCTGCTTGGATTTTCTGTGACGTATTATTATGTCGTCTGCACCTATGATATTATGAAAATAACTTAGCAATTATGCATTAATTCAAAAAATATTTCAAGAGGGGTTGTCGGTTGGGTTCTGATGAATATATGTCCATCGAATTATTTCCCACGAAATGCACTGCCAACAAAGATATTACCTTAATCACCCAGGAGTTTAAACGACATGACTATCTCTGTTAACAGCTTTTTTGGGGAAAAAATATTCCAAAGGGAAATCATGATCAAAATACAACCTCCATCTCCCTTTCAAATGTTTTGCGAATTTTTGCTTCTTTTCCAAATTATTTCCAAAAAATATCTTAGGTCCAGACAACATTTATTGCCAGGAAGTCAGCTCTAGGCATGTCAAAGGGTTAATCAAGCTGTGAAGGCTGGAGCCTCTGTTATCAGGGCATGATGATGGAGGTATGCTAACTTGTTAACAGAAATGCTACTTAACCCATTGATGGCTGGAGATCTTTTTGACAAATGTTGTTTGGACTTTACTTAATTTTGAATGTAACTTTTAAATCAATCATAGATTCACAAAATATTTGAAGGAGAAATGTAGGTTGGGTTCTGATGTACATTACTCCTTGAAATATTTTGCGAAAAATGCTCTAGTCATGAAGATGCAACTAAAATTGTGAGGACATATTTTTGCTGTATGGGCATGAATGGGTTAGGTACCTGGGGAAATAACAAGTTGAAGAGTCATTGGGGGACAAGGGCAATCTGGGAACTAATTTGATGAACTCCTGCAATATGTTAACCCATTATTGCTTAAGAGTTCCTCCAGCAATTGTCGTCTGGATCTATGATACTTCTGACAATAACTTTGGAATTGAGAATTATTCTACATTCAGAATTTTAGAAACAGCCAGTCTGCAGGACTAGTAAGACAGAAATTGAAATTAATCTGTGAACGGTCTCTGAAGCATACTGCGCACATCTAGGTTACCGTCACCCATTGTTGGTGAAGCAAGGCAGGGATTATAAGGTCCTCCTTTCTAGCCCAGGCACAAGAAAGTACTCATTGACCTTTATGCTGCTTGTGGCTTTTGCCAATACCAAGTAATGCAAAAAAAGCTGAAAAACGACTGAAAACCTTGCACACGGGTACTCATCTGAGAATACTCCACGAGAGCTATCTAATAAATACCAACATGACAGGATTTAGATGGTTTTCAAAAATCTTTGCATCCTTGTGCTTTGGAGAAAAATGGCCTTAGCAATGGAAGGGTTAACTTTTCGAGGACTAGGAGCCTATAGTGTATAGTAAGAGTGAGTTATGTTTTTGCAGTAAGTCAAGATGTCACCAATGACCTGAGCCTCTTTATTGCCAAATATAAAGCCATGGTTCTTAGGTTTATTGCCTTTCTAATCAAACTCTTTGTAGCTGGAGATCTGAGCTTTATTCAGATGTCAGTCATTTCCATACAATTATTGCACCTAGCCTAATCCCACGGAGGCGTTATATTGCCATAAACCATTAACCCTTATGCTGCTGCTGCTGGCTAATTTGACCAATACAATATGATGCAAAAATGCTGAAAAAATGATCGAAACTCTGGCATTTGGGTACAAAAATAGAAATTAATAGAACCTCCATGAACAGTCCTCATTCCTAACACTTTCGCTGCTGTTGGCTAATTTGGTCAACATTGAATGATGACAAAAAGCTGAGAAATGAATGAAACGCTGACATGTGGGTACTTATTGGAGAGCACTCAGTGAGAGCTATCTAATGAATACCAACATGACAGTAGCAAAACTCCAGTAAACAAATGTAGAAGGGCCCGCTCTGTCATGGCCGAGGGGAGGGGAGTTTTGCTACTGACTACTTGCTGTCTTTCACTACTTGCTGCTTGGGTTAGAATTCTGGCAAAGGTATGTGAGAAAGTTGTCAGTGACTTAGGGTTAGGCAGTGGTTTTCATCAGGTAATCAAGTTTATTCCACCATATACAACTGGTTAGTCAGGTTTTAGCCTAAAAAAGACAGAAAAAAGTGATGTTATTGAAATTCCAAATTCGGTATCCCACATTGGGTGAAGGCGTAGGCAATTACTTCTGCCATATTCCCCTCCACTGGTCCAGGACTTACACAGGACTCTCAGAGGCCCCGTTTATTGCCGTTATTTCTTCTTGCTGTTCCTTATCGCAGCGCACACAAGTCCTTATAGCATTCTCCAAGGTTCACCTCTTTCTAATGGGATATCTGCCATATCTAACGGCTACAGGGGAGAACTGTTTCCTTAATTTTACCCACCACTGGGCTGAGACTCTCACAGGTTCACTTTATTGCCTATTTTATTGCACTCTGTTATATTAAACCTTATGCTGCTGCTGCTGGCTAATTTGCCTCTACAAAATCATGCACAAATCCTGAAAAATGATTGAAACCCTGGCACATGAGTACTCATCTGAGAGTACTTAGCGAGAGCTTTCCAATGAATACCAACATGACAGGGTTTAGATGGTTTTCTTGCCTCTGTGAGCCTTGGCCTCAGCATTGGATGGGGTAAACCATTCATGCCTGCAGCAGTCAAGACCGCCAGATTATTTTGGTGATATCTCAAAAAGCAAAATTCAGGAAATATTTGAAGGGGAATTTTTCATCAGAACTTTATCCACAGCCCTCCTTCAAATATTCTGCGAATCGATGCTTCATTCCAAAATTATTTTCAAAAGTACGACAGATCCAGACGACACAGGTCAAGTAATCTGCAGGCATCAGGGTTTGACTTTCCCAGGGCTCCAGGGGCATTATAATGCCCCTAGATTTTGCTGTGGGCCCCTAGATTGTTCAGGCTAGGGGCCCAAAATAGCATGTATAATAACAAGAAATCTGATTTTTGACCACTAATTTTTTTTATCAAAAGACCTTTTTCGGGCCCTTAGTCTGAAATCTAAGTGTCACACCCTGGACATAAAGAAAGGAAAAGAATGCTCTGCCTTCTTAAAAAAGGACATGCACATTGCAACATATGAAAAACAAACCCCTCACACAAAAACCCTGGATCTGCCTCTGAACTGATTAAGATTGATTTCTTAAGATTGACCCTCACCCTGCTGGGAGGTACTTCTTTTCATGCCATTTCGAGGCCCTTACACAGAAATCCCCCTTACCATAGTGCAGTGGTTTACATGGGGTGTTTCAGTGGGATATGAGTGGTTGCCTACAGTGGTGCCACTGCGAAATACAGTGGTACCACTGAAAAATATAGTGGATAGTACATGGGTCTCTCAAGAGCTGTAGCACCATCCCCCACTTTCCTGGAATGTGGCCCAAGAGCCTTGTTGTAGTGGGTTTATTACCACTTTTTTGTACCACTGAAAAAAAAAGTGCCCTTTAAGCCTGTCTGAAGTGTCCCGCTTTTGCAAAAGCGGAGACACTTTATTGGGGCTTCATGGCCACTTTTGCAAAAAGTGGTAGCTTCATAGTGGTCCCACTGTTTTGGACAGTGGTAGGTGGGCCTGCATGCCATTGCATCAGCAGTTCTCTACCACTAACAGATGCAGTGGTCATACCACTGATCAAGAGAGTGGTCCCACTATACCTGACGGTGGTATGATCATCCTATAATGCTAGTTGAAGTAGATTTACCACTGTTCAATGTAGTGGTCCCACTGTTTCAGACAGTGGTAAAGTCATGCTTTACTGCAAGATGCTGTGGTTTTACCACTGTCAAAGGAAGTGGTTGACCCACTTTCTCTGACAGTGGTGGTCATGTACCCCACTGTAAAATGCATTAATTTAGCACATCATTCAGGATAGATGAATGAATGAATGAATAAATAGATACGTTAATAGATAGACACTCAATAGTTAAAATAATTTTCTAAAAAGTTTATTAGAAAGAGGTTTAACCTGTTAAGAACATTTACATAGGATTATAATGCATGGCAACATATTCTGGACAATTATTCTAAGAGTTCCTGTCTCCTGTCTGCTAATTGTCTCTCCAGTCTATGTAAATCTTGATGGACTGTAGACCTAACATTAGTCACATATCATAGTTTGCAAGGTTCCCTTCTCCTGAATCATGGAATACCCTAACACTCTGACACAGCTGATGTAAATAAAGAGAAACTCTATATCATACCCACCTTATTTCAACATCCTAGTCACTTCTAAATCATATGTCAGCATGCCTTTCCTGTCTAACCTGAGTATTTCATCTCACCTTGCATTTTCTGTATTCAACAGCAGAGATATTCACCTGCCCTTTTGACTGAAATAGCCTTGACTTTATCCTTTAATATACCCTAACACACAACTTGTCTTAGTTTTTTCGACTAACACCATTTACAGAGCACATTTCTGTCAATGAAATCAACTCACCTCCTTCTCCCACACTGTCATACTGTCAACTGTCATAATTTTGAATAACAAGGTCAAGTTCTGTACTAGTTGACCCTATTGTTATATATTATATTACCTTCCTACAGATAAGGAAAGGCCTGCATCTCCAGTGCTCATTTCCATATCAGTCACATAGGGTTTATTTAGTGGCCCCACTGTAATCAGCAGTGGCCCCACTGCAAGAAAAAGTGGTCCTAAGATAAACTAAGATTTGGAAGCCCTATTATAGTGGTTTCTGATATATGTGGATTTTTTTCAAGTCACATATGGGTTTATGTAGTGGTCCCACTGTAAGAAACAGTGGCCCCACTGTAAGAAATAGTGGCCCAACTGTAAGAAACAGTGGCTCCACTGCAGGAAACAGTGGTCTTACCACTACGTTAGACAGTGGGGCTGACTCTAACAGTGGCACCACTTAAATACCCCATTTCACAGCTTTTTTATGCAGTGGGCAGGCTTACTGACCACTTTTACCACTAAGGCATGGTGAGGGGGCCCTTTTTATGACCAAAATTGATTTCAGACTGCCACCCTGTGGGGTGGGTTTTGTTTGGAAAACGACTCGCTGGACTCGCTGATTGCAACATCTGCTTTTAAGTCACTCACTGCAGAGGGCATGCATGCAGTCAGTACTTCTCTTCATGCCATTTGGAGGCCCTTACACAGAAATACCTTATATTGCCAAAATTGATTTCAAGACCGCCACCCTGCGGGGAGGGTTTTGTTTAGAAAACGACTCGCTGATTGTAACAGCTGGTTTTAAGTCACTCACTGCGGAGGGCATGCATGCAGTCAGAACTTCTCTTCACATGTCATTCAGAAGCCGTCAGCCATATAGGTGAGCTGTGACCCCCACTGAGGCCACTCACTATGCTCTCTACCTGACCCATAAAATAGCAGCAGCCTCCAATCACTCAACTATAAATATGCCATTCATTACACCGGAATAGATATGGGATGTCACGGTACTGCATGCTGTGAGGTTTAAAAGAATGGATGCCTTTAGCAGTCTCCAAGGACTTAGCCAGGACCCGTCTTTTTACCTGTCTTTTGGAAAGGCAGTTTCCTGAAAACCTCCTGTTTGGACAGGCAAAATTTTCAATTTTGACTTTTTAATAATGATAATTGATATTTGATATAGCGCCCTTTCCACCTATAATGTTCAAAAGCGCTTTAGAGTCATTGGACAGTTGTCATGGTCCATATAGTCAATTAAACTCCTTTCGAAATAGCAATGTTTTCAGCTGTTTCTTGAAGTTTTGCACACTATCAGCAGCCTTGATGCTGTCAGGGAGCTCATTCCAAAGGCGTGGTGCATAGGCACAGAATGCTCTGTCACCAAACCTTTTCAGATTAGTGAGTGGTATCTGTAATAAGTTCTTAGTGTTTGATCTTAGAGTCCTTGTATTAGCTTGTTTGACTAACAGTTCCCTCAAGTATAGAGGGGCACATCCTTGCATTTTGGGGGGTAATAACCAAATATTTTCTAAAGTAACCATCTTATAGGACATAGCTGAAGTGTAAAATGCCCTTTTTGACACAAGGCTATTGGATGTAGTTGGTATAAGGATATAAAGTATATATTAAGTAGCTAAATCTGGATGGATTTGAAATTTTGGAATTGCTGTTTTGGACAGGCATTTTGAAACCCTGGCTTAGACCCTGGCAGTCACAATATGAGAAAGCTGGTCAGTATTTCTGCTAAAAATGGTACATTTTTGTGTAGAAGCTGGAAATGTGAGGCGAGGGTCTCATCTTCAAAATCCTCACCCTTAGTTGTAAATTAAAGAGCGGTCCTACTGGCTGGGTTCAATATCCGGGCCCCCATATTATAAGCAGCTGTTATATAAAGATCCACCGCATAGGACGTATTAGTCTCCCAGGCCATATTTGAATGTCCTCCCTTGTGGATAGATGGCACTGCGGTATACTAGGAGGTCAGTTGGAAATATGTGATACAGACTGCAGCTCATGTGTGCCCCCCCCCCCCCCCCCCCCCCCCACCCACTCCAGGATTTATTCAGAACTAAACCTGGGGTGAAATCAGCTCAGGTCAGATCAGTGAAAGAGACAGATATCACAGACTTGTAGCAAGTCTTAAGGACGTATGTCTATATAGTTGTTTCACTTTCACTCAGTTTCTATTGCACATCATTCATTTCTGCCGAAGTGGGAGAATATATCCAAAAGATGACATGTTCAAATGACATGTCAAATGTTCCCATAAGTTTTCTTACCTTTCTTATCTTTTTTTTACTGAAGAGGCATCCCAAGATTGCTATTTTAGCCCCATCCTAACATGACTGAATGAGCCAAATCGGTCCAATATGAATTTATCATCTCTCAGAGTTTTTAAGGGCCTGCTCTGATGGCCGTGTGGTCTAAGGCGTCGCCACTGACTGCACGCTGTCTCTCACCACTGCCTGGGTTCGAATCCCGGCCTGGGCATGTGAGGAAGTTGCCAGTGACTTGGAGTTAAGCAGTGGTTTTAGCTGGGTACTCCGGTTTCTTCCACTACTTACAACTGGCTAGTCACGAATTAGCCACAATTGGCATAAATGTGACGAAAAACAAAATTCCAAATCCCAACTCTCAGAGTGTACTTTATACCGAAAATAGAGGTATAATAAACAACTATTTGAAGGAAGAACTCCACACAAAAATGACTCTAAACATTCATTTGGAAAATTCTTATTTGGATTCAAACAATAGGGTACCTGGCAGCTGTGTCAGATAGGACAATGCAATTCGATCCTATCAGCCTACAATAGATACAAGGTATTTAGGAACATATGCATGCAGTGCAACTGTGCAACATTTCATATCCAAGGGGGCTGACGTGTCAGATTTCACTCGAACAGCATTCCAGGAGTATAGCTTGAAACTTTGCTATAACGTACGTTCTATTCAGGGTTAACCTAGGCATGCAGTCACATGCACCAACAGAATTTTCAGAACTTACTTACAATGCCGGGCATGTTTTTACTTGCATTTGACTTGCCCGAAATAAGTTATAACATAAGCTTAAAAGGCATGTATAATAATATAATGTTTATAATGGATTTAATGATTTGAGACCCATTTTCTTTTCAGTTTTGTCGCATTGTTTGCATATTTCTGGGTATTGGGGCCATTCACTATAAATGATCAGTGTTCAGAAAATCAGCTTGCCCATTTAGGCAAGTGAACACCAAAATGTACGTGCCCGAAGCCTTTTTTTTCAAAATAAATGCTTCCCGCAGTAAGCGGGCAAGTACTTTTGTCGGTGCCTGGCATGTTGCATATCCACCACCTGGTGGTCAACTAATGAACTACATGAGGGTCATATGATATTGAACTTGTTAAAAAGTGTCATTGATCAAGTTATGTCACATGGTCTGGACTCATTACGGAATCTATCATTAGGAAATTCATTCACCACCTGGTGGTCAGCTAATGAACTATATAAGGGTCTTATTCTCTGCTGATGTTAATAAATTATCGCTGATGCAGTAAAGTCAAGTCACATGGTCACGACTCATTATGGAATCTGTCATTAAGAAATTCGTTCACCACCTGGTGGTCAGCTAATGTACTTTAAAGGGTCATATTCTCTACTGATGTTAAGAATTATCGCTGGTGCAGTAAAGTCACATGGTCACGACTCATTATGGAATCTGTCATTAAGGAATGCGGTTTCTGGGCAACCTCCCAACTATTTCTGACTGCTCTATTCTTGTTCTTCTGGGAGACAATTAAGATATTTATAGACATATCTTACAACTGGCGGGCGTGGAATGATGTAAGCTTGGTGCAATATAGAGGTCAGTAATAGATGAGAGAAAAGATTGATATCATGCTGTGGCCCAGATGTGGTATACCTTATAGTGCAATTAACCTGGAGAATCACGCATGCTTAATATCATAAATACTACATATATCAGGGCTCAAGATTTTTTTTTCCGGGAAGCCCAATTACATCTTCAGAAGCTACCTGAAGGTGTTGTGCATATAGAAACCAGCACATCTTTGGGCTCCCTGCAGAAATTATA
>OZ012697.1:12933013-12940513 GCA_963942565.1 Maea johnstoni | reverse complement strand
GGTTTTCTCTTCAAGATTTCCATTTATACCTATATCACCCCAAGCCAGTACCCTGTGTAAGGCCAAGAAAAAATATTGTTTGTTTCCTGTAACGGTCTGAAAAAAAATAGGGTAGGTAGGTCGGTAAAAAAATATTTTTTGCATTATTTCTTTGGCCTAAAATGTGTGTTTTATGCATGTTTTATGATGATTGGGAGTTGGGAGGGCTGAAAATTTTTTAGGGTAGGGTTGCAGGAAACAAACAACTTTATTTTAGGCCTAAGTGAGTGTGTGTGTCTACCTTTCAGGCAGTGAGCTATCAGTACAGCTAGGGGTTATACCATGCCAAGGCTGGCGGTAATTTAACCCCTAAATGCTAGCAAAGACCAAAAGCATCCTCACAATTTTGGAGAAATCTTTCCGCTGAAGGGATACTTGGAAAAATATTTGAAGGAGAAATGTTGATGAGAACACAACCAAAAACTTTCCTTCAAATATTTTGTGAAATCATTCATAATTTTAGAGTTATTAACAAAAGTATCATAGGTCCAGACGACAATATCTAGATTTAGCCTTAAAGCATGACTTGGTCAACAGTGCAATGAGAGGCCAACCTGGGGGTGCTGCCTCGGTCAATTTTAGGGCTTAAAGAAATTGTTTGTTTCCTGTAACGTTATGAAAAAGAAAAAATAGGAAAGGTAGGTTATATATATAGGTAAAAAAAATTGGAACATTTTTTTCAATGTTTCAATGTTTTATGTTGATTGTGAGTAGGAAGGGCAGAGAAAATTTCAGGGTAGGGGTGTTTTTTGTAAAAACTTGTTAGGGTTGGGTTCCTGGAAACAAACAATTTTTTAGGCCTAATACATGTATAGCTTGGCACCCTGCCTATAGATCTAACACAGTCATAATGGACACCATGAACCAGCGTGATGTACCTCTACATTAGTGGTACCCGCGTGCCAACAGGGCATTGCGTGGTACGGTTGCTCAAGGTCCAGTGATGACACACATAAATTGAGAGCTTTACCTTTACATGTGTATGTACCTTAATTGGCAATCTGCCTACAGCTACATCTAATGCCGATATGGTAGGCTGGCTTAACCCTTATACTGCTGGTGCCTAATTTGGCCAATACAAAATGATGCAAAAAAACTAAAAAATGACTAAAACTCTGACAAATGGGTACTCATCTGAAAGTAACTCGGTGAGAGCTATCCGATGAATACCATCATGACAAAAAGATGGTTTTCAAAAACCTTTGTGTCGTTTGGACGAAAGTAGCCTCAGCAGGGTTAACCTATTCATGCCTGGAGATCTACTGATGAGTGCTGTCTGGACCTGTCCTACTTTTGAAGATATCTTTGAATAAAGCATAAATTTGCAAACTATTTGAAGGGGAGTTGTAGATAAAGTTTTGATGAACACTTCTTCAAATATTTTCTATATATTGCTTTCGTTCGAGAGAAATATCCAAAATTGCCAAGGCGTTTTGGCTGCTTCAGGCATTAATGGGTTAAGGAGTAAGTGATGACACAGGTAAATTGTGCAGATTAATTACCTTTATATTTATACACCTTAAGTCAGGCAACCTGCCTGTAAATCTATTCCAGATAATTTATATGCATGGTAGGGACTAGCTGGAGGTCCAGTGATGACACAGATAAATTAAATGGTTTACCTTTACATTCATATATCTTAATTGGCCACCTTCTTGTATAATGCAGATATGTACAGTAACCACTAGGGTAAAGCTTGGTGTTTGTGATATTAGTGTTGATTGGGGCGTCTTTGAGGCTTGTGATGTGAACGTGAAGATAATGGTGATAATGCGGAAAACAACAACAATGATTATCACAAGAATGATGATGATGATGATAGTGATGATGATGATAGTGATGGTGATGATGATGATGATGATGATGCATGGTGATGATGATGATGATGGTGATGGTGGGGATAATGATGATGGTGGTGATGATGATGATGATGATGATGATGATGATGATGATGATGATGATGATGATAGTGATGGTGATGATGATGATAATGATGATGATGACGATGATGATGATGATGATGATAGTGATGATGATGGTGATGATGATGATGATGATAGTGATGATGATGATGGTGATGATGACGATGATGATGATGATGATGATTATGATGATGATGCATGGTGATGATGATGATGATGATGATGATGATGATGATGATGATGGTGATTATGATGGTGGGTGTAATAATGGTGGTAATGATAATCATGATGATGATGATGATGATGGTGATGACAATGGTTGTAATGATGATAAAGATGAGGAGGAGGATGATGGTGGTGATGATGGTGGATGCACTCTCCACTCTTTTCTTTCAACCCATTAAATTTGTGGTATTAACTTGTCATTAACTGCAGGTTGATGTACCAATTTGTGCTTTAATTGATTCATGCATTCACCCTGCCTTCTCTAACTGTAAGTGATGGTGGGGATGAAAAGTGCTGTATGTTGGTTTGTGTGTCAGTTGAATAGAGAAGTGCGTTGTTCCTCAGTGCTGCAGGATAAGGAAGGCTTTGATGTTGCTCATTGAAAAGGAAGTTAACTAGACATGAAAGGGTCAGAGACGTTCACTTATGCATACCAAGTGGATCCCAAAAAGGCTGAGCTTTTTTAAGGGGTAACTTATTACTGAAAACATGCAAATAACAAAAATAAGCTGAAATCTTTCACAAAAAATACAAATAATATGTGTGTGTGTGTGTGTGTATATATATATATATATATATATATATATATATATATATATATATATATATATATATATATATATATATATATATATATATTATATATATATATATATATATATATATATATATATATATATATATATATATATATATATATATATATATATATATATATATATATATATAAATTGCCTTATATACACAAAGAAAGATAAATCATAAATCATCCAGCTTTGATCAATAAATGGTCATAACTGAGCCTTACTGTCTGAGTGCTTCATTAAACATTACTGATTCCATATCCCTAGAAAAAATTAAAAAACAAGGCTGAGATAATTGGAAGCAATTGCTTATTACTCTCTGGATAACTGTGTTTACAGAATCACCAATCAGCAACCATCAATTTCTATTCATCCCGATAATTTGAGCCGGAGGAATATTAGAATATTGGAGACGAGCGCTGGCGAAATGTGACGACATGCCAAGGTTATTTGTGTTCAATTAGTGGAGGCCTCTAGGAAAGCAATGAATAGCATGCGGAAATCGATCGATGAAGAATCTCGATCGGGACGTGGATGATCAAGATTAATTCATGTTGATTACGCACATGGTATTTGTCATTGATTAGGATTAAGACTTCGTTGCTTGTCTTTAACCATTCCAATGTTGAGGCTACGTTCATCCAAAGCACAAGAATGCAAATATTTTTAAAAAACCATCCAAACCCTTTCATGTTGGTATTCATTGGAAAGCTCTCACTGAGTACTCTCAAATGAGTACCCATTTGCCAAGGTTTCAGTCATTTTCTAGTTTTTTTGGATCATTTTGTAATGGCCAAATTAGCCAGCAGCAGCATAAGGGTTAAGAATATAACTCCGTTGCTTGTCTTTCGAGATGATTAGACTATCTGGGCGTGCTCTTCTTCTATTGGTTTCAACCTCATTACAACAATTATCTACCATTTCCCTTCCGTAGGAGGATTATTGTAAATTAGCTTTAATGAGTGTCATATTTTAACAATGAACCTGTCAACCAGTCAAGTGCCTTTGCAAATATGTTGGAAGTGGAAGACATGTCTAGGAAGGTCTATAGGATTTCAAGTTCACCACTAATCATATTTAACCTATTCATGCCTGGAGATCTACTTGACCAGTGTTGTCTGGACCTCTGATACCTTTGAAAATAACTTTGGTATTAATCATACTTTCACAAGATATTTGAAGAATTGTTGGGTGAGTTTTGTTCAACATTTCTCTTTCAAATATTTTCATGAAAATTCCTCTTGGTAGAGAGATATGTCACCGTAACATATGTCACCATATGTCACCATATGTCACCTTGCTATCTCTTTAACAAATGATGAAGGTGGGATATGATTTAGAAACTAAATTACAACTCAAATATTTCCACAATCTGTGTTAAACTTATAGTTTCATTGTTACCTTTTTTTATATAAACCTTTATTGACCTCAATAGCAAATAAAATGCTAATCTCGGAGGTACAAAAAGAAAACAATAAAAACAAAACAAAATAAGACAAATCAAACATTAACATTAAAGTAACATGGAACTATTTGCAATGGTCAAAAGTGACAGTGAGTAAATAACAGAAAAAAGGCAATTACAGGATAAACGCCACTAAGAGAACCTGTTTGAGTCAGATATAAACAGTTGGACTTCTCTGAATACTTTGGTGTTTTCTTCTTCTGATAATTGTTGATGTCCTTTTAATAAGAGCTCAAGTGAAATGTTTATTCCTGAACCCACTAACATTTCTGAAATTGCATTTATCATCTTAACTCTTATTGGCCTATACTGGTTACAAAAAAGGAAGTAATGTTTATACCTTTGTGAGTATCACAAGTCCATGTGGTATATAAGTCAAGGATTCTCAAAGCATGAATAGATAGATAAATTCTGACCAAATGATGTTGATAACTATGTTATTGACATATGTCAACTACCTAATAGTATGTACATGCATTTTTATTTAGCATTGATATATGTTTTCTGTCTACATGGAATAGTACCGATCTACTATTTATTGTTATTTAGTGAGGGGCCACTATATTAGACACAGACAGTGCATTTGCACTCTAGTATAAACAGTCTCATTAACTTGTAAAATTAACAAGCAAGTCAGATGTACTTACAGCCCATTAACAGACATCAAAGGCAGTATTGGTGACATTGATTCCATCATTTGTGTCATCTAGCTTCAGGCCAAAATATTTATCATAGTTCTTTTTTTGATTTCTCAGAACATGATAATGTTAACCATGCAGGGACCGACGCTAACATTTGAAGGCACTTAAATGCCCATTCGGGCAGAGTGACCCCAAGAAAAAAATTCAACTTGGCGAAAAATATTAGTTATTTTGCACTTAGTTCATTATTAAAACACTCATGCAAACAAATGCATTCCAAATGACGGTCGCGGTGTGAAGGGGATTGTTTTGCCAAAATATCGACAAAAATCTTGGTCTAACTTTGACCGTTTTCTGTGGGGTAAGTGGCAATATTGACTTGCCCATTCAGGCTTTTAGATTAGGCCATGAACTTGCCCGAAACCATGTTTTTTCCTGTTGAACTTGCCCCGGCAACCGGGCAAGCTTAGTGTCGGACCCTGTTAACCCCCCAATGCTTGAGTCTCATAAAATAATTTGTGGTCTAGCTTTGAAATTCCTAGACAATAACCTTGGAATTGATATATTTATTTCAAAATATTTGGTAGTGTTCTAATCAACATTTCCCTTTCAAATATTTCCTCAAATTTGCTTTTTCTTGGAAGATTTTCTCAAAGTTTTCAGGCTGCTTTTGAGCGCCATATATACATTAAGGGGTTAGAAAAAATATCATACACACATTTTGTGAGGTTGTTATATTAAGGAAATGTGTTTGAAGATATATTTCCAAGGAGAAAAATAGGTTTGGAATATTGGATATCAATTTTATGCATACATTTCGCCTTTTGGCCTTGAATGTTTGTTGAATTGTCTCATCCAAAAGACTTGAATGTATAGTCTAGTTATTTGGTATTACATGTCATTATGCATGCATGTGTAGTCCCCTTAAGCAAGATGTGCGTATATATTATGTAATCATTGTTTCTCACTCAATTTGTTGGCCTATTCATGTTTGTGGTTTTGAGTTGGTCAAACGTTGAGGGATTTTATTTATGATGAGTATTTGTTTCTGTCTCATGTAATGTTAGGAAGAATTACTTTCATTCACATTATTTTTAGCAATATTCTTCATAATATTGCTGTTGTTTGTCTTTTCATTTGATCATCATCTCGCAATATGCATTATATTCCTAATATAAGTAGAGAGGAAATTGATATGAGAATTATCATTTGATCAAATAAGGCCTAAAAAAGAAATGGTTTGTTTCCTGTAACGGTCTGAAAAAATAGGGTAGGTTATATAGGTCGGTAAAATATTTTTTTTGTATTATATTTTTGGTCAAAAATGTGTGTTTAATGCATGTTTTACGTTGATTGGGAGTTGGGAGGGCAGAAAAAACTTTAGGGTAGGGTTATTTTTGAATAAAAACTTTTTAGGGTAGGGTTACAGGAAACAAACAATTTTTTTTTAGGGCTAAGTTTTCCCAATTAATCAGATTTTTTATGCCAATTGTTTTGATAATTAATCAATAAAAGAATCACCACTGTCTTTCAAGTTTTGACATCATTTGTTTGCCATTTTTAGCCAACAGCTAATGTTAAGAATTTAGAAATCTTTACTCAGAAACATCAGAAATGATGAAAAAACCTTAATTGCCTTTGTATTTTAGGAAATTCAATCTGACAACAAACATATAGTATGATACATTGGAAAATGATAAATATTTCATGCTTCGTGAAGTTCTCCAAAATCGTATCGAAATAATATTGGAATCAAATGAAATAATGTCAATAATCGAATCAAAAAAATGGATGTCAGGGACAGCCCTAAATTGTATTAGCATATATAATTATGTGATCATGTGCAGTATACGTATAGCCTGAGAGAAGAGCTAGGATCCCCCAGGGTCAATTAGCCTGATCAAAGTCAGCTGTAATTACTGCCTGCAGACCACACACTAGCTGCACAATGGGACTGTCCCCTCAGGGGCCGCCTTAAGTTACCATATTGGTCTACTGCATCAATTCTTCTGTACACTATACATGTATATGTATACTACTATATGCTGTAGACAATTATAAGGTAGGAAATGTGTATACCATACAATCTATGTGTGTAGTATTGGTCTACTAAAGAATTCTTCTATACACTATATATGTATATATATCACTATGTATGTATAAATATATATATATATATATATATATATATATATATATATATATATATATATATATATAAATATATATATATATATATATATATATATATATATATATATATATATATATATATATATATATATATATATATATATATATATATATACTATATGATGTAGACTATTCTAAGGAAGGACATGTATGTGCCAATCTATGTATGTAGTATCGGTTTACTGCAGTATAGGTAGGACAATTGTGTAGCCCACTGTATGTGTATGATATTGGTGTACCAGGTCATTGCTGCCATATTTGTATTCAGTATTCAATACATGTGCTGTATATTTTAGGTATGACACATGTATGACATTTTGATAAATTACATCCTCATTCTGTAAGTGGAATAGAATTCTAGAATAGAAGCCTAGTGCTATCAAAATAAATACACATATATACCTACACAATTACCTCCGTTAAGAGAGATG
>OZ012697.1:12881955-12932813 GCA_963942565.1 Maea johnstoni | reverse complement strand
CCTCACACCTGATACCCCAAAAACCCACATTCTCAAACGCTGGGGTTTCTTTCACACACACCCTCATTTAAGATATTGGGACAGAGTTAGTTCTAATATAGTACTCTGGTTGTTTCATTAACTAGATACTTGATGCCCACCCTCCCCCTAAAGAAAGCCTGTCAGGGCACGACATTAACTTTTGCGACGACTTGCCCAGTATAGTAGGGCAAGTGAGATTCTACTTTCACTTGCCCTACTCCAACTTTCCCCTGCCCTTCAAAAATTGTATGTTTTATAATGTTTCATTTAAAACCATGTAGATAATGATGCTGGCATATGTGAAAGCATATTTTATAGGACAAGCTTGGATGACAGACCACAAAATTTGCACACATTCTCAAAAGTAAACCTGAAATGTATACATTGCACTTGGTCAGTGGGGCAAGCAAGATGCAGTTTTCACTTGCCCTTCACCTATAATTGACAAATTCTACTTGCCCGGGGCAATGGGGCAAGCACCAATGTCGAGCCCTGCCTGTTTTTATTTTACAATACCTCAGACTTGAATAATAACCTTGAGTCAATTGGGGCCACCCAAAACCCTGACGACTAGGGTTGTTTCATAGATACTTGCTGTCCCCCCCTCCTCCTCTACCTAAGGTAAGCCTTCCACAGATGTGTATAATAAAAATCTTTATAAAATCTTTATAAAATCCCCCCCCCCCCCCCCTCACTTCTATTTGAAGAATTTGGAATTGATTATTGTCACTTTTTCTGCCTAAATTGAGGCCAAGTTGTGACTAGCCAGTTTTACAATAAGGCAGACTTAATATATTAGCTACTGGCTGCCCCCCCCCCCCCCCCTGCCCTCAACCCCTCAAAGCCTAACTCATTGTTTCATTGTATGATACCCCCACCCCTCCTAGATACTTGCTGCCTCCCCCTCCCCCTGCCCTCAACCCCTCAAAGCCTAACTCATTGTTTCATTATATGATACCCCCACCCCTCCTAGATACTTGCTGCCTCCCCCTCCCCCTGCCCTCAACCCCTCAAAGCCTAACTCATTGTTTCATTATATGATACCCCCACCCCTCCTAGATACTTGCTGCCCCCTAATTCATCCTATCATTGCACGATACCACTGCCCAGCATAAGATATTCTTGAAGCCGCCCTGGTTGCATGACTCAGTCGCCTCTAGGAGCAGGGCCGGATTTTTGATACGCCCCCTGCTAGATTGTTATTGCCCCCACCCCCCTTACCCCCAACCACCTTCTACCTTAAGAAAGCCTGATTCATTGTTCCATCGTACAATACCACTGCCCAGCATAAGATATTCTTGAAGTCGCCCCGGTTGCATGACACAGTCGCCTCTAGGAGCAGGGGAGGATTTTTAATACGGCCCCTGCTAGATTGTTATTGCCCCCACCCCCCTTACCCCCAACCACCTTCTACCTTAAGAAAGCCTGATTCATTGTTCCATCGTACAATACCACTGCCCAGCATAAGATATTCTATTCCCCGCCCTGATTGCATGAACACAGTCACCTCCAGGAGCAGGGGAGGATTTTTAATACGGCCCCTGCTAGATTGTTATTGATTCCCGACTCTGTATGTAGCTCAGCAAACCTGCACGCAGTCAGCAGCAGCTTATAGTGTAGTGGTGCTGCGACCAGCTCTCATTGAGTGTCCGGAGCAGTCAGACTACTACAGGTCTGTAAGAGAAGGCAGTTTCTTCAAAGAGTCTCAGTGAATTACCCTGAGATGGCAGATTTTGCATCTACCCTGAGCAGATTTCAGTTGAGGTTTAGTTCGTGTGGATCCCCTAGAGGGAGCCACTAAAAGTGTGTTGGCTGATACTAACTAAGGAGAGACTTAGACTTGCTCCAATTCTGAACTATTAAATGGCCGTTTCTTCAATGAGTCTCATCTACCCTAAGATGGCAGATTTTGGATCTATCTTGAGCGGATTTCATTGGAGGTTTAGTTCTGTATGAATCTCTTAGGGGGAGCCACTGAAAGTGTGTTGGATGATATTATGAGACTTAGACTTGCTACAAGTCCTTATGAAATAGCGGTTTCTTCAATGAGTGTCAGTGAGTACCCTGAGGGGGTTTCATCAGATCTACGTACCCTGAGCGGAGAATTTAATTCTGTATGAGTCCTCTAGATGGAGCTACTAAATGTGCATCGAATGATACTAACAATGATCTACCCTGAACAGATTTCATTGAATACCCTGAGCAGATTCTGTTAAGGTTTAGTTCTGTATGAATCCCTAGAGGGGAGCCACTAAAAAGTATGTTAGATGATCCTAAACACAACCCCTGAGGACTGTGCAAGGAGTAGCAGCTTGCCTCAGCTTACTGTGTCAGTAGAGGAGAGAGGCTGTGCGATGATGACATTTAAAGCAAGGATGGAAAGATGAGAGGTGTATAACATACTTCTCTCCCTGCTTTAACATAGTACCATCATGACCATCACAATGCGGTATAATCAGTGGTGGGGGCTTCATAGAACAGGCTGGGATGTAGAATGCTACTGCTGTACCTTATGGATATATTAGCGCTCAGTCACGGTAGGTGGGCCTTGATTCTTCGAGTACAAGCAGAGTTGATATATCACGTTTTGCTATATTGGGAGGTTTATACACACACACACACACACACACACACACACACACACACACACACACACACACAACACACACACATACACACAAACACACTACACACACACACACAGAGCACGCTGTGTCGATTTGGACAACCCAAACCGCCAAAGAACAACCCTCAGACACCCAAATTTTTTGTGAGTAAATTTGTTAAAATGTCAATTTCTAGCATAAGATTTTATCTTTTTCATCCTACATAATTCCTATGGCATTGTATAAGGATATTATGATTTGTTTCAATAAGTTAATGTAATCTGAGTATCTTGTGGTCTCCTTTAAAAAAATAGGTCGCCCAAAAATTTTACAATTGTCAATTTGGGCACCCAGTTTGTAAATCCTGGCTAAGAACCTGACATTGACGACTTGCATTCATTCCATTTTCATTCTCTTTCTTCTTGAAGAAGTGGGAGGGAGTTGCTGAAGTCATCAGGATTAGAGAGCTAGCAGGACTAATTAGATACCAGATGATTCATTCTTCGCGTAATTTACGGCACTTTCCCCCTCAAGAAAGTCCTTGAATTAGGCCATTTATAGAAAGTATCAGCTTCAGCGTGAAAGTGATATTGTGTTTTAATCAAGACTTTGTGATGGTGGAAGAAGTGGGCTGTGTTTTCTGTGGTGATAAGACGAGAGACTCTTGTGTTATATAGCTGTGTCGTGGTCAAGAGTCACTCCCTGCTCTCTCTCTCTCTCTCTTACTCTCTCTCTCTCTCTCTCTCTCTCTCTCTCTCTCTCTCTCTCTCTCTCTCTTCTCTCTCTCTCTCTCTCTCTCTCTCTCTCTCTCTCTCTCTCTCTCTCTCTCTCTCTCTCTCTCTCTCTCTCTTCTCTCTCTCTCTCTCTCTCTCTCTCTCTCTCTCTCTCTCTCTCTCATGATATTCGCAACTTCTACCTGGAGAAAGTACCTTGAAAAAATACTTGAAGAAGAAATTTTGATCATATAATTTTTGTTTGTTTGTTTTTTCATGGCATCCCTATAATTGATAGAAGGATATCAGAGGTCCCAGCTAAAGAAGGTGGCTGTATTGATTATTTGATACTAGCACTCAAAGAGTACATGATTGATAATCAATAGTTTCAGAGTGACTGGGTCAGTATGTAGAGCATTGATCCAGTCATACTTTAAGAGCCCTCTAGATTCTGGATTTTGACTCTTACTTAATTGATAATTAACCCTTCCAATGCCACACACACACACACATATATTCATTAGTGGTAACGCTAACCAAGAGAATTATCAGGCATACATAATTATGCGCTTGTGGTAACACTAACCTAGAGAATTACCCTGTACGCATGTATGCATGCGAGATCATCAAATTTATTTAAGGAAATGCCTGCAATTGGCTTCCAAACTAAAAGACCCTCTATGTAAGCTCCTCAAAAAGATCTTCAAATCTGGTATTTCATTTTGGCTAATAATTCCCATTATAACTTGGCATCAGGCATTCGTGAGCAAAACTACAATTTGGACACACAAAAGTTAGATGTGTTATTTAAGGGGTGAATGCTGAATCTATAAAAGACTTTACAAATAAAGAGAGAACTGCCTTTGTGTGGAAATGTCCAAGTAGCAGTGAAAGCAGGATCCCTATAACAGATCTTAAACAATACAATACTTGGTATTGTATCGAGTTTGGTAACATTCCTTAGAATTTATAAAGGAGTGAAGACTGTGTTCTTGGTATCAGGCAGTTGTGGGCTAAATTATATTTCAGATGCACAAAGGTAAGATTTTGTGTTATTTTAGGGCTGAATGCTGAATCTAGAAAGACTTCACAAATGTGGGCAACATTACCATTCAAACATACAAAAGCTATATGTGTTTTTTAGGGCTGAATGCTGACTCTATAAAGGAGGGGAATGCCACTGTGTTCTGGTAGGTCTCTATGGTACAGCGTGCTCCGGGCCTAGCTGTGTAAAAAGTTATCATAATATGCACGAGGGCTTTCACAATATTGAATAGCGGCTTAGCGGCTGAAAGGTAAATATCCCACCAGCCAGCCAGCCAACGAGCGAGAGGCAGAAAATGGTACCATGCTGTCAGCAAGGTGACCTTCCTCTGCCTTTTATGCATTCAGCCGCCGATAGCAATCTGACAATTTTACTGAAATCTCATTGACAAAAGAATATTTGGGGAAAGATTTGAAGAAGGAATGTTAATCATAACATTGCCAATAAGTCTCCCTCAAATGTATGCAAATTTGTCATTAATTCTAAAGTTATTGTCAAAAATGTCATTGATCCGGACGACAATATCAATATACTCTTGTTGTTAACCTATTCACAACTTGAGTATACTCATGATGTGACACATAGGATATATATATGATAACAAAGCAATATTCTGAAAAAATATTCAACTAAAATTGGTTGGTCCTGTTGGGTTCAACGACCCCTCTTCAATTATCTCTTAAACTGTATCCAACCCAAATTGCATGGTTACCATCCGACCAATCAAAAGCCTTCATTACAAAAACGCCTCTTCAACTTTTTTTTGACCTTATCAGCACAAAGTCCAGGCGATTATCAGATCTTTCTCATAATTTCATGCATGCTGCTATTGAATCGGAGAATGAATAAAATGCATGCTGACATTTTCAAGAGTCATCTAGATTTCCACAGGTTTTTAGTGAATCACTCTGTTTTATTAATTCTTTATTATGTTCCTTTTGCGATGCAATGAATTATTCAGAGGAGACTAAGCAGTACAATGCAGTAAAACAGGTATAAATGTATTAATGCATTATCAAACAATACATTAAAAGGATGGTAGGAACCTAGCTATACATGACCCTGATGTCATGCCATTGTCTCAGGGTCTTCATATTGTTATTAACCCTTCCAATGCTGAGGCTACTTTCATCCAAAGCACAATGACGCAAAGATTTTTGAAACCCATCTTAACCCTGCCATGTTGGTATTCATTGGATAGCTCTCACTGGTCACTCTTAGATGAGTACCCATGTGCCAGGGTTTCAGACATTTTTTTTGCATCATTGTGTATTTGGCCAAATTAACCCTGATGTCAACCCATTGTCTCAGGCTCATCATATTGTTATTAACCCTTTCTGGCCCGCAGCCCCTTACAGGCCACATTTGCAGATAGAGGTCCGAGAGGGAAGGGATAGGTACCGGTTCCCGAAACAATACCAAATACTGATATTGAATGGAAAAAAAACTATTGTATCAAAGGGTTTTAGATGTAATTTCACATTGGTAAGATTAAAGATATTCTTAAAATTGACTAAACTATATGTATGTATGTATGTATGTGTGTATGTGTGTATGTGTGTATGTATGTATGTATGTATGTGTGTATGTATGTATGTATGTATGTATGTATGTATGTATGTAAAACTATGTATGTATGTATATCTGTATGTATGTACTTTGCTCCTATATTTCAACATTTGGTAGTAAAACCCTGAAAACAACGGTTAAGGTCAATCACTGGATCTATAAGGGGCCAGCATAGATTCCACTAGCCTCGGTACCAGGCTGAATACAATTTTAATTCTGTATATTGCTTAATAACTTCACTGTGCTTGCTGAGTCCAGTTTAATTCTTAATTTCCACACCAGATGTCAGTTTATGGTATTCAAAATGGCAAAAGAATTCAGCAGTGCTGCCATCTGGCAAATCTGAAAAGTACTATAATGACTTGACTAGTAACAAAATAATGACTAGTTGGTGAAGACTAAGCCAGCTGTAGTAAGCTAGCTGGCTAAGATTCCACCTGCTGCAACATAACTGTGTGCACTGTGGCTGTAGAGTGGCAGTAGTGTGTGTGTGTGGTATGAAGTGGGTTAATGATGTATACAGGTGTTGCGCACCTGAGGGAGGAAGATTATTACCTGTGTTCTCTACCTGCTGCTCTACTGGAGGAGGCTGCTGCTGCTCTAGATGGACCATGATGTTGCTACAGGTAGGACCCAAGATAGGATACCTAAATTCCCTCAAAGCCACTATAGGATTTAAACTCATGGACTCTGTGCTCTATCATAAGGTAGGATCTGGTTACTCAGACACTTTTTAGGATTCCGAAATTCTCTCAAAGCCACTTGCTGTAAATTCATGGACTAAGTGCTCTGAAAGGTAGGACCTGGTTACAGAGGGACTCTACAGGACTGTACCTGTAGATGGTATGTACAGTAGCTGTGCGCAGATGGACTCTATGTTTTGTTTAGGTAGGATCTGGTTACAGTCCAGACTCTCTAGGACTTTTGCCACAGAGACAATACCTCTATAGGATTCTTAAATTCTCTCAAAGTCACTACCTGTAAATGCATAGACTCTGTTCTCTGTTCAGATAGGATCTGGTTACACAGAACATCTATAGGATTCTTAAATTCTGTCAAAGTCACTACCTGTAAATGCATGGAGTCTGTTCTCTGTTCAGGTAGGATCTGGTTACACAGAACATCTATAGGATTCTTAAATTCTCTCAAAGTCACTACCTGTAAATGCATGGACTCCGTTCTCTGTTCAGGTAGGATCTGGTTACACAGAACATCTATAGGATTCTTAAATTCTGTCAAAGCCACTTGCTGTAAATGCATGGAGTCTGATGTGCTCTGTATAGGTAGGACCTGGTAACACTGACACACAATATAGGATATTTCAATTCCCTCAGAGCCACTTAAGGATATAAATGCATGGACTCTGTGCTCTATTATGAGGTATATAGGACCTGGTTGCACCCTAGGACTAGTCCTTCAGAGCCAATAAGATAGTACAGGTATTTCAGGTCCTACCTGGTTACAGAGAAAATGTGAGAAGAGACTTGGGTATCATTAATGCTTATCAAGTTTGACAGCTACCTATAAGACTAGTCTCCTAGTACCTAAGAAGTTGTCATTCTCTTCTGCCTTGACTGAGTAGTATACTGTAGTACCAGCTAATATGGTATACAGATGGCGCCACCTGATCCTCCTATCTCTAGAGGTTGTCATATTCAAACAAAAGTTTATATGACAGCGTAGAATTATATTAGCTAGGCTATTACAGCTACCTTGAATTCATACAAGTGCATGCATCATGTGCTATATAACTGGTATTTGATATTTGCTATTTTCGCGCTCCCCATGATAATAGCACCAAAATAACATCCTTCAAATGAATATCTATATTAAGTAATCAATATATAGTTTGAGTGCTTGAATGTGTGAATTGAAAGTAGCACAATTACCCTCCAGCAGGGCTGGAAAGTGAAATTTTCAGCACTCTAAATTATAGGGGTATACAGTATGCTAAAATCACCTGTTTGTCACCTGTGACTTAAGTGCCCCGCCCACCTCCTAACTACCTCATTCTCACCTGACACCAGTTCCAAGCTCACCTGGACATGGTCAGCTTTAATTACCTTTCTCTTTCACACTCCTGCTGATTGCTGTCTATATATGCATGTAGGACTCTCAAGGGCTTTGGACCATGCATACTGTGAGAGAGTTTTGTTGTGTTTCAAAGAGAGAGAGAGAAAGAGAGCGAGAGAGAGAGAGAGAGAGAGAGAGAGAGAGAGAGAGAGAGAGAGAGAGAGAGAGAGAGAGAGAGAGAGAGAGAGAGATTGACCCATATGTTTTCATATGAACCTTTATGCTTAATACCAAAGTTATTTCCAAATGTATGATAGTTCTAGACGGCACTTGTCAATGTGATAATAATCCAGGTGTGAATGGGTTAACCTATTAATGCTCACGATGGCCAAGAGCAGCCTGACAATTTTGATGAAAACTTGCAGGCAAAAGCATAGTTGGAGAAATATTTCAAGGAGAAATGTTACTCAGAACATTACCAACAACTCTCCTTCAAATATTTTATATAATCATCCCCAATTTCAAAGTAATTGTCAGAAGTAGGGTAGATCCAGACGGCATTTCCTAGAGGAACTATGAATAATTAAGTTATTAATGGGTTAATCTCTGTAGTCGATCCCCTAGGGCTTCAGCCTGCAGGCACCAGAGGGCCTCTGTGTAGATCCTCCAGAGATGGCAGTGTCTTACGCCACTGATATTTTATTCATATCTCAAGCAGTGCTAGAAATGTCAGGCTCACCTGGCGGGGCTGAGGCTGGCCCGGGGTATAGTACTCTACTGTCAGGGACCGCGGAGGCTGCTAACCATTCAACCATGTTTACTATATACAAACTAGCTCAGTTGTTTAGGTGTCGGACTAGTAATCAGAGGGTCGCTGGTTCAATTCCTGGCCGGGCAGTTTGGTCTGTCCTTGGGCAAGACAGTTTATTCCATATTGCTTCAGTCTACCCAGCTGCAAAATGGGTACCTAGCATAAATAAGGCAGTGCTTAGAGCATGTACGCTATATATACTGCCAGTTGCTCTGGAATATCCCCCGGGGGATTGGTTTCCGTGTGTACAGGCATGCTAGGGGAGGAAGGTTGTGTGAGCGCTTTGGTGGATACAAGACTATAAACCGAATACCTTTATGTACACATGGTGAGCTAAGATACAGGGATAGTCATACACACGCCGAATGCACACACACATACAGTCACACACACTCAATACTGTGAAGTGTTCATGATTATTTGGTAGTGTTTTTATTCTATCTGGAGGTTATCTACAATATATGTAGATTACCCCTAATGCTGCTGTCATGGCTAATTTGGCCAATACAAAATGGTCCAAAAAATCCTGAAAAGCGATTGAAACCCTAGCACATTTGTACGCATATGAGATTACTCAGCGAGAGCTATCCAATGAATACCAACATGACAGGGTTGAATGTTTTTCAAAAATCTTTGCGTCCTTGTGCTTTGGACAAAAGTTACTAGCCTCAGCATTAGAAGGTTTCAAAAGGAACAGTTGTAATTTAAGGTGTTTCTATGTGGAGGTCTTTGTGTGTTTCACCTGTTATAGCTTGTGGCATTTTCTTACATGAAGTGATGTGTTTTACTTGTATGCTGTAATATGCTATAATGTTGGCAGTCATATGACATATGTTTGCATATTACCCTGTATATCCTGAAGTATACACTATGCTGAATACCATAGCACCCCCCCAGGCTGGGCCTTCATATAGACAGGTTCATCTACTACACTCATTTCATGGTCCCGCAGCTAGTACAGCTGTTTTAGGGGCTTTATGCTACTAATAATTCCCCTAGAGTTTCAGTGTTAGGGGTTCTAAGTGCCCGCCAATTGATCTGATTTTCTTGCTGAGAATTGTAACTTTTCTTTTTGTTTTGCTTAATAAAGTGGATGAGGTAAATTTATCTTCCTTGATAGATACACCCCCCCCCCCCCTCACACAGACTGACACCCCCCCCCCCCCCCCCCTTACAAAGATGTTTTTGATCCACCCCTGCTAGTCGACTAGCACCCTTAGAAAAAATGCCTCCTTTTAACCAAGGGTCAGCCTTTGGTCTACCACTATACTAGAATAGGTTCCTAGTCCCTAAAAAGTTGACATCCCCTCCTGTGGAGTGTGCTTGGTAGTACCAGGTATGGTAGATAGATGGCACCACCTGATCCTCAGATCTCTATAGGATTTATCATAAACTGAATCCTGGTGAGATAAGTGTAAACTAAATTGACCACTATGGCCACCAAGAGTATTTGGTGCCTGGTTACAGAAAAATACATATGACAGCCTAGAAATCTAGGCTACCACTATACCTGTGGCAGAAATCGGTTGATGTTTTGATATCCACGGTCTGACCATGGTTTAGTGGTAGACCCGTGGCAGACCTATAGTTGACCATTAATTACCACCATTCTACCACGGGTCTGCCGTAGGTCTACCAGGATGTATGGGTTAGAACGTGGTAGTTATGTGGCACTGCCTAGGTTATGTGGTTAGAATGTGGTATTTATGTGGCACTGCCTAGGTTATGTGGCTATTCTACCACGGGTCTGCCATGTGTCTACCAGGATGTATGGTTAGAACGTGGTAGTTATGTGGCACTGCCTAGGTTATGTGGTTAGAATGTGGTAGTTATGTGGCACTGCCTAGGTTATGTGGTAGTTATGTGGCACTGCCTAGGTTATGTGGTTAGAATGTGGTAGTTATGTGGCACTGCCTAGGTTATGTGGTTAGAATGTGGTAGTTATGTGGCACTGCCTAGGTTATGTGGTTAGAATGTGGTAGTTATGTGGCACGGCCTAGGTTATGTGGTTAAAATGTGGTAGTTATGTGGCACTGCCTAGGTTATGTGGTTAGAATGTGGTAGTTATGTGGCACTGCCTAGGTTATGTGGTTAGAATGTGGTAGTTATGTGGCACTGCCTAGGTTATGTGGTTAGAATGTGGTAGTTATGTGGCACTGCCTAGGTTATGTGGTTAAAATGTCGTAGTTATGTGGCACTGCCTAGGTTATGTGGTTAAAATGTGGTAGTTATGTGGCACTGCCTAGGTTATGTGGTTAGAACGTGTTAGTCATGTGGCACTGCCTAGGTTATGTGGTTAGAATGTGGTAGTTATGTGGCACTGCCTAGGTTATGTGGTTAGAATGTGGTAGATATGTGGCACTGCCTAGGTTATGTGGTTAGAATGGGGTAATTACGTGGTTGACCCTAGGTTATAGACCAATCAATAGACACACACTTGTACCACAGAACAACCTAGTCTCCACGCTTGTGGCACAACATAATTCTGTGTTCCCAAGTTATTGTCAGAAATATTATAGATCTAGAAGACATCTTTTTCAATAATCCCCTAAGCATTAATGGGTTAAAATAACATCAAGGCCTTTTTGCATGGCCCCAGGAGATGTATGGATCTTGTGTTATTGTTATGCAAACTGTTCCCTTATCTAGGGAAAATATTTGGTAGTTATCAGAAGTGTTGACAGGAAACTATGTGGAACATATGTTTTTCTAGATAACCAAGGTACTAAACATTCATGCAAGTAGTGGCCTGGATGTTATTATGACATCTATCTGATAAAGGTATCTACACGTAAATAGTAATCAGAATTCAAAAATATCCAAATTCCCCTTAAAAAGCTTCCTGATTAATACATTCCTCCCAGGCTCCGCGCACCAACAAGATGTTTAAGTAGCGTGGATTTTCAAAGTAAATACTACTATCTTTGCTCTAGTGACATATACTGTTGACAGTATAACATGGATTGTGACACCCTTGAAGTTAAAACTTATAGCTATATTTTGCTCACTGCTTTTATAATAGACAATACGTAGGGATTGGCACCTTTAAAATTTTCACGATACGATACAATATTAATATTTCCTCAACCACATGATAACTTAACAAAATTTCAAATGTTTCTGCCTGCCTCTCAGTGACCTAATTTGGTTAAATTTAGCACTGACTGATTCAGATAATAGTTTATCCCTTATGCTGCTGGTGGCTAATTTGTCCAATATAAAATAATGCAAAAAACCTGAAAAATGGGTGAAACCCTAGCAAATGGCACTCATATGAAAGTGCTCAGCGAGAGCTTTCCAATGAATACAAACATGACATGGTTTAGATGTTTTTCAAAAATATTTGCATCCTTGTGCTTTGGACGAAAGTAGCCTCAGCATTGGAAGGGTTAACTATATCTTTGGTGATACTTCCTGTACCCACTTCCAAAATTCTGGCTAGGATTGTGATAACATTAGTGATGTTCTTGCACTCAATCCACTGTTGTGCTTGGTGAGTACTCGTAGGGGATCTATAAAGGTACTGGCTGAGAGGCTGGAATGATTGCCATGAAAGATTCATAACAGAATCACCGTAATAGCTCCAGTGCATGGAAGCAGGCCACAGGGCTGGTTATCAAAGGTGTATTAAAGACTTTATGATGCTTTGTTTCCAGTCATTGGGTTTTTGCTGTACGCCTGACTGCAAACCATGATCTATGATGCCAGCTACTGGCAAGCTGTCATTTCACATATGCTTCAACTATATATTGCAGTATATATGGTGCAATTATTGTTGTGTTCTTACCCCTTCCAATGCTGAGGCTATACTTTCATCCAAAGCGCATGGGCGCAAAGATTTTTGAAAACCATCTATATATTACAGAATGGTGCAATTCTTGTTTTGATTTTACTATATATTGCAGTATATATGGTGCAATTATTGTTGTGATTTTACTATATATTGCAGTATATATGGTGCAATTATTGTTGTGATTTACTATATATTGCAGTATGGTACACAATGTCATTATTTCACTAGATCTATTGCAGTATGGTGCAATTACTGTTGTGATTTTACTATATATTGCAATATGTCGATATTTCATTATATATTGAAGAATGGCGCATTATGTCATGATTTCATTGTTTATGAACTATATTACTTGTGAGGCATGAATGGGTCGAAAAAAAAAAGACTTGTCACATATTCTTCAAAATTGCTCAATAAGAGGGCTACAAGTTGTCAGATCATGCCTGCAGTCCAGTGCAAAATGTGCGACAAGACAGTACACTTTATAACCACTATTTAACTCATAAGCATGACCAAATGAATCTGTTAAATATTGCACATCCATTTGAAAATGGAAAACGCAGAAACTCCATTCATTGATACAACCTATTGACTTATATGTCTTCCTTATTGCTACAGTGCTGATATGGTAGAGTGGCAACTGGTGACAATATTCTAATAGATTTTTCACACCGTGTCAAACAAAAATTGCTGTGCTCGGGCCAGGACCAATTGTCTTTGCTCCAGGATTTGAAAACTTGGACACCCCTGTACGGGGAATTTACCCTCCTTGAAAAAAACACAAATATCACAATCACAATATTTCGCTAAAACTTTTCTCGTTATATTGTTTGGCCAATCTTTGGGGGAGAGGGGGGAGGTGTTCTTAGGATAAAAGGGCACTAAGGTCTAGATTAGTGTAAATTGTTTCTCGTAATGTGGCATATTCAATTCATCACCCACCAAAAAGCTCAAAATGGCTCTTTGATATGAGGCAAATTATCATGAGGACAAGATGTACCCGCCTATTTCCCAAACAAAATTGCTTGTTTTTGATTGGTTGTCGAGGATTGTGCGAGATAAATTGTGCGCGTAAAATGTCACTTAACTGATCACAAGGCATGTATCTCTTCTATTAGCCGGCATTACGCTCCCACTCTGCTCCGTTTGCCGAATTTCCAAAAGAGGGACAATTGATCGTCATGGTGATAATGGGAGATTATATGGTTGCCATGGCAACAAAGTGGTTGCATGGCCACCTCCCTGTTGTATAATGGTTGTCATTTCCAGATACTATTATTGGTCCTCTAGGGGGAAGGGGGTGGTATGAAAAATTGTCTCTGAAATAATAATTCAAAGGTTTATGTTTTATATGAATGAAAATGCACCTTAAATCTGTCCATGAGGGCAGATTGTTAATGATAATGATAATAATAATATTATTAATAATAATAATAATAATAATAATAATAATAATAGTAATAATAATTATGATAATGATAATAATAATAATAATATGAATAATAATATGAATAATAATATGAATAATAATATGAATAATAATGATGATGACAATGATGATGATAATAATAATAATAATAATGATAATGATAATAATAATGATAATAATAATAATAATAATAATAATAATAATAATAATAATAATAATAATAATAATAATGATAATAATAATACGAAAATTATAAACAATGCATTCCTTTTTATGTTATCAATGCCTTGGAGGCTAGGAATAGTTAACTAAATGACAAAATTTTGTCAATTTGTCAGTTAATATTGGGAAAAAGTATTGGTACATCATACACATTTCATGTCATCAATTTTAAGGGCTATCAACAATATCTCTGGGTTGAGATAAATTAGTCCCGCTTGGCCCATGAACATTTTTGTTAATGTTGAGCCCTGTATAAATGTATGTATCATTTGCTATATTCTCTGTTTTGTGTATTTTAGGGCTGATTACCTCCAGTGAATGAGGTTTCTTCTTGAGACGCTTTACAGAGGACAACTCTAGACATCAGTATGTTGTGATAAACTGCTGGGAAAGAAGGTAAACATGGCTGGGTTAACCGTTCCAATACTGAGGCTAATTTTTTTTCAAAGCACAAGGATACTAAGATTTTAAAAAAACATCTAAACCCTATCATGTTGGTATTCATTGGAAAGCTCTCGCTGAATACTCTCAGATGAGTACCCATGTGCCAGGGCTTAGGTCCTTGTCAGGTTATTTGCATAATTTTGTATGGCCAAATTAGCCACCAGCAGCATATTGGTTGATATGAGATTGTGTCTAAAAACCTTCAAAATGATTGAAACCCTAGTGAATGGGTACTCATCTGAGAGTACTCATTGAGGGCTTTCTAATGAATACCAACATGACAGGGTTTATATGGATTTCAAACAACTTTGCATCCTTGTGTTTTGGACGAAAGTAGCCTCAGCATTGGAAGGGTTAATATGAGATTGTGTGGGAGTCGTTATGAGAAGTCCTTCAGAGCGAGCCGAATCATGTCCTGGTAATACAGCGGCATTTTTGACAGGTAATCACAAGTCATGCCTAATGCTTTCCCCGCTCTGCATGCCAACCAACCAATCAATAACAGAGTAGACATTTGCTGCGAGATTGGCGTCTTGGATCGACTAATAATGAAACGGCTAATCAAAATCAAGAAAAAGCAGCTTCTCGAGCTGAGTACTAAAACATCACCGCGTAGGATCAAAGGAAGAAAATCATAAGAAAGCGGAATTTCTTTTTGATTCTTTTGTGTAAATAAAGACATCGGTAAAGACTTTATCGTCTAAAACATGGTGGCGCCGGATAAAAGCTAGCTAGCAATTGAATGGAGAGAAATTAATTGACCACTATATTACCAAAGCGCTCCGGTGACTACCCAAAGGAGATCTTTCTTATAACAGTGTCATTAGAAAACAAAATGACGTATAGAAAATTGCTTCTTTGACTACTAACAACTAATTTCTTTTACTCACTATCATTTGAACTCCTAATTGTGTCCTTTTAAATACCAAACCTGATAATTTTGGTGATTGACAGGAAATATTTGATGGAGAAATGTTAATCAGAATATTTTTTCTAAGAGATCTCCTCTGTTAAATCATTCTTGATTTCAAAGTTATTCTCAAAAGCTTCGTAGGGCCCGATAACAATATTTAGAGGAACTCCTAACATTTTCTCAGTTAACCCTTCCAATGCTGAGGCTATTTTAATAGTCCATTAAGCACAAGGATGTAATGATTTTGAAAACCATCTAAACCCTGTCATGTTGGTATTCATCGTATAGCTCTCATTGAGTACTCTCAGATGAGTAGCCATGTGCCAGGGTTTCAGTCATTTTTCAGGGTTTTTGCATCCTTTCGTAATGGCCAAATTAGCCACCGGCAGGGGAATGGTTAATTTCCAAGTTATTTTCATAAGTATCATACGTTTATTTCAGACAAACTCCTAATATTTTCTCAATTAAGACATTGCAGGTGCTTAAGGGTTAACCCTTATGCTGCTGGTGGTTAATTTGGCCAATACAAAATGATGCAAAAATAACTTAAAATGACTGAAAACCTGGCATATGGGTACTCATCTGAGAGTACTAAGCGAAAGCTATCCAATGAATACCAACATGCCAGGGTTAAGATGATTTTCAAACATCTTTGCATCCTTGTGCTTTGGACGAAAGTAGCGTGAGCCTTGGAAGGGTTAAATCAGAAGCCTAATTGGAAATGTTCTATGCCATCTGGAGTATTGATTGCTGGATCAGGTTCCTTCCATTATTGTGAATACAATGCCACATCGGCATCTTATGTCAACCAACCTATGTTCAGTTATAAAGAGAATATTTCAGTGAATGTTAGATGTATGGGTAAGTCAAACACATACTGTTAATTTTGGGCACACAGACATCGCCGTGTACCACTTTAACAACAAGGATAATGAATTTATCATCAGCTCCCTCCCCCCCTCCCCCCATGAATTACGATGAGCACAACAAGTTCAAAGTTCAAGATTCTTGCAGTGGAGATCAGAGAAAATACTAGTCTCACTAAAAATCACAAGTTACCCTGCAATCTTATTTATCATATATATATACCATGGTGACAGATCATAATGCGCAAATAGTGTTTATAAGACAAACAATTTCTAGCGGGTAGCGATTGGCCATGGCCCCCATCTTTTTGCTATGGTAAAGCAACCTCTGTCTGGGGAGAATGTAGTTTGCATACCAATGGTTGCCATGGCACCACATGATAATTGTGGGGTCTTAGCAATGAACATTGTGAATAGCATTGTTAAGATGCTAATACAGGATTGATATTGGGCTCCTAACATTGACAATTTGTTAAAAGCAATACTAAAGGCAGAATGCAGTCCAGTGCAACAAAGAAATTGAACAATCAGCTGCTAGAATCAGTCTTTTAGATTGGCAAGCCAGGCTCTTCTTTTAATGAATTTGATTATCTTGTACGCATATATGCGTGCATGGTTCTCCAGGTTATGTTACCACAAATATATGTATGCATGTGTGGCTTTGAAAGGGTTAAACTTCAGGCTGAAAGGCTTAACCCTCATGCTGCTGCTGGCTAATTTGGCCAATACAAAATGAGGCAAAAATCCTGGAAAAGGACTGAAACCCTGGCACATGTGTACTCATCTGAAAGTACTCAGCCTGAAATATCCAGTGATACCAACATGACAGAGTTTAGATGGTTTTCAAAAATTGTTGTGTCCGTGTGCATTGGAAGGGTTAAAGAGTGTCCTATAATTGTAGTGCCTATCCTGAAGTCCTTGCTGAATTGAAATCTTACCATGTTTGTTCTGTTGATTTCAGGGGTCTGAACGAAGCTGTTTATTCTAGTCATGGATACCTACACAGGCCTGGAAGCTGCAGGGTGCTGAGGAAAAGGGGGAAGGATTGTTCAGATTAAACACAGGTTTGTATATTCACACTCACTGAGATCACATGAGGAGAAATAGAAAAGCCGTTGAAAGCAATAAAAAAAGAATCATAAAAAATCTAAATGTCATAAATAATCCATACTTTCCCCACTGTCTCTGCTTTCATAAAGCAATAAAACTATAACATTATTATTATATTATTATTATTATTATTATTATTATTATTATTATTATTGTTATAATTATTGTTATAATTATTACTATCATTATTATTATAATTATTATTACTATTACTATTATTATTGCCGTTATTATTATTATTATTATTATTATTATTATTATTATTATTATTATTACTATTATTATTATCATTGTTATTATTATTATCAGTATTATTATTGTTATGATCATTAGAACTCCAACAAAGATCTCTATCCACCTGGTGAGACAAATGTTAACTAATTTGGCCACTCTGATCACCTTGACCACTTGGAAAAAATGTGAAGTCAGATAATACATATATATATATATATATATATATATATATATATATATATATATATATATATATATATATATATATATATATATATATATATATATATGATTATATATATATATATATATATATATATATATATATATATATATATATATATATACATATATATATATATATATATACATATATATATATATATATATATATATATATATATATATATACATATACATACATATATATATTTACATATATATATATATATATATATATATATATATATATTTATATATATATATATATATATATATATATATATATATATATATATATTTATATATAAATATATATATATATATATATATATATATATATATATATGTATATATATATACATATATATATATATATATATATATATATATATATATATATATATATATATATATATATATATATATATATATATATATATATATATATATATATACATACATACATACATGACAGGTTAGAGTCTAGGCTAGGTGATTGGCGATGAGGCCTCTGTGTGCAGGTATAATCGAGGTGACCCAGAATATTGCTGTATACCGACATTGAGGTTAATTAATTCATTGGCAACTGTATTGATATCATCTTGTTGCCTTGCAAACTAACCTACCTATTGCACACAGATAAGGGTAAGATATGTTTTATTAGATGGTGAAATATATTTGAATAGAATTTATTTGTGTTTTTTTACGAGAAAAATCCTTAGATATTTTTTTACAATTTATCAGGTCACACTGACCTCTGAGTGGAAATAATGAGGATAATTCTATCTAGATACAGGGCTCGACGCTAAGGGTGAACCTATGGCCCCAGGCCAGTAAATATTCCAAAAAACAGCTTTGGGCCAGTAAATAAAGACCTCAACTGGTCCTACAGTCCCAGTGAACATTTGGAGACATTCTTGTTAAAAGGTTCCCCCCCACGAAAATGTCCCCAGATGTTTTTTAAATAAATGGAGATGAAATTTATAAAGATAAATGTGGTGGTGAATTTTATGCAATGTTCTTTCTTGTTATGTTAAAGGAAAAATGTATAGGACCAGTAAAAGTTTTGCAGGACCAGCAGCTGCTAGGTGTTATTGGTCCTACAGGGCCAGTATCATTTTGAGTTAGCGTTGAGGCCTGAGATATTGCCAAAAATTCATCCCCAATATCTTAGTTAGTTGGATATCATACAGTAAATGTCTACTTTAAAATGTAAACTGCCAAACTATGTCATGTACATGTCATGGTTAAATCAAATCTGGTGAAAATTTGTTTGATGCGTTCATATAAATGTATATTAACCCATCACAAAGAATTCTGACAAATTTCATCTCCACCAGGCATCATATCAACCTATATCTAATGAAAATAGATAAACCAGGGTCTAGTTGATGGAGATCTCTTTTCTGTCAGTTCCCGAGTAGAGATGGATATGCGTTAGTTTATACTATAGTTTACAATAGCACCAGATTCTGTGGCATTTCCAATACCTGCCCAGCTTGGCTATCAGTAAAAACTTATCACCAATATCCATGTTGCATATCTGTACCTTAAGGGCCTGGGCCCTGCACCCTGTATACAAGGCAGAGGGTTGTGCAGAAGCAGCTGTTTCGGTGCCTGTCAGTCTTGTTGTCATTTTCAACAAGGTGATGGAAATATTGGATGCCCCTGGAGCTTCCTTCAGCAATATGCATAGTCAGGAAATACCCATTGGAATTTATGAGGAGATTCTAATTATTCTATTTATAATGCTTGCAATAGGCAAAAGGGGCCAAAATAATTTTGATTCTGTTTATTTAAGAGAAAAAACATTTTCCAAACTCTCAACAATGTTCATGCTCAGGAAAAGCGAGTTTTTAAGGAGATTCCAATTAACATGGCTATGCTTGCAATAGGCAAAAGAGGGCTCAACAACAAATTATGTTGATGTTTATTTGAGAAAAAAGATTTTCTGAATCTTTAGCAATATGCATAGTCAGGAAATGCCAGTTGGAATTTTTAAGGAGATTCCAATTAACATGTTTCGCCTGCAAAAGGCCAAAAGGCAACTTGAAAAATAGCTTCGATGCTTAATTATATTATTATCTGTGTCCACCTTAAGTCTGTATAACAAGATGGAGGAGGAAGGTAGGAGGTGAAGTAGTGATAATTTCTCCCACCAGGTGGCTTGGCAGTAGGGTAGATAAATCATTTCAAGCTGCATGCATACCTGTCAACATTCAACTATCCAAAATCAGGAGATTTTATGCGGTTATTATTTGGGATTCCTTCGCGGCATTTTGTTTAGTTCCAATCCTGGCCACCAGGGGTCAGGTTAGTAGTTTAGCTTAGAAGTGGGCTATTATGTTTCACAGAAGTTGGCAAAATGACAATCATACAAATATGTCAATTAAATAATTTTATTTTGTGTAGCAGATCACACTTGCAGCACAGTTATGAAAAACAAAGTGATAGCTTTTGAACTGAAAATATCAAAACAACACTTAAATTATGTATATTTTCAAGATCAAGTACTTCCATTTTCAGTATATCAAGAAAAATCTCTTTATTTTCGAAGACTGAAAATAATTTCACAAGGAGGTGAATTTTCCTTGTCAGTCATTGTAGCATGCATGCAGCATGCAGTATGGAACTTATCATTGAGAGAGGAACTTTTCCAATTTTATCTTTCACATATCGAAATATTCTTGCAATCTATATTGGTTCTATAGAACTTTTTTTTAGGGAGAAATGTATCCACTCTAATCTATTACATGTTGAAATGGTTATCTAATTTGTTGGATCTAGAGATATTATTTTCAAGGGAAAAACTTTTAATCAATTACATTTTGAAATAAACTGTTTATATATATTGGTACTTTGAACTTATATTTGAGGGGGAATTATGTCCAATTTGATATGTTTCATTTTGAACTATTCCGGTTAGCTTTTGGTTCTAGAGAATTTTCACATAATTTCTTTTAATCCATTACACTTTGAAATATTCTTATATATATTGGTTCTATAGAACTTATTTCTGATGGAAACATGTCCAATTTAATAAGTTGCATTTTGAAATATTCTTGTAGTCTTTATTGGTTCTATGGAACTCATTTTTGGGGAGGACTTTATCCACTTTGATGTCTTACATTTTATGATGTAATAGTGATTCATGATTGCTTTTGTTTCTTTGGGGCTAGTAAGTACATGGTTTAAAGAGGATACTAGGTGGCCGGCTTGGAATCAAACTTCTTTAAAATGCATGCTTTAAAAATTCCCTCAAGAGAGGGAAAAGTTGTTGTTTGTTTTTTATTAGCAATGTTGTTAATATCTTTCGGCATTTACACTCATTGTTGAACATGTCTAAGGCCTAAAAAAATTGTGACCTGTAACGATCCGAAAAAAGGGTATGTAAGTGGGCAGGTAAAAAGTTCTGTGGGGGATGATTTTTTTTCTAACAATGTGTGTTTCATGGTAGCTACCTAGTTGTACTGCAGTGTTCTAATCCTGTATTCTCCTGTATTCATGAGATTGGGTATTGGGAGGGCAGAAAAAAACTTAAGGGTTACTATTATTTTGAGTGAAATCTTGTTAGGGTAATGTGTTATAGGAAACAAACAATTTCTGTTTTAGGCTTAACAGCTTTCCCAGTTAACCCTTTCAATGATGAGGCTACTTTTGTCCGAAGCACAAGGATGCAAAGATCTTTGAAAACCATTTAAACTCTGACATGTTGGTATTCATTGGAAAGCTCTAGCTGAGTACTCTCAGATGAGTACTCATGTGCAAGGGTTCAGTCATTTTTCAGCTTTTTGTATTGGTAAAATTAGCCACCAGCAGCATGAGGATTCAATGACTCTGCCAAGTGAACAGACTGCACAGTTTCCATAACTATTTCAATACTAGTGGCCGGCTGGCCGCAAATCAATGGTACATAAACATAACAGCGAAGGTCTATCACCTCCAACCCCAGCCAATCAAATAGCTTGTAAGTCTAAGTGCGGAGTAGCTTATGTGAATATTAATGACCTTCGTCTCGACCCTTATGCTGCTTGTGGCTAATTTGGCTGTTACAAAACGATGCAAAAAACCTGAAAAATGACTGAAACCCTGGCATATGGATACTCATCTGAGAGTACCGCCCAGTGAGAGCCATCTGATGAATACCAACATAACAGGGTTTAAATGGTTTTCAAAAATATTTGCCTCCTTGTGTTTTGGACAAAGTAGCCTCAGCATTAGAAGAGTTAACTCTTAATTATAACATTCCCTTAGTATCATAAAATCTTGTATGTTACTGAAATATTCTGCGCAAGATTTTTTTATGGGGGATGGGGAGGTTAAACTATGAGCTCTTTCTCTTGCGATTCTTTCTCATACAATCTCTCTTCAGTTCCCAGCTGACGTGGTGTTCTCGGCTGAATACAACACACGGCTAAACATCAATTATTCAAGTGGCGTTCACTAGTGTTAGGCAACTGGTGTGGCCTGCATCTTAACCCGTTCATGCTTAAGCATTCCTACAGAAATTGTCGTCTGGAATTTTAAAACTTTTGGCAATAACTTGGGAAATGAGAATTATTTCACAAAATATTTGAAGGAGAGTTGTTGTTTATGTCCTGATTAACATTTCTCTATCAAATACTTTCCTTATTATGTTTTTGCCGGCACAAAAATTCATGAAAATGATCAGGCTGGTTTTGGACGCTGTGAGCATTTACCCTTCCAATGCTGAGGCTACTTTTGTCCAAAGCACAAGAATGCAAAGATTTTTGAAAACCATCTAAACCCTGCTATCTTGGTATTCATTGGATTGCTCTTGATGAGTACTCTCAGATGAGTATCCATTTGCCATGGTTTTGGTCATTTGTCAAACAATTTTGGTGATAATTCCCAAAGAAAAGCAATTGACGAAATGTATGAAGGAGAAAAGTGTCAATCAGAAACCATCTAACATCTCTTTCAAATGGTTTTCCAATTTAAGTAATTTATATAAGTATCACATGTCCAGGCGACACTTCTAGTGGAAACCTGGCATGACAGGGTTAACCCATTAAAAATACTAGTACTGCCGGAAAACGAAAATTAACTTAGTGAAAATTGATCTTTTCAAGTTTGTTATCATATTCACTGGTTAATTATTTCATTGCCGCTATTTGAACTCTCTTTAAATGTTCTCTTTGGATTTCATATTTCAATTTATTGATTCATTATCATGATTACCCTGTAAATTTCATGATAATAATGAATAATATCCTGTGTCTCCATACTTGTTGTGTGTTTTATTATTATTTTTCTATTGAGGTGTACTATCATTTTATTTCCACTGTTCACCCTTTCTATACTGGTGGCTAATTCAGGCAAAAAGGAATAATGCAAAAAAGCTGAAAATGACTGTAACCCTGGTATATTGGTACTCATCTGATAGTACTCAGCAAGAGCTTTCAAATCAATAGCAACATGACAGGGTTTCGACAGTGTTCAAATATTTTGCGGTTTTGGGCCTTGAACAAAAGTAGCCTCAGCATTGAAGGAGTTAAACAATACAAATCATTGTTCTTAGAGTGTGTTGTGTAGATTTCACTATAGGGCCACTCCAATTTAATTACTTGTCTTACAAGCTTTTTTTGGAAAAAAAATACTGTCAGGCTCCAAAAAAAAATAAAAAAAAATGCAAGTTTTAAGAATATTCTTTGTAAGGGTGATTCAATCAACTGCAGGAAGCTATCATTGCTGTAGTAGAGCCTCAGACCTATGGAGGTATACCTCCCACCCTTCAGGTTACAAGGATTAATTGATTGATTGATTTTATTTATTTGAGAATAGGCTTGTAGAAATGTATCGCTACCAGTCCTAGTCGGCAGACTCTAAAAAAAATAAAATAAATAAAAAAAGTCACATTTTTCAACTTTTTTTTTTATTCCAAAATAGCTCATTTCCTACCTCCTGAGCCCGTAAGACAAGTAAATAAATTGGAATGGCCTAGTATCTAGAAAAAAGAAAAAGAAAAAAATCTAAAATCAAATGAAAACATTTGGTAAAAAGATAAATTTTATTCTGAAATTAAAATGGTGTTTTTAAATATTTTTATTCCACTCAATTTAAATTTGATAGCTAACCCCAACCTTCTCTTTTCTAATCATTGAAATTGCTGTAAAGATTCACATTGATCAACAAAATTTCTAAAGAGATTAAAAAATTCATATTATTTTGAAAAAAATATGAAAATGCTTCAACGTGATATTGTTATTTATTCGAAGGTTAAAAAGAGCTACCATTATTATCGTATCTAATGGCTAAATCTATGAGATGTTTGTGCTGGTGTTAGAATCCTCTCTTTTGTGTGCGCACCTTTGTTTTTTACACCTGTAGTTTGCATGTGTAGTTATGTGTTCTTTTTTCTCTTTTCTCTCTCTTTTGCAGTCAATTCAACGATGTTTCATTTTCCAGATGACGACATCAGAATGACGTCTACGCTAGTGGAGACCGTCTCGATCGATTACGAGGATTTTAACGACAGTTTTCTCACGTGTGGAACATGTCTGTGTATGTACGACAATCAGGAACACAATCCCAAACTTCTTCCATGTTCCCACACCGTCTGTAAGACGTGCCTCGGGAGAATCGTCGAGGCGCAAGCACGCGATACCGGAACCTTTCGCTGCCCGATATGCCGTGAAACGATCACGATCCCACGCGGAGGAATACCGGCCTTCCCCCCGAGCTTCATCGTGAATCAGCTCCTCGATCTCATGCAGCGACAGCGTAGGGATATCATTCCCAAGTGCTCCAACCACTCTAACCAGGAACTACTTTTTTGTGAAACATGTGATCAGGTCTTCTGCACGCAGTGCACCGATGGATCTCATAATGGACGTTCTAGTGAACACACTGTCATACCATTCTCGATAGCCATCAAGCGCATGTCAGAGATCTTGCTCTACAAGGCAAGTTTGTGCATCCGCAATCTCAATACGGCTTGTGATAACGTCAATGATGAGATAACGAAACTAGACTCCTCGGTAGAGCACGCTCTGGACGCTGTGAACTGCTCCTTCCAGGAGCTCATCTCTGTTGTGGAGAAACGGCGCCACGAGGTTCTGAACATGGTGAAGAAAACGCGTGATGAAAAGATGAAGGTCTTGAAGGAACAGCTGGATATTATCCAGGCGGAGAAAGTGAAAGTGGAAAACGAGTGCCACGGCTTGCAGTACCAGGTGGAGGTGCGGAACATCACCAAGAAAATCAGCGATCTCAACGAGAAGCTGGACACGACCACGACGCTCACGGAACCTCGCGAGAACGCCTTCATGGTGTACGAGTACAAACACAACACTGCACTCAACGACCTCAAGAATGTCCTGGAGAATTTCGGACACGTACGCATCAGCAAGACATTCCCCGCGCTGTGTAAAGCCAACCTCGATAAATCGGTCACTCACCTCACGACAAGGATCTCCATAAAGACTGTGGACTACCATGGTGCTCCGCGAAACTCCGGAGGTGATCCAATCACGGTCGAGCTGAAAAACGAGAGAAATATCAAACAAGAAAACAAAATCAAAGACAAAGGGGATGGTAGCTACGAAATCAGTTTCATACCTCAGGCCGCTGGTAGGCACAGGTTGATGATTAACATATTCGGACGTCCGATCAGGGATAGTCCCTTCTACATTGACGTGACGGAACACAACAATCCTGTGATGAAGTTCGGGTCACGCGGCTCGGGAAATCAGAATTTCACGCAACCGGTTGGAATCACGATGGACAGCCAGGAGATGATCTATGCTCTGGATACCGGCAATAGCCGTATCAAGGTCATCTCAAAAGACGGCAAATTCGTCAAGCATATCGGGCAGGTCGGTCTGGAGAACCACAGCGGGACGGGAATTACGAAAACCCCGAACGATAATCTCGTTGTCGTTAACTGGCGCTCGAAGCATGTGACGGAAATGGACCGAGACGGAGAAGTCGTGAAGAAATTCACGTCACCCGAATTCATCGAGCCAATCGATGTAAGTGTAAATAGTCACGGTGAGATTATTGTCGCCGATAACGGCGCAGGCCGATTGTTCGTTTTCGACGCAAACGGTCGGATGATCAACAAAATCGGCTCCAAGGGTGACAAGGCCGGGCAGTTCAAGCTCATAAGCTCCGTGACAACAGGTAAACATGATGAGGTCATTGTTGCGGATTCCCGGCTTCAGGTCTTCAGCCGACAGGGCAAGTACCTCCAGGAGATCCAATCAGCATCCAGCATCAAAGGTCAATATGGCGGTGTGACCGTTGATCGGTTCGGCAACATTTTGGCATCGCGCACGGAGAAAGGGAAATATCTGGTGCAGGTGTTCAGCCCGAGTCGAAAGTTTCTCTTCAACATTGATAGTCTGGATGATAAACTGAAGAGACCGAGTGGTCTCGTCACGAGCGGAGACCATCATGTGGTCGTGGTCGATCTCGGGAATGACTGTATCAAGAAGTATAGGTACAAATAACCAGGTTGTGGTTCTGAGATCTTAGTCAGTGAAGAAAAAAACACCACCTGCCATGCCATCACCTTGACAACATAGTTTTCTGTGCAACATTTTTTTTTCAAAATGGCTGACATTAAAAAATTAATTGCTTGATACATAGATAATGATTTACCCAATCTCGAGGTTGGGGAGGTAGGTGGTTAACCCATTACTATGAAAGAGTACCGAATTCTATTCTCAACTTGATAATGAATTGAAGAAAATTCAGAGGTTAAAAATTGAAGAGTACCAAAACTTATTCTCAATTTGATTTTAGATAGAAGAAAATTCAGAGGTTAAAAATTGAAGAGTACCAAAATGTATCCTCAATTGGATTACACTTTTTAGAAAATTCAGGGGTTAAAAATTGAAGACTACCAAAATGTATTCTCAACTTGATTACAAATGGAAGAAAATTCAGAGGTTATAATTAATTTACTAGGGTCATACAGCCTCTGTTTTGGCAAATTGATTTGATAATTCTCAATAAACTTTATTTTATGGTGAATTAAGGAGTGTTTCTGACCAATGACACTCTATATGTTTGAATGGATTATTTCACTAGTTATGTTAAGTTGCTGAATATGGGTTTCTACCGAATATGGATATCTTTTGGCCATATTGATTCAAAATATCATGTCAATTTGATATATACATTGCTTAAGGAAATGTGTACTTCATTAGATGTAAAAAAAAGAGTATGATACCTGATGCTACCAAAATGCTAGATCTCAGATTGTTTGAATAGGTTTAGTTTGATATTTTGAATTTAAATTTGAATAGGTTTAGTTTGATATTTTGAATTTAAATTTAAATTGATTTTTGAAATTACTCTCATTGGCATATTCTGTAGATCATAGAAAGTCCAATTATTTATTTCACGTCAATCTAAGATGTATTTAGAAGACCCCCTGGTGGGCGGTGTATGTCATTCTTATTCTTGTGATGTTTAGGCTGATTGCTTGTTAAAGAAACCTCAAGTTTAACCCATTCATGCCCAGCGTCGTCTGGACCTGTCATACTTTTGAAAATAACTTTGGAATTAAGCATAGATTTGCTAAATATTTGAAGGAGAGTTGTAGATAGAGTTTTAATGAACAATTTTCCTACAAATATTTTCTATATACTGGTTTCGTTAGAGAGATAATGCTGAAATTGTCAGGCGGTTCTGGCTGCTACAGGCATAACCCATTAATCCCCAACTGCTCCTTGATAGTGTTGTCTGCAGCTGTAATATTTTTCAAAATATCAAGGGAATGAAGCAATGATTCTCGAAATATTTCAATTAAAGTAGCAGGCTAGGTTCTTATCAACATTTTTCTTTCAAATATTTTCCGAAATAGGCTTGTTGTTGGAGAAATATCGGCAAAATAGTCAGACCTACTGGGTACTCAGAACACTACCAACAACTCTCCTTCAAATGTTTTGTAAAATCATTCTCGAATCCAAAGTTAATATCAAAAAAATCCTAGATCCATACGACAATTTACATAGGAGCTCTTGGGCATGAACGGTTTAACCCTTCCTATGCTGAGTCTATTTTCGTCCAAAGCACAGGGGCGCAAAGATCTTTGAAAACTATCTAAACCCTGTCATGTTGGTATTCATTGGATAGCTCTCGCAGAGTACTCTCAGATGAGTTTCCATGTGCCAGGGTTTCGGTCATTTTTTAAGTTTTTTTGCATCATTTTGTACTGGCCAATTTAGCCAGCAGCAGCTAAAGGGTTAACCCATTTACACTCAGAGTTTCTCTAGAAGGCATTGTCTGCTACTTGCATACTTTGGGAAATAACTTCTGAATAGAGCGAAAGTTTAACAAAATATTTGAACTGGAGTTTGAAGTGGCTTCCGATCAACATTTCTCCTTCAAATGTTTTCAAGAAAAAGCTTTTGTACGTAAAATATTTCCAAAATTGTCAGGCCTCTTTTGGCCCCTCTGAGTGTAAATTTGTTAAGCTTGAGGTACTTCCTGCAGCCAGACAGTAGAGATGTTGAAGGTTTGGCAGATGGTAAGGTATGTTATTGCAATTCAAGCAGGGTATTCTATATAGACCTAATCCAGCCACGCTCACAGGGCAAAGCTAGTCTGAATGCTACAGGTTTATCTCAAAACAACAGCCCCATTCCTCTAGTTTTAATTTCAAAAGGTATTGATCTCAGTTACCTGAGACACTTTTGCTCAAGTCATAAGGAAAGCTTGGTTTTCTATATTTACTAAATTATATGATATGATATTTAGTTCATTTAGGATTTAAACTTTGCGATACAAGTAGAATCAAGAGAACTCTTCAGTTAGACATTGTTTCCATTTATTTCTGATTGCTTGACCATTCCAATGCTGAGGCTACTTTCGTCCAAAGCACACGGATGCAAAGATTTTTGAAAATTATCTGAACCCTGTCATATTGCCTTGGTATTCACTGAGTACTCTCAAATGAGTACCCATGTGCCCGGGTTTCAGCTTTTTGTGTCATTTTGTATTGGCAAATTAGCCACCATCAGCATAAGGGTTAACCCCTCCAGTGCTTAGCCTACTTTCTTCCAAAGCACAAGAACGCAAAGATTTTTGAAAATTATCCAAACCCTGTCATGTTTGTATTCATTTGGTAGCTCTCGGTGAGCACTTTCAGATGAGTACCCATTTCAGTAGTTTTTTCAGCGTTTTGTGTCATTAAGTTGTATTTGCAAATTAGCCACCATCAGCATAAGGGTTCAGACTACCTTGGGTCTGTGAGCCTGTGAGTGGATTAGACTGATTTCTCTCTCTAGAGTCAACACTACTAGCCCTATAACCGACACTTGGTTTGATTACTTAAGGAACTAATTAATCAATCGATGCCTTAGGCTTTAATTAGCGGAGCACCAAATCAGTTTCATTGAATGAAACTTGCATTGGTTAGTAGAGCTTACTCACTGTACTTGTAAAAATGTGTATATATAAAGTATATATATATAAATATATGTATGGATATTTAACTGATCTCACCTTCCATATAAGGGCATAGCTGACCTTGACCTGTATTTTAGTGACCTTGGAAAGAACTGGTTTTCTCAGGGGGTTTAGAATAATGTATGCCTCTTTGACTTATTCATGCCTTTCACACTCAAAAATAACTGATATTAGTAGGTATGGGTACCAGTATTCGGTACTATACCAAATATCAATATTCAATAGGAAAAAGTACAGTATTTTTTAAGATCTATTATACTGATACTGTTTAACAATATAGAATTGACTTAACTGCTATGTGGGCCTCTCCACATGACGGCAGTTTGCTATCTATTAGCAGAATTTCTGAAGTTGACTTGCTGAATTTAATTAATTTAAGTTGCTGGAAGGCTTGAAGTAGCGTTAAAAATGTTCTTAGGTTATTGTTTCGTTAAGGAAATATTGATATAGTTTGAAAATTTTAATGGTAGCAATCCCTATCTTACAGAAGCATCCTTTTGAAAATATTTGAATGAAAAATGGTCATCCAAAATAAACGGACACATTTCTCTTCATATTTTTTTTGTGAATTCATTCTGTATTCTGATTTACTATCTAAATTATTATAGTTTCAGAATCAGGCGATTGTTTTCTGAGGGTGATTTTAGCATGAATGGGTTGAAGATGTTACTTTTTGTCCTTCTTTTCATTTTCTTATCTCTATACCATATATTTTTCTTTATGACTATGTTCATGAAAAAGATAACTTATTCTTGCACAAAATGGCCTATTGTACATTGACCTTAGAAACAAGAAGAAGGCAACTTTAAAGTTAACAAAAGTGCTGTTTCTGAGTAAGCTTGATCATAACAGAAAAACTGACATACTTTATGTTGACCTTAGGAACTTGAAGCCCTGATTATATTTTTGAGAAAAAAATGTAAATATATTAAATTTAGAAATTGGAAGACCTGATAACGTTTCAAGAAAAAATGTGAATATATTGAACTTAAAGATTTGGAGCCCCGATAATGTTTCAGGGAAAAATGTGAATGGAATCAGAAGGCAAACAGCATCTTTTCTTTAACCAATTAGTCTTTGTGGTATACACCAGAGGTTGGTCTTACACTTAGGTTTCAGGCTCGGGGCCAGAAAAGATCTCTTGATAAAAACAAGTGGTCAAAAACAGGATTTCCGATTATCATACAAAGTATTTTGGGATTTCCGATTATCATACAAAGTATTTTCGGTTTTCCGATTATTATATAAAGTATTTTAGGCCCTTAGTCCGAGAAATCTAGAACCATATGCCACTGGGAAGGTTGAAATCCTGAAGTGCTGTGAAATCACCACTAGAAGTTGTAACTTAACTTTAGAAAATCCATAGAGCAAGATGTGATCGTGTGCAGTTATATTTAATCAAACATGGAGGAAGATATAATCAAATGTGAGTAGAGAATCATGTATAAAGCCCTGATTTGACAAACCTTTGTGATGAATGTGTGTGTTGGTGCCTGAATCTTAATGTTAACCCTTTCACTGCTGGTGGCTAATTTGGTCCTTGAGAAATAATGGTAAAAAACTGAAAAATGACTGAAACCCAGGCGTATGGGTACTCATCTGAGAGTTCTCAGCGAGAGCTATGCAATGAATACCAAAATGACAGGGTTAAGATGGTTTTCGAAAAATCTTTGCATCCTGGTTCCTTAGCATTTAAAGGTTTAACCCTTTCACTGCTGGTGGATAATTTGGTCCTCATAAAATGATGGAATAAAAACGAGATATGTCCCTAACCCTAGCACATGGGTACTCATCTGACAGTACTCATTGAGAGCTTTCCAATGAGTTCCATCTCAACAATATTTAGATGATCTTCGCAAATAGTTGCATTCTTGTGCTTTTGACGTAAGTAGCCTCAGCATCAAAAGGGTTAATGACTAAAAAGCTTTCTTCCCTGAAATATCTCAACATTTTCTCTAGCAACCCCTTGGAAAAGGCCTTACTATTTTCTTGATAACTTTTTGATGAAAGCATCCTTTGGAAGATATTTGAGAGGGAAGAGAGAGTTAAGAGACTAATTCCCTTTCAAGTGTTTTGTGAATCAATGCTTGGTGTCAACGTAATCTTCTAATTTAAGTAATGATGTGTTCGAAACAGCTGATGAATTATTTCTAATAAATACCTCCTGGCTGTATTTTATCAATCTCAAGCATTTAAGTCGTTTAAACAAGAGACCTTTAAAGTAAGTCACGAGTTTGGGAAAATGAAATATTTTGGCATTAAGTTAATTTTCCCATTTGCCACTAGGTGGCTTCATGGTTTGATGGCCATCTAGTGGTTGTTGAGAAAACTAGAATTTTAGTTTTCATGTCAGGGGCTGATTGTAAGTAAGGTACACCTAATAACATACACCTGCAAAACCTCACAACATTAAGTGACATAGATTGAAGGTCTATTTGGTTTTATCATCCAATATATATAAATATATTTATGTGTGTGTGTATATATATACATATATATATATATATATATATATATATATATATATATATATATATATATATATATATATATATATATATATAGATAGATATATATATATATATAATTTTATATATATATATATATATATATATATATATATATATATATATATATAAATATACATACATATATACATATATATATATATATATATATATATATATATATATATATATATATATATATATATATATATATATATATATACACACACCTATATATATATATATATGTATATATGTATATATATATATATATATATATATATATATATATATATATATATGTATATATATATATATATATATATATATATATATATATATATATATATATATATATATATATATATATATATATATATATATATATATTGGTTGAGTTTCTGAGCTCTCAATGATTGCAAAAGCAGCGTCTATTATCTTAATTTCACTTGTGTTCTGCTGATTTGTAATTGTGTTGTCTTTCCAAGAAAAATGTATGTGTGACTAGGTTCAAGGGACATATCTTAAGAGAGAATAGATGGATTTTAACTAATATAAGAGTACATAATATATAATCAACATAGAGAGAGATTTTAACTCACTTTCTAATTATGCATTTGTGAGATTATTTTCTGTTGTTTTCAGAGATTAGGAGAATGTATAGGCTGATTACTGATGATGGAAGTCGTCTCCATGGAAATGTCATAACTCATGGAGACGGTATTATTTCCATGGAGACGTCTTATTTACATGGCAGCAACTTGTGATTCAGGTTAATTTACCTCCCTCTTAAGAATCCACTTGTTTTCACAGAGGGAGAATATTTTGGTAAAATCATTTGAAAGAAAAATTATTGACGTAACCCATTAATGCTCACAGCAGCCAAAATCACCTTGAGACAGTTTTGATAATCTTCTGAAAACAAAAGCTGAAGTTAAGAAATATTTGAAGGGGAAATGTAGTTCAGAACATTACCAACACATCTCCTTCAAATATTTTGCAATATCTTTCTTAATTCCTAAGTTATTATCAAAATTGTCTTAGATCCTGACGACAATTTATTGAGTTACTCGTGAGCATGAATGGGTTAAGCATGCATCTCTACTATAGATTGTTTGAATGGCTCCTGAAGAGAGGTACTTAGTCCCGACACAGTACTCCTAATAAAACATCTCAGTTAGTAATTCTCATTCAGTTCACTCCAGTATGTTTAGTTTGTTAAAAAAAAAGATTGGCCATGTGAATTGATTTTGATCATTTTCTTGTATGATGATTTATAATTTCACTTAGTAATTGATCAGGTGTTATAATTATAAGCCAGTTTTCAACTAAGTGAGCCATATTAGAAGTATATTGTTTCCGACAGAAAAACTTCAGGAAGATATATATATATACATACGTATATGTAAATTTATATATGTATATATATATATGTATATATATATACATATATATATATATATATATATATATATATATATATATATATATATATATATATATATATATATATATATATATATATATATATATATATATATATATATATATATATAAATATATATATATATATATATATATATGATATACATGTGTATTCAAAGAGCATATAGTTGGAGTTGTTTGCCTTTGTACTGTTTGGATGATCAGGTGCTATGATTTTACCTATTTGTCTGTCATGAAATCTGCCTGTATAGGGTGAATTTAGGAATGCTTAAACTGAAAAAAAAATGTTAAATTTTGTTGATCAAAGTTTTCTTTCACTCTGCATGATGTGTTTGTTGTTTTTTGCCATTGGAACCCACAAAGTGAGGGGGGGGGAGGCATTTTCCGGAGGTAGTCATGTCTGCTCTCTCTATATACAAATGTGCTGCATTGTGAAGGGATGTTCATGGTGCCTTTGCAGCTTTATATATGCGTAAATATATATATATATATATATATATATATATATATATATATATATATATATATATATATATATATATATATATATATATATATATATATATATATATATGTGTATATATATACACATATACACACACACACACACACCCTACAGGCACTATACACATGAATTTATACCAAAACGTAGTGTAACAAACGTTTGGGAGCGTTGAAAAAGAGGTGACCTGTAAGTCGGTGGTAGTCCTTGGGTACTCACGTAATTCTAATGGCTACCCTCTAGGTGCTTGTCAGTCTAGTCATACTTCAGACTAGAACGGCAAGAAGGAAGTTTTGAATCACTTCTGAAAACTCTATAAAGCGACCCCACCCTCGTCCTACACTGTGTACACCTTCCATCCTGGTTTGTTTGCTAAAACAGTATTGACATTAGAACTGAACCCTTCCCATGCTGAGGTTACTTTCTAGCAAAGGATAAGGACGCAAATGTTTTTGAAAAGCATCTAAACCCTATCATGATGGTATTTATTGGATAGCTCTCGTTGAGAACTTTCAGATGAGTACCCATTTGCCAGGGTTTCAGTCATTTTTCAGATTTTTTGCATCATTTGGCCAATTTAGCCATTAGCAGCATAAGGGTTAAAGTCATATGGCACAATATATGCAATGTTTATACAATCATTGAATAGCTCTAAGCGTTTCAAAGATGTACTTCAGATTAGAACGGCAAGAAGGAAGTTTTAAATTACTTCTGAAAACTATAAAGCGACCCCACCCTCGTCCTACACTGTGTACACCTTCCATCCTGGTTTGTTTGCTAAAAACAGTATTGACATTAGAACTGAACCCTTCCCATGCTGAGGTTACTTTCTTGCAAAGGATAAGGACGCAATTTTTTTTGAAAAGCATCTAAGCCCTATCATGATGGTATTCATTGGATAGCTCTCGTTGAGAACTTTCAGATGAGTACCCATTTGCCAGGGTTTCAGTCATTTTCCAGATTTTTTGCTTCATTTGGCCAATTTAGCCATTAGCAGCATAAGGTTTAAAGTCATATGGCACAATATATGCAATGTTTATACAATCATTGAATAGCTCTAAGCGTTTCAAAGACGTGCCCTAAGGTGCTCCAGTAGGGACTGGAAGAGTGTAATACGACATCCCTAAAATACAAATTTATCATCAGCTTCCGCCACCCCCATTTCTCATTTGAACGTGCGACATACCAATCTAAATCCATCGTAATTGCTTTCTGCCACCTTTATTTCCATATATACACCATGTTGCTAGACTATAATGCGCAAATAGTGTTAATGTTGTATGTTGTTTATATAAGGGGGTTCATATAATACATAGGTATTATATGAAGTATCACAACCAAGCAACAATTATTTATTTGGTGCCTTCAAAAAGTGCATGATTTTATCCCTTATCCGCTGGACTATATTGAAATGGTAACCATTAACATTGACTATCAAAATATGCAACATTAATGTTTTCGAAGTCCAATATGGGTATCCTTGGTGATATAACTGAATAGTTAGAAGTATCCGGTCATTGGTAATATGCATGAAAGTATTTCATAAAGTTAAAGTATATTGATGATATGCCTGATATTTCATAAAGTTCAAGTATTATTGATGATATGCCTGATATTATTTCATAAAGTTAAAGTATCATTGGTGATATACTTGAAATTATTATATGAAGTTAGAAGTATCATTGATGATATGCCTGATATTATTATATTAAGTTAGAAGTATCATTGGTGATATGCCTGAATTTAGAACAGCTTCCCTGGGTGTTAAACTGTAAAACGATGCTGCTATATGGTCAAAAGTAGTAAACTGACCCCTTAAGCACTCTATGAGAAACTGACCCTGTAAGCACTCAATAAGAAACTCATTAAGCATTTGGTAAGAAACTAACCTTATAAGCAGTCATTATGGAACAGACCGTTTAAGCACTCAATAAGAAACTTGGCGTTTAAGCACCTCAAGAAAACTGACCCTTTTAGCACCCTGGAAGAATTTGACCCTCTAAACACTCTAGAAGAAATTGACTTTTAAAGCACTCTATACGAAAACTGACTCTTTACCCACCTTATAAGAATTTGACCCTTTAAGCACTCTACAAGAAACTGACCCTTTGCGCACTCTATAAGAAAGTGACCCTTTAAGCACTCTATACGAAAACTGACTCTTTACACACTCTATAAGAAAGTGACCCTTTGAGCCCTCTATAAGAAAAATGGTCCTTTAAGCACTCTATAAGAAACTGATCCTTTAAGCACTCTATAAGAAACTGATCCTTTAAGCACTCTATAAGAAACTGACCCTTCAAGCACTCTATAAGAAACTGATCCTTTAAGCACTCTATAAAAAACTGATCCTTTAAGCACTCTATAAGAAACTGATCCTTTAAGCACTATAAAAAACTGATCCTTTAAGCACCCTTTAAGCGCTCTATAAGAAACTGATCCTTTAAGCACTCTATAAGAAACTGATCCTTTAAGCACTATAAGAAACTGATCCTTTAAGCACTCTATAAGAAACTGATCCTTTAAGCACTCTATAAGAAACTGATCCTTTAAGCACTCTATAAGAAACTGATCCTTTAAGCACTCTATAAGAGACTGACCCTTTAAGCGCTCTATAAGAAACTGACCCTTTAAGTGCTCTATAAGAAACTGACCCTTTAAGCACTCTATAAGAAACTGATCCTTTAAGCACTCTATAAGAGACTGACCCTTCAAGCGCTCTATAAGAAACTGACTCTTTAAGTGCTCTATAAGAAACTGATCCTTCAAGCACTCTATAAGAAACTGATCCTTTAAGCACTCTATAAGAAACTGATCCTTTAAGCACTCTATACGAAAATTGATCCTTTAAGCACTCTATAAGAAACTGACCCTTTAAGCACTCTATACGAAAACTGACTCTTTACGCACTCTATAAGAAAGTGACCCTTTAAGCGCTCTATACAAAAAAATGACCCTTTAAGCACTCTATAAGAAACTGATCCTTTCAGCACTGTATACGAAAACTGACCCTTAAAGCACTATAAGATACTGACCATTTAAGCACTCTATAGGAAAACTGACCCTTTAATCACTAGAATTCATTTGATGAAGTGTTGCGATGACGTCAGTGGCTACTTCTACTGATAAAGAAACCAACCAATGTGGTTATTTTCCCCAAATGTTCCTCCAATGAGAGTACTCCATTCCCATCACGTGAGTGTATGTTTTAACCTGCCAGTTTTTAGAGTCATAAATAGAATCAAAATATTTACTCAAGATACATTAAATATAGAGTTCTCTATCGCAAGAAGTTCACAAGAGATAAATTACTCAAAATGAAAATCATTGATGATGACAGATGCCAAAAATGTCAACTACTTGATAGCAACAAGTGTGACTATACAGCAACATTGTATTGTAGTGTATGTTTATTGACTGTATTGTGATACAAAATTCATACATTGTATAAAAAATACATGAGAAACAGAAAAAGGGAAAGAAAACATTGAACAATCGGAATCGAAAACATACTAAGTATAATAGAGCTAAATAATGGGATTTACAACAACATGAACTAAATAAGAGTTAGAGGAGAAATTGTCGCAGCTGTTATGTTGCCTACTTTTGGGCCCTTAAAGGATGTGTACCGTATATCTGGTTTTTTTGGAGGTAATCTAATTTTGGCCTATTTTGGCTCTCCATCTTAAAGAGCCAAAATTAATAAAAGCCAAGAATGCATACCTTGAACACCCCGACTTCAACCCTAAGCTCAGGCTGTGTTGAGCTTAGTTTCTAGTGTGGACACCAGATGTCAGTCACTGCATGGCATGTAATGTGAGGTAATCACTGGCCTAAGTGGCATGCTTCATGATTACAATCAAAAATCTCAGCAGCATGTTATGTATAGTTTGTTTAGAAAACACATGTACAGTTGTCTTTTGATCATACTCACTTGCAAAATCCCTTTGTTTGTAATTACAAGGGGTGCCACTACGCACCTCCTGAGTTCTATTCACCATGGTAAACTCAATTACAAGTTAACTACTTGATCAGGTACTCCCAATGCGTATGTAATAAGTGCATTTTACACAGTGAGAACTCATCAAGCCTACCCCAATCAAATTGTTATTTAAACAAAACTATTTCTGTACAGAGTTACTTTTAACAGATTGAACTAGAATACATGCTATGCAGCGACAGACATTTTGTCATTTTAGGTAGTAAGATAATTTCAAAAGTAAGGTAATTTTGGCTCAGACCCTGGGAGAGCCAAAATTAATATGAGCCATAATTTCCTTACCCCCTTTTTGGCCCAAAAGAGCCAAAATTTCACACAGCCAAAATAACCAGATATACGGTATGGCATGTAAGCCAATTACATCTCTTTGTTTAATGAGCCATTTGTACATCTGATACACATATCTTGCAACTATACCGACTGAAGTTGTGGACTGAAGTTGAGAAATGGATTAATAGTATCGGATTTGAAGATTACAAAATAGTCAGCAAAATTAAAATTCTTGCTGACTGAAATTTTGTTATCATCTATCGTATATTGTTATCTGCCAAGCAGTGTTTATACGTCAACAGAGAGTCTAAAACGGGTACCAACATTCATCATATAAAATTAACATTGAAAAAATATATGATGTCAGAAAAATATTTGGCGCAAATAAATGATTGCTATGAGGAATATCTAGGTAGACGGCACCCAGTAAACGCAGAAATAGAGAGACTTGGATAACATTGTTTCCACCAATGAAAATGTTACAAGTGTAGTTTTATTATACATAAACGTTTCTACTTCTTGTAATTAATTAATTTTTGTCAATAGTGACTTCTTACTGTATTTTCTCTCTCATTCTATGTGTATGTAAAATGAAATGAGATATACAATAAACAAAGAAAATTCAAATTTAAAAAGAAGCTTTCAAACCCAAAGAGGACTAAGGGATCTTTCAGATGCAGGGTTACAATAGACAGATCAACGCATCCCCCTTCTCTCTCTAAAAAATGCCATTTTTTGGAGTTATTTTGAACATTTTCACAAACTTTAGTAGTCAAATGAGTACAAAGCCACCCCATAGTATATACCTAAAGTACAAGCAACCTTCTATCTGCTTAATAAAACAAAAATGAGCTCAATTGGTTGTTCGAGCGTGATTTTATATGACTTTCTTTTCCCCTACCCCTATGTCAAAAAAATAACCGAAAAATAGCATAAAATGCAAAAAAATATTTTTTTAAATCCAAGATGTCCATTTAATACATGTTTGTTACTAGAAATAGTTTGAACATGACAAAGACTGATTGGGCTGAAAATAATGGATTGCCCAGTTGCCCGGGACAACCAAATTTTACCAAAATTTGCTAAAAATCCAGTTTTAGGCTAGAAATTAGAGTTTGAATAACAATACCAGATTCTAACCAGGTGAGAAGCAATACCTCATCTCAGCTATTACCCTGTACAGGCTGGGTACATGTATCTCTTCCGTGATACCACCCTCAGCCCCAGTAAACTCTCATCATAGCTATGGATCTATAACCCTGAGCTAGCTCCTATATGTTGGCTACCTGTTTCTCATTCCACATATCATCAATATTCCTAATAGGTATGATACCAGTATTCCATGCCATCCATTACCCTGATCCTTTATAGGCTAGGTAATACTATGCCATTCCAACCATTGCCTCTAAATATCTGTAGACTGGGTACCTGCATCTCATCTGGGCTATTTCCAAGAGTCACTAAAGCAGTATATCATCCTATTACAGGAGGGGATCCAGCCCTAAATTTGACTGGTGCCAAAAGTGAAAATGTGTACTGAGCACCGTAGGTGCTCAGCACTACCGGCCGGGGGTCTGGGGGCCGCTCAAGGCCCCCAGAAGCCAAAGGATTATCGATGCTCTGAGATGCATTATCAGCCATTCCTGGCACTAAAAATTATGAATTTTTTGGACTTACTATTCAAGAAATTTCATTTTATTTATAATATTCTTAGCCATATACTGAACCACTCATTACTCATTTTTGCAATGGATTTCATAATACTAATTTATGGGTAAAATATTTCTTTATTTCTGAAATTGATGATTGCTCACATATTACACTTCACATTCACTATCCCCACAGGGCGGGGTAGTGAATACCTCCAAATTCTCATTAAAAGATATCCCATTTACATGTTTTTGACGGGCCCAATCGGCCAGTGGACAAACAAGTAAAATTAGATCTTGTCAGTGTGCAAATCAACACAATAAGCGTTTATTTTTAAATTCATTTTTCAATTTTTGAATGCCCACATGGCTACTAGAAAATATGGTTCACAAAATATGCACTATGCGAAATAGGGCAGAACTTGAAGATGAGAACACTATCCCTGCCCCCCCTCCCGGGGATTCAATTAACTGGTGCATTTACCTGGTTAATCCTTAGTACACTCAATCCAAAACTGGCAAAAGAGCGCCGGGCTACCAGCACATGTTGACCAGTATAATGTACCTTTAATGTTACAATACTACCTACTTGTAGTGTTTATTGTATTGTATTGTATATTTATTGACTATATCTGGCAGACATAAAAGTATACAAAACATAAGGTACAAATAGAACAGGTTTGTAAACCCAATAAACATAAGAACGAAAACGAACTCAAATAGTAGAGAAGAATGAACATAAATCACGCATTACAAGAGGAAAATAAGATCTACAACTATAGCATTCCTATCACATTATTGTAGCTGTTTATGATTTCCTAAAAATCTGCTGCTTGAATAATTATACTTCTATACCAAGCTTTCAAACTCATCTTCCACTTTATAGTGAAGTGGCGACCAGAGTGTAATTACGCTGCCGTGAATGATAAATAGTTATCTCCACACTAATCTCTATCTCCCCATGCCAAATATCTGCCGTCCTTATCAATATTCCCCATGGAGACTTTTGATAATTGTGTCAGTCATCCGGCCGTTGGAGACAACAGTGAGGTTGACCATCTTCCTCTTCCTACATCCACCTGTCCCAGGGGGGGGGGGGGGTTAAGGAAATCTATTCGGGCATGATGTCCTTTAACTGCCTGTCTGAACTGTTGGTGTGAACAGACAGGAATCAGCTCGCGGATTTGACCGGTGCCAAACATCCAGTTTTTGAACTGAGCGGTGACTTGTCACCGGAACCACCGACGTGGATCCGCCGGTGTATTACCCTATAGGCTGGCTACCTGTCTTATCCTACCACCCTAAACTCTTATGGGCTGGTTATCTATACCTCATGCCACCAATTACCCTGATACCTAACATGTTTGATCCTGTATCTCATCCTAACTACTGCCCAAGACCTTGGTAGACTGGGTACCATGGATTGGGTATCTGTATCCTTACCCATTTCTACTCACCAAATACCCTACATCCTAATAAGTAAATCAGGAGCCTGTACCTCTTACATCTATATCCCCTCCCTGCTGTTATCCCAATTCCTTTACTAAGGTTATATATGAGTATCTCATACCAGCTATAACTGCTAACTGCTCTCAGCCTCAAGAGTTTGTATACTTCAATTCCACCTTATACCAGATAGATCTATTAGTTAACCTTAGTTGCCTGGGTACTTACCGTAATTTCGCGTGTATAAGACGCACCCGTATATAAGACGCACCCCTTGTCTAGGCCTTAAAAATGATGTATAGCCATTAGCTTAGTGTATAGTGCGCACCCCCTTTTCGGAATTATTGTAAGTAACCAACTCCTCATGAATAACGCTAGAAAGCCATTAAAACGCATATTGAGATGAGTGAAATGTGACATCAACGTGACATCAATGCGTATCACCCTGTGTCGGTGCTCACTACCCATTGTCCTAGGCATGTCACATAGATTGTAATCAGTAAATTCTAGCGGATGGTGGTTCGGTAATTACAATTCATCAACGACGAGGCAAACATCGATGGGCATTGTCTTGGCCGCATTATAATTGTAATTGGCAATCTCCGAGTGGCCTGGTAACTCGATGTAAGCAAACGAGGCAAACATCGATGGGCATTGTCTTGGCCGCATTATAATTGTAATTGGCGATCTCCGAGTGGCCTGGTAACTCGATGTAAGCAAACGAGGCAAACATCGATGGGCATTGTCTTGGCCGCATTATAATTGTAATTGGCGATCTCCGAGTGGCCTGGTAACTCGATGTAAAACACCCTAGATCTCTAGCTTTGTGTATAAGACGCAACCCCGATTTGAGTGTAAAGATTAGTGTAAAAAAGTGCATCTTATACACGCGAAATTACGGTATGTCCAATTCTAGCTATTGCCCTAGCCCTAAAATGTAAGATACCTGTTTCCCTTACCAGCAATAACGCCCTCCCCCCCTACCCAGGATAACAGATAAGCACATGTACCTAATCAATCTATTACCCTAAATCTTCATATATTACATACTTGATTCCCATACCAGCTATTACCCTCAAGCCTTACAGGATAAGTAATTATATCTCATATCATAACATTAATAGCTAGGTAAATATATCTCATAACTAAACTAGTTCATTTAGGATATCTTATCCTTGCTACTACCCTATACAACAATAGGCTTTGTAGTTGTATACCATCCTACCTTATACCCTCAAACTTAATAGGCTTGTTACCTGAAAACCATACTAGCAGGTATGGCAGGGATGAGCTAATTACGCTTACTTTTAAGGGTTCCACTCAATGGCTCAGATGAGATAAAGGTACCCAGCTGATTAGGGATATGGATAATGGTTCGAATGACTCTTGAGGTACATGTACCCAGCTTTTAAGGACTGATGGTAGTAGATTGGAATAGATACAGGTATCTCACCTCTCAGGGTTGAGGAAAACAGAGAAGGGATAGGATATGTGTTGAGGTCAACTTTTGATACAGCTTGATATTCAGACAATGTAGTTTGAATGCTTCACGCCAACCTAAAGGCTGTTTGTTCACCACAAATAGCTAGTATAGGAGGGGGAGCAGGGGATACATGTGTCCATTTTTGTGCCCATTCAGGCATATTGGAGGAACTTTTGGATGTGTTTGATCATCAGGTATTATGGTTTGAATGTTCCCTGTCAACAATGTGTGTTGGTCTGTGTGAGTTACAGTTACGATTTATGGCACAAAACTGTCATATGTGGCACAAAAATGTCCTATGCTTTCCTTCTAGTAATGGATGGGACTCCCTCACATATGTCCAGTGGTCAAAATCATTAAACAAGAAGAATGCAAACAACAGGAAAACAGCATCATGTCACAAAAGAGGTCTTATATTGAACATAGGGTCACTTTCTCAAAATTACTTGACTTGACGGTTTCCAACGTCAGCTCACGGACTATCTATGCAATAGTTAGTGCATTTCCCACTAGCTGGCAGCACCTGTATTGGGGAAGAAGATGCATTTTCATATTACATTTCTTTTGACATGACCGTTAAGGATAAAGGTAAAACATTTGAGACCAAAGACAGGATGTCAACTAAGAGAGCTGTACACTATGCCTGGAGGAGGTGCCAGTGTATTTTACAGTTGGAGGAGAAAGCTATCATGAGGGTTCATATTGGTTCAAATACCTGATGCCATTAATCTGTCAACTACACGTAAATAGACACGTGCTAGTCCATTTGCTTTGACACATAATGGACCTCATTGCCGTGACCAATATTATATGACCTTTTCACCTAGGGGTTTTCCAGGAACTTCTTCTGATATCTTAGTGCCATGTTGTACCATTTCTCCTGACCACAGTACAGTTCTCACCATACAATAGCTACATTTTAACATTCAATAAATGTAAATGCATTTATCGGTCTTTCAGGAGAGTGATTGCGGTTTATAATTGTCTTTGTCAGCAATATTCAATTATTTCAATAAATCATTAGTGACCATCCTGCTGTTACCATATTAGATTTTAACAATCTATTGTCACAAATATAAGAAAGTTAATGGACGAAAAATTCATTTGATAGACATTAAACAAAAACTATATCAACAAATGTGCTGTGAAGAATACTATTCAGGTGTAGAAAATACACTATGTACATTTGAAGGGAAATGGAATACCATGTAAAATCGCCTTTACAACGTATTTGGGAAACCATGTATGAATAGACATTTTTGGCCAAATTTTAGATGACCAAACACAAGTGGATACGAAACCAGCCGGTCAACCTGAACATGCTAGCCTCAACCAGTGTCAACTAATAGCCCCCTATAAGCCCAAAATTGGTGCACAGCTGATTGTGGAGATCAGGTTTCTCTGTAATGTAATCGATACGAGAGCTGCTGCCAGTCAAGGACTCCTGGCATGAGTCCAGCACCTCACTATAGCGCATATAGTAATTGATCTCTCGCTATATATCCATTCTTTTCTTCATCCAAGGCCAAATCGATAGCATAAGGACCATTATCCCCTCTTCAGTATCCTTATTAGACAAACACGCAATTGTTATATTTGTGATATATGGCTAACAGTATGAGATATGTATGTATTATGTTCAGTGTCATTCCCTACTCATTTTATAAATTACCTTGGAATGGGAAATGTAAATAAAAGCATCTTCGGAGAAATAGAAAATAATATGCTCAAAACTATTACTGTGGTTCGTTGCTATTTCTGTACGATCTTGGAGCAATAATAATACGTCTTGTTATTGTTTTAAGTGTTTCCTCCAATAAGAATACTCCATTCATGTCTTGTGACTGAATGTCACTTCCTCCGCAACTTGACATTGGGCAACAGCCCTAGGGCTACGGACCGATGTTAAATTTCGATAAGCAGACAATTCTCCTTATCAAAATATATGACACAAATGACGATTTTCGCGTGACCTTGATGACATAAATGGTGAGAATGATATTTCAACAATACTAATGTGTTGTGGCGAGCATCGTCTCTTTTTTTGTCATGCATGTGACGCTTTTACAGCGCACGTTCGCCTTTGTTGGGTTTGATCATCGATCACCAAATTGTCTGTATTTACCGTAAAATCTATCAAAGGAAAATTGCACATTTTTGTTACCAACATTAAGGAAAAATCTTCAATAATAATGATATTTTAGACTGTAAATTCTCATTTACAAAATATCGTGTGTATGAATTCAATACAGAACAATACAAAGAAAAGTATGAATATGAATATATGGTCATGACATTACTGACAGGACTATAGGATTAGCTGTACAACAAGATATTAATAATCAAGAAGTGTTGTGCCAACAAGCTTTAACTTATTTACTCATTTACAATCCAAGGGTGTTCTTACTTACCAGAGGAGCAGAAATTCAAAACAATACTAAGTGATGATAATACTGGCAAGCATGCAATGCGCAAGCTTTCTTAAAACCATCCTCGAGATTAGATTATCTGAACTGATGAAACCACAGGGACACTGAAGGTGTCTTATACACTTTTAAAATGACTTGAAAATCTAAATGAATACACATCTCTGTGATATGTACTAATAATTTGCTTTAATTATATGTCTCTCTTAACTCTTTTAAGAGTGGCCAGTATATTGAACACGCATATTATGTTTGTACCTGTCTGTAATATGTTTATCCATACTGAGTGAGACTTTTAATAAAGGTTATATTATTATTATTATTATTATTATTATTATTATCATTATTATTATTTTTATTATTATTATTATTATTATTATTATTATTATTATTATTATTATTATTATTATTATTATTATATACATGTATCGTCAGATGTGTTCAATAATCAGAGTTTCTGGTGTGCATTAAACAGTACGTACTGTGGCTGGGTGTTTGGTTGATGTATATTGGGGCTATGCAAGGATTTAGTGCAGCCTTCACAACCTGGGCCCGGTTTCAACTAAGACTCAAGCTAATTAGCCAAATGTTAAACTTTTCTTTAATTTCTCCATACGGATGTTTTTAATAATTCAATCACACAATAACTTATGCAATTTTCGTATAATATAACACATGTTGGAAGTGCCACTGTTATGGGTATCTTACCCACTCTCAGACGTAAAACAAAACAATACCACACACAAGCAACTCTCCCATATTCACTTACATTATTTGTGTTTGCACGCAGGCAAACTTAAGGGTTCTCTACACTTTTGTTAGTAGAACATTAAGGATACTATTTATTTTTACTTTCATAAGTTTTTAAGATCACGGCTTTATCCATTATCAAGGGGTTTGATGTCTTTGTTCCTTCCTATTAAATATGTGTCTAAAACTTTTGATGTAATTTCCTATAGAAGATTTCAGATACTGTAGCTCTGGCGGAGAGTTTTAAACGACTCAAAGACTTGTTCCCCTTGCCATACAAAGAGATACAGTGCTGACATTTAATTCCTGCACTAAATCCGTGGGCAGCCCGGGCATAATACACGGCCGGATGTCGATTGCCTCCTAGTTTCCTGGGCATGGATGAACTAACAAATGAACTTATCTTTGCTTCGCAAGCTGCGTGGGTCATTAATGGGCTTGAATTGCTTTTTGACATGTTATCCATGGGTGTTTGTACAACCTGGCACTGTCAGAAGTCCGGTCAACTGGTGTAGGAAGTTGATGTCTGTACTGTACTTCTACAGTGAAGACATTTAATTCATGTGCCAGTCGACCGAACCTTTGCCAGTGCCTGGTTGTACAAAACCCCATGGATAACATGCAAAAAACTAAACGAAGCATACCAATGAACCACTTAGCTTGCGAATCAAAACTACGTTTAGTTGTGAAGTTATCCATGTATTCATGCCCAAGAAACCGGGTGCCAATCGGATGTGCGGTCGTTTATTATGCCCTGGTTGCGTGAATTAAATGTCGGCACTGTATTTTGGTATTATTTTCCATGTCTCCATTTCTTTTGTCAAACCTACCGAATGTTAAACGTACGCGAGCGCTTGATAAAAACGTAATCACTCGTCTGGAGTGTTGATAAACATCCTTCCTTCGGCTTTGATAAATGAGAAGCAAGTGAGACGCAATCGAATTTTCATAGGTGATTATCTTTGGCGCTATCGAGTGTTGATATTCCGGTAGTCCGACGTAACTAGGAATTAAAAAAAAGTCTCCGTGGCTTTCGTAAAAGTTCAATGGAAGTAGCCTTAACATCATCGTTTTTTATAGTAGTAAATCTTTGTCTAAAGTCTCCGTGGCTTTCGTGAAATTCCAATGGGAATGAATAACATTAGCGTTTTGCAATAGAAGTGAATCTTTGTTGGTATGGATCTTTGATATCTGTTATAATTAGGAATTACAAGAAGTCTCCGTAGCTTTGGTAGAATTTCAAGAATTTGTGTAGTTGTGATTTTTCATTGGAATGGATTTGTGATTTCAGAGAAGCCCTGGTTATGAGTTCGATTTTCTCTTTCTCTTTTTAATACAGAAGCAATAGAGCTCTAGAATGGCGTCGTCAATACACCAGGGCTTTTCTCGAAACTTACTCAGTCTGCTCACCCGACCACCCACGACAGTCGTACGATTGCGCAAGTCGTCCAATCGTACAGTCGCCTCGAAGACAGCATGTTGGGGATTTACTTCAACAACGACGAGAATGTCGTGCGCATGCGCACTCTCGCCCTTTGTTGGAATTTTTGAGCTTGAAGCTTGGAGGATTTTATCTAAGGATACAAATCTGCATTTGTCTCGGACTGGTTCGAGTACCAGATTCAGGTGGCTCAAAAGGAACCGTACCGCGCGCTTGACACGTGGTAGGGTTACCTTTAGTTCCTCTAGCTGCCGACAGGCGCACCAGTGCTGAGATATGCGAGCTTCGTCGCAAGTTCGAGCTGCGGAAACCTCAGCCAATAAGCTCGTGGCATTTGTTATGTTCTCCCGAGCGTTGGCAGTGTCTTGATTCGTGCTTAGTGCGAGCACGTGCTGCAACGTTGCATGAACATCAGGGAAACTCACTAAACGATTTGCATTGTTTTTAAGATGGTCAGTTTCCTTGGGGAATTTTTCCCGAAAGGCTTTTGGAGGATGAATTGTGAGGAATGGCAGTCGCTCTTCCAGGTGACCTACGGGAGACCTTCTTATCTCCCCAAAACGAAAACCATGGTCACCGTATATGATGACAAACGTGTTATTCAATATCCCAATATTATTGATCTCTTTTAAGAAATCCATAAGAAATGATTCGATTTCTCCCAATGAATTCTCACTTTCATGTGTCATCTCATTCAGATGCAGTAACCCAAAGAAACCCGTACTCTCGTGAAATCTCGCGGCGAAATCACGCAGCCAATTGAATAGGATTTTGGTTTGGTGTGTATTTCCTATACATGGAACGATATCTTTCTTCTCTCTCTTTGATATCCACTGGAGTAATGGGTGTATGTAGTAATCCGTGGGCTGTTTTCTAAACCCTTTTTTGTGGTAGTTGAATGTTTGCAACGATGGGTAGTCCTCTCCATACAACGTTGCGTAACCGTTTGCAGCATACTCTTTCCATATGAAGGGCACCGCATCAAAATGGCTCTTCCATTTCCATAATTTCTGCCGCGTAAGATCCACCACAAGCTGACCTGTCAACATTGGGATAAGATTGGGTAACGTATTATCACCAATTTTCGTAAAACCTTTGAAATCCACTCCTTTGAGAGTCGACGTAATGTATTCATACACCTGTGGCATATGTCTGCGCATGCGTGATCGAGACGTGCTATCTAAACCGATCATCAAAACGTTATATTTTGTCGCCGACGTATTATCAACTTTTCCGCGGGTTGGTCCTGAATCAACTTTTCTGACAATCTGGGCGAAATAGTTCTTATGTATCAATGCTCCTTTTTTGCTCCAGCAATTTACCTCAATAAACTCAGTATCCCCTATTCCCACCTCTTTCGCAAATGGCACCCATTTTCCGACAGCAACAACTTTGTCACTCAAGTTCCTCGATATTTTCCTGAACTTACATTTTTAAAAATATGGAACCCAGGGTAGCTGCCCTTGTGGTCTGGTTGACGTACAGCATCCCTTTGTAGAGGAAAGTAAGATTTGGTACACGCCTGCAGGCAGCGGGATTCGAGTGACGTTTGTGCCATAATTTACGTATGGATGAATGCCAGGGGTCTAGAAATGGGATTTTACAACCTATCGTATCCAGAAGTAGTACAGGTGCGTGATGAGCATGATCTTTTATCGTCTGCTTCTCCGTAGTAACTCGTAGATCTTGATCTTCTTTCGTCTGCTTTTCCGTAGTAACTCGTAGCGAGGTTAGCGATGAAAAGTTGTCGACTTTGCCTCCAGGTAGAACTTCATCGGTGTTTTTGTGAAGCGGGTGTTTGGGTATAGTGCATGTTAAGTGCACAAGGAGCCATGTACTCCACGCCGCCATGACAGCTAATACAAGCCACCCTGCTCGTGAGAGTCCCATGTTCTACTAATAACCTGTCCGCGCCGGTGGGGGTGGCATACTCCCTGTCATCCGCCTAGCAAGGCAAACAGACATGCTACGGCCGAAAACGTAAGGTAGGTACTCAGAATTTCAATTGTGCAGGCAAGTGGTAGATATATCCCAAGAAAGTTATGGTTTATACCCGAGGTGTTATGGGGCGGAGCCGAGTAACCCCAAGGGCATAACATACACCACCGCTTCCGAGGGGTCTATGTAGCTTTTAACCAACACTTTTCGAGGACTGTGATAGGTGAAAGGCAAACTACTGTGGTACAGTCACATACATATGCGCACACACGCACACATCTCTCTCTCTCTCTCTCTCTCTCTCTCTCTCTCTCTCTCTCTCTCTCTATATATATATATATATATATATATATATATATATATACATGTGTGTGTGTGTGTGTGTAATAATATTGGTGCTTTCATACAAGTGAACAAGTTGCCCAAAGTTCGCAGCAGACTGCTTCACGGAAACGTAAACAACAACAATCTATTTGACAGAAACGATTCCCCTCTAATATACTTGTATAAATAATCCTTTAAATTCTCTCTCTCTCTCTCTCTCTCTCTCTCTCTCTCTCTCTCTCTCTCTCTCTCTCTCTCTCTCTCTCTATCAAAAATAATTTCCCGCGGTGACTAGCCCATTAGTTACTAGGCAAGTGATTTTCACACGCTCTAGATGCGCTTCAATGTGTGTAAGAGCAGACCGCAGGCGCACCTTAAGGCTATAAAAAACAAATTGTTGCATATTGCTTAGCTATAGTATATATATATATATATATATATATATATATATATATATATATATATATATATATATATATATATATATATATATATATATATATATATATATATATATATATATATATATATATAATTATATACATTTATATATATGTATGTATATATACCTTCCTGAAGTTTTTGTGTAGGAAACAATATACTTTAATATTGCTCACTTAGTTGAAATCTGGCTCATATATATATATATATATATATATATATATATATATATATATATATATATATATATATATATATATATATATATATATATATATATATATATATATATATATATATATATATATACATATATTTATATACATATATATATATATATATATATATATATATATATATATATATATATATATATATATATATATATATATATATATATATATATATATATATATATATATATATATATATATATATATATATATATATATATATATAGAGAGAGAGAGAGAGAGAGAGAGAGAGAGAGAGAGTGTGTATATATATATATATATATATATATATATATATATATATATATATATATATATATATATATATATATATATATATATATATATATATATATATATATATATATATATATATATATATATATATATATATATATATATATATATATATATATATATATATATATATATGTATATATATATATATATATATATATATATATATATATATATATATATATATATATATATATATATATATATATATATATATATATATATATATATATATATAATATATATATATAT
>OZ012697.1:12852973-12881755 GCA_963942565.1 Maea johnstoni | reverse complement strand
CGTCCTTTACGTTAAATTTTTTAAGCCACTTCTCTACATGTTAACAAATAATATGATGCTGGCATGGCCAGGAAGCGAGCGCGAAGCTTTGGATGATTTCATTTTTTTGGTCCTGATCATAAGATTAATTGTATTCATACTACGATTTAAACCTGTCGCAAAATAATCATTTTGTAACAGATTTAAGAGAGCAGTTAAAGGCTACTAGACCGAATTGTGAGGTTTTAAAATTTGGAACCTGGCGAGTAACTTAATTTTTCCGTAAACATTGAGTCCATCACGGTGGCAACTTTTCTCCCTACTAAAGATGTCATAAAACTCACTAAGATTTCAACCTTTCCCTGAATCTTCATTTTGCTACAGATTTAAAAGCAAATAAAAGATATAAAAGAGAAGGAGAATAAATATAGAGGAAATTGTGCCGATTCTAACGATCTACACTGCACTTAAATTGACCCACGGAAAGTCGTATCTTCGGATGAGACCAAAAGATAACATAGGTTGAGCGAAAAAAAAATGGCATAAAAATTACAGCAATTTCAAGCTGTCGCAAAATCTTTATTTCTCAACAGATTTTAAAGCAAATTACGAAGCATGTACAGGAAATTGTGACAGATCTAATGTCAACCGTATTAATATTGACCCACGGAAACGTAGCTTCGGATGCTTTCATTTCATAATGACCAAATGATAGCATACTAGTAGATTGAGCGAAAAAAAATTGGCATTAAAATTACAACGATTTCAACCTGTCGCAAAATCATTTCTCAACAGATTTGAAAGCAAATTAAGAAGCATGTAGAGATAAATGTGGGGGTTCTAACGATTAAAATTGACCCACGGGAAGGCGTAGTTTCGGAGTATGTTTATTCATACTGACCAAAAGATAGCATAGATTGAGCGAAAAAGAATTGGCATAGAAATTACGACGATTTCCACCTGTCGCAAAATCTTAATTTCACAACAGATTTAAAAAGCAAATTGAGAAGCATGTAGAGGAACTTATGGCGGTTCTAACGATTCAAACCGCATTAAAATTGACCAACGGAAAGGCGATGCTTCGGATGATTTCATTTAACATTAAGCAAAAGATAGCATAGATTCATCAAAAAGAATTGGCGTAAAAATTACAACGTTTTCAACCTTTCGCAAAATCTTCATTTCTCAACAGATGTGAAAGCAAATCGGGAAGCATGTAGAAGAACTTGTGGCGATTCTAACGATACAAACCGCATTAAAATTGACCGACGGTAAGTCGTTATTTTGGATGATTTAATTTCACACTGAGCAAAAGATAGCATAGATCGAGCGAAAAAGATTGCATTAAAAATTACAACGATTTCAATCTGTCCCAAAATGTTCATTTCTCAACAGATATAGAATAGAATCTCGGGACAAGTAGAATGAATTGTGGCAGTTCTAACGATACAAACCACATTAAAATTGACGCATGGAAAGACAAATTATTGTTACAGTGAACATATAGCTTTCCCCCGTGGCCTTCCCCGCTGATATAATCATGACGTCGCGTATTTGTTACTTTGTTTCACAGTTGCGCGTGGTGAATGATCATCAAACAAACGCTATGTTGATACAATTTAACGGAGACAGTCCATAGTACGTGTCAGACAAAGCAATGTTCAAATCATGAAAAGATTTATGAGAGCAGTAAAAGGATAGTAGAACGAATTGTGAGATTTTAAAATTTGAAACCTGGCGAGTAATTCATTTTTGCCGTAAACATTGGGTCCATCGCTTTGGCAACTTTTCCCGCTACGAAAAATGTCATAAAACTTACTAAGATTTCAACCTTTCCCAGAATCTTCATTTCGCTACAGATTTGAAAGCAAATTGAGAAGCATGTAGAGGAAATTGTGGCTATTCTAATGGTCTACACCGCATTAAAATTGACCCACGGAAAGGCGTAGCTTCGGATGGTTTCATTTCATACTGACCAAAAGATAGCATTGATTGAGCGAAAGAAATGGCAGAAAATTTACCACAATTTCAACCTGTCCCTAGATCTTCCTTACTCAACGGATCTGAAAGCAAATTGAGGAGCATGTAGAGAAAATAGTGACGATTCTAACGATTCAAGCTGCATTGAAATTGACTAATGGAAAGGCGTAGCTTCGGATTATTTCATTTCATACTGACCAAAAGATAGCATAGATTGAACGAAAAAATTGGCATCAAAATTGCAACGATTTCAACCTGTCGCAACATCTTCATTTCTCAGCAGATTTGAAAGCCAATTCAGAAGCATGTAAAGGAAATTGTGGCGGTTTAAACCGCATTTAAATTGACTAACGGAAAGGCGACTAGCTTCGGATGATTTCATTACATACTGACCAAAAGCTAACATAGATTGAGCGAAAAAAATGGCAGAAAATTTACCACAATTTCAACCTGTCCCTAAATCTTCCTTACTCAACAGATCTAAAAGCAAATTGAGGAGCATGTAGAGGAAATAGTGACGATTCTAACGATTTAAACTGCATTGAAATTGACTAATGGAAAGGCGTAGCTTCGGATTATTTCATTTCATACTGACCAAAAGATAGCATAGATTGAACGAAAAAATTGGCATCAAAATTGCAACGATTTCAACCTGTCGCAATATCTTCATTTCTCAGCAGATTTGAAAGCCAATTCAGAAGCATGTAAAGGAAATTGTGGCGGTTTAAACGATTTAAACCGCATTTAAATTGACTAACGGAAAGGCGACTAGCTTCGGATGATTTCATTTCATACTGACCAAAAGCTAGCATAGATTGAGCGAAAAAAATTGGCCTTCGGTTCAAACGATTTAAACCGCATTGAAATTGAGCCTCGGAAACGCGTAATCTCGGATGATTCCAGTTCATACTGACTAAAAGATAGCATAGAATTAGCAAAAAGAATTGGCATTAAAACCACAACGATTTCAACCTGTCGCAAAATCCTCATTTCGCAACAGATTTGAGAGAGAATTAAACGGCAGGTGGAAAGAGTTGTGATGGTTTTAATACTCCAAACCGCATTAAAATTGAGCCACGGAAAGGCGAGTTTTCATAAATTATTTTTACTGTTCAACATATCGTCCTGACCACCGTCACCGTGTCGGCTTTCCCTGACGTCGCGTGAGCATTGTTACTTTGTTGCGTAGTTTCGCGTGATGCCTAATCAAAACGCTCTTTTGATACAATTTAAAGGGAACAGTCCATACTTATTACGTGACAAAGCAATGTTCAAAGCATAAACATATCTGGTGGCAAAATGTGCCCTTAAAGCAAAAGGTGATGTACATTTCCCAGACTTCCCTTCAGACTTCAGAAACTTGCGCCTGCGTGACCGGATGCACTCTGCCAGGGCGACGATACCGTCTTCCTGTTGGATTGCTACACGACTAGTATCTCTGCAAGCGATAGCACGATCACTAATGCATGTTTTCTTACGTTCTGTCCTGTTTCATTGTACGACTTGAAAATAATAAAAAATATGACGTGCGTCTTTGTACTTTATGTTTTAGCGTTCTGCAGACGATCAATATTCGGTGTCAATGAGGTTTTTTTGACGTATTTTTTTGCACTATTTTACTGTGCACTTATTTGAAAAGTGGTGAGTCGTCCCTACGTCATCTGGGGATTGACCAATCGGAATGAATCAGCTCGCACGTGTTACGTTGTTGATAAACATAGCAACGTGATTTACTATGGATCCACTCGTACGGGCATCCATTGAGAAATATGACGCCAACTTTAAATTGAAGCCTAAACAATTGGAGTGTTTAAATTTACTAGCTAAAGAAAACAGAGACGTCATCGTAAATTTGCCTGTTGGCTATGGGAAAAGTTTAATTTTTCACCTTCTACCAAGTTTATTAGGAGAAAAAAACGAAGTTTTGAAACCAGCAGTTATAGTAATTTCTCCTCTAAATATCATCCAAAATGATCAACTTACTATTCTCAAAAAGCACTCCATTTCGGCCTGTAAACTTGACATTGAAGGAAAAGTAAATACTTTGAACACCGAAGATGAAAATGGAACATTTTCCCTCAATTGTTCAACATCAATGGAGGAGATTGAAAATGGGAACCACAGCATTATCTTGTGCCATCCAGAAGCGTTGTTGAACACAAGAGAAGGGCAAAGACTTCTCAATAGTAGGATTTTCCAAAAACATGTAGTTAGCGTTGTAGTGGATGAATGTCATATAATTGAGCAATGGTGAGTGAATTGGCAAAAATAAATTGGGGATATTATTTATTGTCTATATGTTATTATTTTTTTTTGATTGGGAAAGTGGCACTACCCTTTTAGTCTTAACCTTTATGCTTTTAGTGGCTAATTTGGCCAACATAAAATGATGCAAAAAACCTGAAAACTGACTGAAACTCTGCAACATGGGTACAAGACAGAGTGTACTCAGTAGTAGCGATCAAATAATTACCAATTTGACAGGGTTTAGATTATTTTCAAAAATATTTGCATCCTTGTGCTTTGGACGAAAGTAGCCTCAGCATTGGTAGGGGTAATGCACTGACGGCAAAAATAGGTTAATAATTGATGTGCAGTCAAAAAATGGATTTTTTTTCCTGAAAATATTATGAGAATACCTACACCACTGGAGAGAAGAAGCCTTATTGAATACCAGGCAGACATATTGTGCTTAGGACCATTCACATTTTCCAGTTTTATTTTTTGTGACATGCCATGTAACATGATATGTCCGAACTTTCCCTAAGAGCTTTTGATCTGCTTACAAGTATTGCAGGTTGAAAGAGTGACTGGTATTAAGCCGGTAATGCACATATATGCTGATTCATTTTCTCTGTGTCCACAAAATGATCATGGCCTCAATTAACATACAAGATTGCTTTTAAGCTCAATTTTAAAAAGATAATGTCCCTATAAATTATAGTTCTCATATAGCCGAGGAAACACTATAGTTGATGAAGAAGTGTTGTTGTTATCAAAATAATGTTAATTATTTAATATTTTTTATATTAATATTTTTTATAATTATATTTATTTTTTTAGTTTTGCATTTAAAAAAAATGAGGGATAGAATTGTCCCTTTTCATTAACTGGTTCTCACTTTCTTTGAAAAAACTCAATGCTTTGCTTTGAAAATTTGATTGATATTATGCTAAGGTCTTTTAAATTCTCCTCCATTGTGTGAACCTAAAACCAAATGATCCCTTTGATCTACAGTTATCCCACAGGTGAGAGATACACATCAAAAGGGTTGCTAATTAGCAGGTAAATCACAAAGAGGATGATTAGGCCTTAAAAAATTGTTTGTTTCCTGTAACCCTACCCTAACAAGTTTTTATTCAAAAAAAGAAAAAGGAAAAACATTGTTTTTTTGTACTTTTTATTTAACCAGAAGTCAATTAAGAACTTGTGCAGGCATGTAATATATATCCTTATCAAATAAACAGTGAGCAATCATTTTGTATTCACATTGAGTGACCCCATGTTTATATTATATATAATGAGAAAAGGGTGCAGATTTTTTTTTACCCTGTAGCCCCGGGCTAGTTGTTGAGTCAGGGCTAGTAAATTCTAACTGTGAGTAGCCCCAAGGGGCTAGATAGAATATCAGCGCTTAAAAAAGTATGAAACCCTCCTTTGGCTCTGGATACCTGGATGATAATAACACTTCAATTCAACACAATACACTGCATTCTTTTCATGTTATCAACTGAGGCTATGGGGTTGGTCACTATTTTAAAAATGTTATTATTACATGGCACGACGTTAACTTTTGCAGCGACTTGGCCCGTAGGGTAAGTGAGATTCAATTTTCACTTGCCCTACTCGAACTTTCACTTGCCCTTGAAATATTGTATATAATAATTTTATAATATTTCATTTAAAACCAAGTAGAACATGGTTCTGGCATGTGAAAGCATATTTTCTAGGACAAACTTGGATGGCAGACAAAACTTGCACACATTCTCAAAAGTAAACCTGAAATATACAAAACATACTTTTCCAGTGGGGCAAGCAAGATGCAGTTTTCACTTGCCCCACAGCTATAATTTACAAATTCTACTTGCCCGGGGCAATGGGGCAAGCACCAATGTTGAGCCCTGTATTAATATCAGGGCTAGGAAAAATATTTCAGGAGTAGTTAACATTACAGTAACTAGCCCTGCTGGGCTTGTAAAGTTTTTTCTTAATGTTGAGCCCTGCTTACAGTTATAATGTATGTATGTATATATATTGACTAGGCATAAGCGTAAAAGATACAATACATCAAAAATAATAATAATCAACATATAAACATACAAGTACGGTTGTAGATGCAAAGCATCAATAGTCAAGAGGCTGGGCCAAGTTATTCATGAACTTGTGAGGGAACCGGATGTATAAAGAACGTTAACATTATAGAGGAAAATAATATATGACTAGATTTGTATCATTTTCATAGAAATGAAACAAATATCGGAATTCTAGGTGCAAGCTGGAGAATTCGAAATCTCTTGGGTGCGAAGCTACTTGGGTACGCATCAGCCATGAGTTTGGTTATGAACCAGTTTGGTTACGAAGTCTCCTGATTTCATTCTATACACATGGTAATTTTGTTCTTTAGTTATTTTCCTTCCTATACTGAAAAATATACTTTATGTCCGCTTAAAATATTTTTTATATATTCGAAAAGTTCATGCAAAATTAAAATAAGGAAGGCACGATTTTCCGCGGCAAAGGCAACATTTATATTAAAACCAATCAGAATAGAGAATTATATTCAGTCCGGCCTCAGCATTTCCAACATGGCCGCCTGAGGGCCGCGCCAATAATGAACTTGAAAATAGCATATTACATTATGAATCCATTCCTCGGGGAACATGAGGTAAACGGATTAACACTTGATCAATAGGTAGAGCCGCACTGCACGACCGACAGCAAGTATGACCTTAAGAAAAGTGTGAAAGTCACTGGCCAACTTAATGTGGTCCCACAAGTGTTCTCCCGACATGTCTAAACTTAAGGTGGTCCCCAAAAGTTGGGCCAAACACAGAGTGTTCAGAAAGGGGGACCCTTACAGCTAATTCAAGCTAACAATGAGCGATAGTACAAGTTAAGGAGTATAGTCCATTCACTCTGCACAAAAGATTGATAGACCCTACAGGTGGACGTGTGACCTCTACATGTCCACCTGTAAAGTAGACAGATGGGTTTTGCCAGTAGACAAGTAGGTTTTCGGGGTCACAGAGTAGCGAGGCTCTCCAGGGGTATCATATCTCAAGAACCACAATCTCTACATCTTATTTTAGACTACTACTTCTACTAGTGTCCCATATACCAATTGCCCCTTCAGCTCCCCGTATGTTCTACTTCACCACACTCAGAGACTGCTAACCACAAACTGACCCAGATTTCCAGAAGTAGACAGGTGGGTTTGGCCTGGACATCTATAGAAATCAAACATGATCATACAGGCACACAGTTGAAACTTACAAACCCATTCGCTTTGCTCATTGTTAGCTTGAATTAGCTATAAGCACCAGAACTGATGAGGTATAGTTAAGGCGATAGTCTAGTATACCAAGATTTTTCACCACTAGGTGGTGTCCTTGGCTGGCCCCTCAGAATGGATATCAAAACAAAAGATGAACCATGAGCAGTGTTCACTCGCCACGAATCTCGAGCTGGCAACACTCGATTGTGCTAACCTCAAGAGCACAAAAGGCAGGGGGCTTTGGGATTTCCTTGTTACATTGCTCCCGAACGACATGGCTGTCTGCAGATTCCTTCGAGCTAGACCATTTTGACCAACATTTTCAACTCATTTTTTGGCTGAAAGTGAATGAAGATACAGTCTCCGAAGCCAGTATTTTAGAATATGACAGATATGAACCCCGTCTAGGTGCAAGGTCATGTCACAGGTACCTTGAATTCTGACAGGACCTGCAAATCAGCACTTACTTCGTAAACCACGTGCTGTTAGTAAATTTGAGGCTTATGGGAACATTCAAAAATGTTTTTTAAGATACTCATCGTGCATATCCCCTGTTGAGGTTGGACTTTGCACCTCACCAAAGACATCAATGATCATATGGTAGACTCTCATTTTCAAGTAAAGGGTGATTCTTGACATTTTGCCAAAAAACAAAACACATCCAGATATGTTCTTTAAGGGTGCCGCATTACCTCAAAATAGTCACTTATTGATAAGTTTACCATTATTCGGCAACTATGAGATGTAAGCTTTACAATAGCATAAGTGCCTTTGTCTTAAATAAACTCGGTTTTCAGATATTCCAATTCTAAAAATGACCTGTGTATTGGGTAGGGTTCTACCTTAAGGTATAGCAAATATGAAACTGCTTAAGGTGGTCCCGCACTGGAACTCTCACCAAAGCCGACCTAAGGTGGACCCCCATAATCACTTCCAAGGGTCCGCTAAATAGAGAACCACTTAAGGTGGTCCTGCAGTGGAACTCTCACCAAGGCCGACTTAAGGTGGAGCCATATAAACACATCAGGGCCTGCCAAACCAGACATAGCCATTTAGCCGAATGCATCCACTACAAAATATCCAAACAATGAAAGTGCTTGTTAACCAAAAACGTTTGACACATAGAAAACAGGAAATATAGGGACACATATAAATAATAATAAAATAATAAAAGATGTGTAAGTTTTAACGAGGCAACTAATGGATACAATATTGAAATTGGACCCTTTTAGCTTCCATTTTATGTATCATTCACAAAGTTCTATTACAATGCTGGCTGTTTCTCACACATGTATGGGTAAAAATTTAGGAAAGGGCATGTAAGAAAGTTGCCACTGTTTTGGGATAAGCATCGATTTTTACCAGGTTTTGTGGTTTCCTTCACCACTTACAACTGGCTGGTCACAACATAGCCGCAATATGGCATAAAGAGTGATAAAAATTGATCTGTCCCCTAAACTGTTTAAACAAGTTCAGTCCAAATTTGAAATCAATATTTATTGAAATCTGTATAGTACTAGCAATTAACCTATCACTTGGAAATACTTACCTGTATTTTGATGGTTGTGATTGAAATTCACATCCTTGACGACTTTCCAAAATATAAATTTAATTGATTTCATCTTTATTTTTAGGGGCGAGAAATTTCGAAAAGCCTTTTCGCAACTGACAACATTGGCAGCTTTCTTCCCTGCGGTCCCAATTGTCGCCTTAAGCGGTACCATGAGAAAGGAGCTTTTAAGGAAATTACCAGCTATGCTTGGACAAAAGGACCCTTACATCATAAGGGAAACTCCAGATCGGCAAAATATCTTCCTTGATACAAAGATGAAACTGTCATCCGTAGACAGCATACAAAGTTACGAGGATATCTTCCAACCAGAGTGTGACCGCCTCTTTGTTATGAAAGAGAAATTTCCGGTCACAATCATGTACATACCCCTCAAATATATGAGCTATGCTGCTGCATATTTATCTGATCTCTTTGGCTATCAGGAAATTAACTCGTCAATCTATTCTGTAATCTACGCAAACCAAGACAAGGAAGTTATGAATATGACAACTAGGGAACTAAAGAAAGCAACACCACGAATAAGAATGGTTCTGTCAACATCAGTGTCAGGAATGGGATTTGATCCAGAGTGTGTCACACGAGTGGTACATGCAAGGCCCCCCAGAAATATAACACAATATATGCAAGAAATTGGACGTGCAGGAAGACGAGGTCAGAGATCAGAGGCAATACTCTATTATAACAACAACGACATTGCAAAGAATTTACCATCGATACAATCTGACATCATCGAGTACTGCAAGAATAGGCAAAAGTGCCTGCGATCCCAATTGCTCTCAACTTTCGGTTTTGAGAAGGGAGACACTTTAGGTTGCAATTGCTGCTCCTTCTGCAAGTGCACTTGCACCTGCAGCAGGTGCTTAATTGTACAATTGGAAGATGATTTTCAATCCGACCTATCCTTCCATGAAAACATTGTTTAGCTTGGAAGGCCAAGTTAATCCAAATATCAGCTAGTCTGTCCTGATGTTCAGCTTGCCCTAATTGCCATTTTTCCATGATTATATAGTCATGAATATGGGGCTATCTAATATGTATAAACATTATTGTATTTATAATGGTATTTGGAGGACTTAGCAGAAGAGCGAAAACGCAAAATAAAAAAAAAATACAGGCGAACTTGGATGTGATGGTACAACAGATTTTTGCATATGACGGACGATATGTTTGGTCCAAGTCCGATGCATATCAAGTATTTGTCATATGTATAAGACGGATTTTGCATATGACGGACCAATTTTCCTGGTCCCATTGAGTCTGTCATATCCAAGTTCACCTGTATGTATGATGATCATATTTATTATAATCACCATCAAAATAATACCAATGAAGTTAACTATTTGTAAATATTATCTTATTCTTAATACATCATTCCAATTCAAGTCTATCTTAATTGCTATGAATAGCAAATGAGATTGTAAGGCAGGTTATAGTTGGGCTGATAGTACAAATATTATGATGTAGTGTTTTCCAAGGCAGCGTTGATATTGAGACATTGGCCAGTCATTTGGAGTTAAATATTCAGGTCTTGATTTTTTGTTGGTTTCAGGTAATGAAGGGAATTGGCTCATAGTAGAGATCCTGAAAAAGACAATAGGAAAAGATATTAGTGTGGTCACTACAGTTTAACATTTGATAACAAACATATAATGGTGTGCAGGGTTTTAGCCAGGATTTAGCAATAGGTTGTCCATAATTGGCTGCTGTAACATTCCTTGGTATCCTATTTTTCAAGGGAGATCACAATATACTGTAAAGTTCCAATTATTAGCGAGTATTTATTTAGCGAATCGATCCATTTAGCGTATCGTATTATTAGCGTCTGGTCCGTCAACAAAAGCGCCATCTAAGTAGTGGTATTCTAATTCATGTACTAATCGACCACTCATCCCTAAAGATACTGACTGCACCTGGTTTCATTAAGGCGCAACCACCTCACAAGTGAAATGAATGGGTCAAGATTATCAGATCGAGCTATGAGCGGTACGAATGATCGTCAAGATGGGTCTCTTGCCATCGTAATTTGAACCACGCAGATTTTATGTGTTAATCTAGTATCGTAACGCGGCTGATTATCGAACTCGCGTATCAATGAATGCCTGTTTATGGTTGTTACCTCAGTATATTGTTGTAGAAAAAATTGCAAGAGTGGTCAACCTACAATTGTTATTTAATATTTTGAAATGGAAATTTGAAAGTTACATCAAAGTTATTGTTGGTTGAATAGACAGACTTATGTACAAGTTCCAATTGGTATGGACATGCAGTGTTTCACCTGCACAAAACAGAAACATGCTTCATTCTTTAAACTATATATTTTTTTTACCATTCATATCCTATTGAAATCTATTATGTGTATGCTAAATTGCTCTTGTTAATCAAAGAGGACACCCTGAACACTACAATTGTCAAATAACAAAATAACAAACTTATGAAACACTGCGAGCAAAAATAGACCAATTAAGCTTGAGATGATTACTATCATAGGTATTCAACTCTGTTCTAACTTATACCTTATTTCGTGGCTTCTGGCCATTTAGAACTGTTTTAATATTCGCTCTCATATACATTGTGACAATTCTATGCTATTTCTACACCTGCTCAAAACCAATTCTTGAATAAATTATGCTAATTTCTCACCAAGGCAATCAGCACAATCCGTACTTGATCTGATCCCTGTATCATTGTTAAACGTTCTGGCAGGACACTCTGGGTACCAGTAGGACAATAGTAACCTGAAAAAACAATAGTTGTCATTGTTAAAGCTCACACATATTTCTGCAACTTGTGATTAAGATAATAATGAAAAAGAAAATCCTGCAATGAGTACTTATTCCTTCAAATGGATAATAAATTCTCTTGATAGATTCAATACAATATTGATTTTTCCTTAATGATACAATATCTTAACAGAAAAAACAGTAAAAATTAGTGCTCCACTCAATGGAGGAGATCAATACATGTACTCGGCACCAACTTCACTTGTGAGCTCACAGACACGTTTCTTTTTTGTAAAATAAATATTTATTATTCAGCCCAGCAATGAACAAGTAAATACAAACTGATGGAGATCCATTAACATTTACATATTTTTTTCATTTTAAGATGTGCTGGCGAGGTATAAACGTCATTATAATACTCAACAATGCATGTACACCGGTCGACAAATTGAGCACTCCATGTTCGAGCTTGGCACGTCCGGCTTAAGTACTCAAGCCACTCGAGTTTGTGAGCTATGAGTGCAGATCTATTAAAAATGGCTCCTGGCAGAATGCCCTTCAAGAATGCCAAAATATATGCTTAGTTGAAAGATATCTTTAAGATCAACCTCTTACACGCATTGCATGGTCCATCAGGTTGTAGTGGTCCACTATTGTTACAGTAGTGTGTTGTGCTGAACAGAAATACACCATAAACATTTCATTCTCACTAACCTGCCATTCCATTGCTAATCATATCGAGGATGTATCCTGGTCATGAGGCACTGTTATTTCCCATTCTGCTGACATGATTCCTGTGCTGCAATTCAGTGCTTCTGGGATCGTCTGCCACTCTATGAACGTGATAAATTCTGTCCTAGAAATCATCATGCAAGTGCATAATCTCAGTGCATACTCAGTGCTACTTCGACTCCACCCAAATGTAATGTATATGTATAGACCAGCTTTGTCCTTTGAGGTGCACTTATATCCATAACTATATCCTGTGGATAGAAATTCCTCTCCCTCCTCCAATCTCAGCAATTGCTTTGTAGTTTGTGATTTCATATACCATTAGCTCTCAATTGAGGTAACTTGTGGGATTAATTTCAAATCCCATCATTCATCGTCATCACTACAAACGTCCTCATTGTCAACATCAGGCGTAAAGCCACGGAATAAGCGAGATATGACATGTGCCATTCTATCTCTCATGTCAACCCGGTCAATCTTCTCAAATGGTGAACTGGTTATTTGTTCAAACCCTAGACATCCTCTACCAGGCGTAAACCTGAAGGGCCTTTCATCTCTTAAGCACTTTCTTATTATGTCTCTGTCCTTGTCATTATCAGATTTTGTGTGACGACCTGATCGGGCATGAATGTGCAAGGAACGGTCCAATCGTTCAGTTATGCAGGCCACTGTATCAGCCGCTCTTGCAGCTCGCGAAATTGCTTTCTCTGACTTATTAGCACCAAGTCTCCTAACTAAGTCCTTCTGATTTCTTACAGAATGTTCTTGTTTTAAATCCGATTCGACGTTGTTGCCTGCACCACCATGCATGTTCACAAATGTCCCCTCTAAGACTCGCATTCGCTGTAACGGAGGAAGGATATGCTCCACTTTCAGAACATAATCAATACACTCCACAAAGTACTTGCTCAATCGCGAATGCGAGTAGAAGAAAGGGAGACTGTACATGCAGTTGGGAACAATCCTGGTAAGGTCACCTTCATGTGCTGTGTCATCCAACTCCATAACATGTAAAGCCCAATGGCACAGGTTCGTGCAATAGTTCAATAGCCTGTCAGGGTGATTTGTAGCTGACTTGACTGTGATCTCCAAATTGCCATTTGGTAGATGTTTGACAATTGCTTCAGTGGTTGGGGCTGTAGGTCCTACCTTTGGTTTAACTACAAAATGTTCCAGGTTAAAGTTTCCATATCCAAAGAAGTCCATGAACTTCAGAACCAGCGCCTCCATGTATTCATATTTGTTGTCTGGACATTCCTTTCCTGTACCGTTTTCAGGCACATTTTGAGTCGGTTTAGCACTGTCATCCTCAATCCCGAAGTACTCAAGTGCTTGCTCCCTTATCATCTCCTGCCCAACTGCAACTAGCAAGTCATGGTGGGCCTTCATGGCGCTCTTCACTTGGCCATTGACATCACTTCTCATGAGTCTGGCCTTGAAGAAAGACAGCGTAGCAGGTTGACGAATTGATGTACTCTTTAACAGCGCTTTGTAAGCTTTCTGTAATAAAGGAAAAGAAATACTAGTAAATGCATCTGCTTACAACTGACAGCATTTCCCATAAAGCATGAAATAAACATACCCAAAACATTAACCTCTGCAGGCATTAACTAACTAGATAGGTGGTATACACAAACTACTGCAAATAACTAGTTAATATTAATTGTACTTTCTTACGTTAATTTCATCCAAAGCACAGGGACGAAAAGATTTATGAACAGCATTTAAGCTTGTCACGTTGGTATTCATTTGGGAAGCTATATCTAAGTACTCTCTGCTGAGTTCTCATGTGTCAAGATTGGCCATTTCCCTATTATTTTGCACAATCTTGTACTGGCCAAATTTGCCACCGTCAGTATAAGGGTTCATTCATTTATGCCTGAAGAATGAAAGGGGAGTTAAAGGGTTGGGGGCTATTTAGCCACTGTGAGATCATAAAGCAATTGATGTTTGTTACATCCCTTTCATAAAAGCAATATTTCCTAAATAATTGAAGAATTGTTACCTCCAGCAAATCCTGTTTCATGTGCCACATTTCCACAACAATTGGGTCAAGGTCAGCAAATCTCTTGGCAGGATCTGGGGACAACGATCTTAATTGCTTTGCTTCTTGAAATCTAACGCGGGTTAGCTGGTCACCTCCTACCGGAACTCTGAATTTGCGCAGGAGTTCAACACCACCTGATTTCAAAATGAAAAGAAGTCAACTAATGTCATTTCATAGGTGAATTTCAATGTGATTCTCTAGATTTCGTGTTATTTTTTCATAACCTAATTAGGTAAAGAAATATTGGAATTGTTGATGTGTATAATATATGTTTGGGATGCAAATACCCTCATAAAAAATGCATACAAATCACATCTACTAGTGGTGGGTCGATTAATCGCAAACTCGATTGCTCGGCTCGCTTTGGGCCGAGTTCCGATCAATCGAACTTGCCTTCCATCGCTCGATCTTTGCCGAACGATAATGAAAATGAACACGACGAGACGGCCGCCATCTTGAAAGATACGTTCGATTGGCAGGATACACTTGTAACTCACATCTGGAGTGGATTACAGTGTATAATCTCACAGAACCAGCGGAACTGGTAAGTAACATTGTTTATATGATTCAGTTTTATTGTATGCACTACATTGATACTTCATTTCAGGATGAAATTGATGCGTAGAGCAATCTGTGGTATTGCACTTTCAGTTTCATTATTCATTTACATTTCGCGACCTCGCACATTGATTTTTGCCGTTATTGCGTGTCAGGTGAACTACCAAATAATCGATTACAATCGATCAATCGCTCGGCGAATGTGACGATTAATCGAGCCCGAAATTCTTAACGATTCTCAACACTAACATCTACATCAGTAACCACAGGGCCGCATATGAAAGTTTAAAATTTCCTCAAAACAGGATGCTTCAAGTACATATTGGTACATTTTTTCCCATGAGGTTTACACAATATTCTAAAATCTTTTTAAAAATCATAATATGAAACATTTTTAACCAGAAAATGAGATGAATTTGTGGGCTTGAAACATATTGTGATAATCAATTCCGATAATTTACAAACCTGTAGCTTCTTGAAAGTAGCCAGTGAGGAGATCCTCGTAGGAATCAAGGACATCAATGCAGTCCTCATGTTTGGCCTCATTCTTGAACATAACTGGTAGAGGATATACTTCAGATTTCTTAGCCATCTTTGCAGCATAAGGATGTTCAATGTGCTTCGGTATAACCGACTTCATCCAAGAGAAGGCAGGAATGTCTGAAATGATCCTTGCTAAAATGATCATGTAGCAGTGCTGCAGCCTTTCCAAGTAGAGACCATGAGGAAGCAGCATTGCTGGAATAATTGACTGACGATCCACTGCCACCTGAGATGTACTTAGGTCAGGAGTTGCCACACGACTGAATATAATGTTTGACACAAAGTAATGGAGATCCTTGTGTGCCCTCTCTGTTGACTGGTGATTTGTTTTTACGTAGAAGTCCATATTGTCACCTGTGATCTTCACAAGTGGGTTGCTACGTAGCTGTTCCACGATGTGGTGATCAGTCATTTTCCCAGCCTCATCTAGGAGCCGCAATTTAGATGTAGTTCCCTGCATGAGACCCAGGTGGTTTAGTCTTGTCACACCCTATAAATAATCAAATCAAACCATAATCGTCAAAAGGCATTAACAAGCAGCTTTTATTGCTAATTCAAGCTAACAATGAGCGATAGTACAAGTTCAGGAGTATAGTCCATTCACTCTGCACAAAAGATTGATAGACCCTACAGGTGGACGTGTGACCTCTACATGTCCACTTGTAAAGTATACAGATGGGTTCTGCCAGTAGCCCAGTAAGTTTTCTGGGTCACAGAGTAGGGAGGCTCCCCAGGGGTATCATATCTCAAGTACCAAAATCTCTACATCTTATTTAAGACTACTAGTATCCCATGTACCAATTGCCCCTTTAGTTCCCCCTATGTTCTAGTTGTCCACACTTGAAGTGACTGCTAACCACAAACTGACCCAGATTTCTATAAGTGGACAGGTGTGCTTGACCTGAACACCAATAGAGAACAAGCCTGTTATAACAGGCACACAGTTGAAACTTACAAACCCATTCGCTTTGCTCATTGTTAGCTCAAATTAACAATAACTTGGAAAGGTCCTCCATTATAAAAAAGTAATAATGAACTGAGTGAACACTTATAATCTTTGCTCTGGGTTGGCTCACTATATAAATGTGAGATGTTTTGAAGAGCTGTTTATGGTAATTCTGCAAATGAAAGTAAAACTCATTCCTTCCTTCTGCCTTCAAGCCTAATTGACTTTAAAACCTCTTTACTACAGACCAACCTGAAGGTGAAATGCAAGTATTTTGTTGAAGAATGAGTAATAATACCCAGACTAACATTTCCATTTCAAAAGGTCATTGACAATTTTTCGTAAGTCGCCAGATACACTGGAACTTGGAAAGAAGAACAAGCAAATATTTTGCATTATAACTGTGATAACTCATATGCATCAATGTGATATAAAACTTTTTGATTACACTTTTGAAGCAGAGTAATAAGGAAAAAACAGCTGGGTAATTGAATAGTTAGGATCCTACTTATAATAGGCAGGTATACCAAAAAAATCTGTTTGTTTACATAACAAATTCTTCTCAATGTGTTCAAAATTCAATAGGTCTCACTAGTATAGAATATTGTAACATCTTGATGAGGAGGTAGAAAGAGTTACCGTATCTTCCATGTTCGCTCTTATACCAACGACTGATGACATCTTGGTCCATGCAGACAACTGTGAGTTCCTTTGGCTCATCATAATACCATACAAAGAGGCAACAGGAGCAGCATATTCCTTTGCTGTCAAGTTCTTCCACCCACCACCAATAACGGTTGCTATGACATCAAGCAAAAAAGGAACTCTAGAAAGGAGAATGAGTTAATATATAAGTAAAAAGAAACCAGGGTGGGAATGTACCCGTAAAAGTGTTATCTGTCTATTTGATACTTATATTGGCAGTAATAATAGCTACATACTGAACAGGCATGCATCAAATTCATTCCATCCATGCACTTGGAAGTGTCAGTGCATACCTAATTGAGAGTTTTCACTAAATTATGTAACGAAGATAAACCTTGTTTTTATCAGGTTTTGTGGCAACCTGCTAATTTAATGTTAAGTTAGATCACAAAGAAATTTAGGTGTCATGCAGGGTTATTTCTGAGGGTTTGGGCCTCCAAAAGATGCACGCCTAGCTTTTTAAGTCTATGTCTAGTCAAGCCTAACCAAGAAATTAGCCAGAACCTGTACAGCCAGTCAGTTCTTGTCAGAGTAGTCAGACAGATAAAAATTTGCAGGAAGCATTTTCAACAGTGATTTTTGTTAAGTGAAACAAATTGCTTCTTTTATGAGTAAATCTTTTAAAGTGCTGGATTTCAACTTGAGCACTCAGACGTGGCACATAACAAGTCAATCGAAAGAAATCAAACATTCATAACTCAATTTAGTGTAACATTGAGCTAACTTACCTGACACTCATTTCTTGAATAATTTTAAATATAAGATCACCAGCCTCCTTGGTTAAGGAAAAGATGTCCATGTCTTTATGCAGCACAGATGCAAATTCTTTATTTCTTGAGCTTAACATAAAGCACTCCTTGTCCAACTCCTGCAGAATGTTTTTCTTTATCGCACAATTCAGTGGATGGCTCCTAGAAACCAGTTTCATGACCTCATCTGCCTTCCCTTCTGCTATTGCTGCTTTTAAATCTTTTAAATCTTCCATGAGATCCTGATGAATTTCCATCTCAGAGTACAAAGGGTTGGAATATAATCCTGAGGAATTTAATAGCCCTGTAGTTTCATTAACCATGCTATTAAATTGTTGTTTTTCTTCCACACCGTCACCTTCCACAGAATAGGAATGGTCTCCAGAAATGGAAGGCAAGCAAGTCGAAGAATCTGCAATGCTGTTTTTTACAGATCTAGTGAGTTCCAGTTTCCTTGCAATGCCAGTGTGTTTCTCATTTCTTCCTAAAGAGAAACCTCTAGGCCTGACTTCAGGAGTTAGTGATGAATTGTTTGAATCATCCCCAGTAACATATCCAGGCATGGCAGGGGGAATAGAACAAGCTGAGTTGTCCTCACTGCTTCCACTGTCAATTTTCCTTCTTACTGCCCTCTCAATAGTTGTCACTTCTGGAGATATTGGCTGTGTCACTTTTGCCATCCTCTTTGTTCTGGCACCTGAGGACTGGCAGAATTTTAGTGAATTTTGAATAAGTGCATCCATGAAAGTGGATAACTTCATGATTTTCGTAAAACAGCCTCGGCATAATTTTAGGTCAAGGCCACTGTTTAATAGCTCATCAAATTGTTTTTTTCTTTCGGCACCAAAAATATTCTGAATTTTCCCTATCAATCCTGCACCCCTGCATTTTCTCCCATTCAAGTTAAATAATGTTTGTTGACAAGCAGAAAGGCACGAAAAACAATCAATATTCACTTTCTTAACCGGGCTTGCAGGCGTGATGTTGTTGTCAGCATCCATCATGTAAATGCTGGAGGAAACCTGGGTGCAAGGCGAAAACCACCGCCTAAACTCAATTCAACGGCAAATTTCCAACATGCCTCGCCCCGGATCCAAACCCAGGCAGTGATGAGACACAGCTAGCAGTGAGTGGCAAATCGTAAGTACACACAACCATAAGGGGAGGCCCTTGCATAATACAGAACTTATCCTTATCAACTAGACTATCCATTAGATCACAAGTTGCAATTTCAGTAAGTAGGCGATCGGTCAATTCATGGTGTTCAATCATGTTCTGACCATCCAGTGTCTTGACTGTGGCCTCCAACATGATGACAAGTTCTTTAACAAAAGATGCTTGTTGGAAAGATAAACCTTGTGATCCCTCATGGCTAGTTAGACTTGATGGATACTTATGTAAGGAATCTTGGATCCTCAAGTCTGCTGCTTCATCATCTGCAATAGATAGGAATGTACGTCACTATTTGAAAAATAAATGTATTACTGATACAATGAATATTATCATATCTCAAGCCAAAAACGATAAAAATGTTATACAATCTAAGCCAATAGGTGTAATCCGGAATAGCCGGCCTGGCTTATCAGTCACGTGAAAGCGGCACAAACACTGCAGGCCCACCAGTGCTTCCCCATAGAGAATACATGGCCCCTCAATATTTTGTGTGATATTTTGAATGATTTATAGAGTTTTTATAAGAATGGCGAAGAAAAGATGCTCCTGGGGAACTTACAATACTGATACTAAGTACGAGGAACGACCACATGTGGTTAGGGAATGATTTATTCCATTTCCCAAGCAAAACACCTATCCAGACATGTGTACGATGGATCAAGACCTGTTGCCATCCACATGAACAGCTAAATGTTGACATGCTCAAAGGTCAGTTTCTTATCAAATACTTCTACACCAAAGGGATCTTAACAGATAAATTGGTACCAAATACTATGGTAGAGTAATAGAGTATTTGTACACAAGTACAAAGATTTATTGCATGCTCCTAGGAATATTATATGGAGGGTACCAGTGTCCCAATGGTAACTGAGTTGTGGTCATAGGTACTTAGTCTTAGATAGAGAGATAGTTTCATAGGCATCCACTGGCATACTAAATAAAAACAACTAAAACCACCATTCATGATATAAATGCTAAGTTGGTTATATGAATATCAGCATTTTTTCTATCAATTTTTGGTCTATATTCCAACCTTACTAATGTATTAACTTAATCATTTGCAGCATTCTGTGTGTGAAAATGGGTCTACTGTGAAATTTCCAGATCCACTACCTGCTGACATTTATGAAAAACACCCAAAATCAAGAAAAAGACCAGCTGATAGAAAGCAAAAAAAAATGAAGTATAATAATAATAATGATAATAATAATAATATTCATTTAAAGAGGGTAACTCAGTCCAATGGTAAGGATCTTCCCTTAGGCCGTCTAGCATGTTTACAAGTAGCCCGAGGGCCCCAGGGTTACAAAGTTGAAGAGTACATTGCTTTTAGGTATCAAGACTTGAAGGAAGGTAGAGATAGTGAACATCTGATTACTTCAGTTAAGCCATTTCCAAACTTTGGGCCATGCATATGAAATACATTTTTGCCCAATTGATTTATTAAATTTTGGAGGAGCTAATAGTGAGGTTGCATTTCGAGTATTATAGCTGTGATTTTCTTGTGTATTAAGGAGAAAAGTTTTTTCATATAATGGGGTTGAACTCATTAAGGCTGTTGTATACAGTGACAGCCAGTTGATATTCCACATAGGGAAAGGGAGACATTTAGGCTTTTTGAATAGACCATTTATGTGATAATATGAGAACTATTTGTGTGGAACATTTCTCATAATAAATGATTTAAATTCAGCCATGTATTTCAGCTGAATCCAAGTTCCTCCTTCCATAAATTTATTTGTGCCTATACACTCTCATCAAACCGATCCCATTAACACTCAGTCTAAGAGCAGCCAAGAGAGGCCTGACAAATTTGGAAATATATTACTTACTAACGCATTTTCTGGAAAACATTTGAACAACAAACTCAACTCTCCTTCAAATATTTTGTGAGCTTTCACTTTGTTCTCAGCTTCTCAAGTATGAAAGTAGCAGACGTTAAGCTCTAGTGGAGCTCTAAGTGTGAACGGGTCAACTTACGGCGTCATTCAGCAAGCAATAATAAAATAATTCACGGACAATTCTGTTACGTTCCAGACTTGTAGTAACAATTCTGGAAGAAAACGTGTACCAGAATTGTATAGTCGGACAATTCTGGTACGTTCTAGAATTGCTACATGTGATAATTGCACAATTCTGGTACATGTATATACCAGAATTGAGGTCGCAAAGAACAACATGACCCTGCATCCCATAAAACCCTATCAAGAACATTTTGAAATTAATAAATGCACGCAAAGTACCCAAACATTATCTGCCTCTGCATGTGCGATGTCGTTTGAGAGCTGCCCGCCATCTTTATGACGTCACGTCTCGCAACAGCCGGTCTCGCGCGGTCCTACGCGCAAGTAGTCCCGACGAAGTGGCAGAGGTACTATGCGTAGCTGGTTCCCTGTGTCGGAGAGTGGACCGGATGTACTAAATAATACTTCCGTTTACGCGCGTGAGACCACATTGTTGGCACCTCAAAACTTTTCTGGTACATATACAGATTGAATGTATAAATTGTATCTACATAATTCGCGCTTCCGAAAAAGCGCAAAGGCCGAGCGGCAGCTTTACTAAATATTTTTACTTTTCTTTGAATGATATTGGCATGGCAAGGAAGAGTGCGCATAGATTCGGAATTCATGATTTTCACAATTTCAAAGCTTTAAATGCTTTCGCAGCTCGATATTTCTGCCTTAATAGGCGGATCCAGGAGGGAGGACTCACCCGGTGCGCCCCTATAGTCTATCTAACTAGTTGGCTAACCGCTTTTTCCTCTTTTTTCCCACAAAAAGTTCGTTTTTGCCTTCCAAACTAGGCAAACCTCTTTGCAGCACTACCGCGTGTAATATGATGCTGGCATGGCCAGGAAGCGAGCGCGAAGCTTCGGATGATTTTTTTTTCTGACCATAAGATTAATTGTATGAAATCACTACCATTTCCACCTGTCGCAAAATCATCAGTTCGTAACAGGTTTAAGAGTAGTAAAATGATAGTAGAACGAATTGTGCGATTTTGAAATTTGAAACTTCATTCATTTTTGCCGTAAACATCGGGTCCATCACAGTGGCAACTCTTCCCGCTACTAAAGATGTCATAAAACTTACTAAGATTTCAACCTTTCCCGGAATCTTGATTTCGCTACAGATTTGAAAGCAAATTGAGAAGCATGTACAGGAAATTGTTGCTATTAAAATGATCTACACGGCATTAAAATTGACCCACGGAAAGACGTAGCTTCGGATGATTTCATTTCATACTGACCAAAAGATAGCACTGATTGAGCAAAAAAATAGCAAAAATTTTACAACAATTCAACCTGTCCCTCGATCTTCATTTCCCGACAGATTTATAAGCAAATTGAGGAGCACGTAGATGAAATTGTGGCGCTTCTAATGATTTAAACCGCAACGGAAAGGCGTAGCATCGGATGATTTCATTTCATACTGACCAAAAGATAGCTTAGATTAAGCGAAAAATAATTGGCATTAAAATTACCATGATTTCAACCTGTCATAAAATATTTATTTCTCAACAGATTTTAAAGCCAATTGAGAAGCCTGTAGAGGAACTTGTGGCGGTTCTATCAATTTAAAAAGCATTAAGATTGACTCACGGAAAGGCGTAGCCTCGGATAATTTCATTTCAGACTGACCAAAAGAGCATAGATTGAGCGAAAAAAATTGAAAAAAAAAAAATTACAACAATTTCAACCTGTCAGTTAATCTTCCTTACTCAACAGATTTTAAAGCAAATTGAGGAGCATGAAGAGGAAATAGTGACTATTATTCTATTGATTCAAACCGCATTGAAATTGACTAATGAAAAGGCGTAGCATCGGATTATTTCATTTCATACTGGCCAAAACATAGCATAGATTGAACGAAAAATTTTCAACCTGTCGCAATATCTTCCTTACTCAATAGATTTAAAAGCAAATTGAGGAGCACGAAGAGGAAATAGTGACTTTTATTCTATCGATTCAAACCGCATTTAAATTGACTAACGGTAAGGCGACTAGCTTCGGATGATTTCATTTCATACTGACTATAAAAGCTAACATAGATTGAGCGAAAAAAATTGGCATTAACACTACAACGATTTCAACCTGTCGCAAAATCTTTATTTCTCAACAGAATTTAAAGCAAATTGAGAAGCATGTAGAAGAATTTGTGGCGGTTCTTACGATTTAAACCGCATTGAAATTGAGCCACGGGAACGCGTAGCCCCGGATGATTTCAGTTCTGATACTGACTAAAAGAATTAGCAAAAAGAATTTTCATTAAAACCACAACGATTTCAACCTGTCGCAAAATCCTTATTTCGCAACAGATTTGAGAGAAAATTAAACGGCAGGTAGAATGAGTTGTGGCGGTTTTAATGCTGTAAACCGCATTAAAATCGAACCTCGGAAAAGCGAGTATTCATAAATACTGTTCAACACATCGTCCTGACCACCGTCATCGTATCGGTTTCCGCGACGTCGCGTGATCGAGCATTGTTACTTTGTTGCGTAGTTTCGCGTGATGCCTGATCAAAACGCTCTTTTGATACAATTAAAGGGATCAGTCCATACTTATTACGTGACAAAGCAATTTTCTTCTTCTTCTTCTTCCTAGTAAAGTGCTAAACTCAAAGATGAGTATTATCGCACTGGGTGCGCAGCGCGAAACGCGGTTAGTGACCTTCCTGGTATGCGTTAAAAATTACAAACATTTAAGACGTATTAAAAAAAGACATTGACGCTCTATGCCTTGCCGAGTCCAAGGGTGCCGACGGCAGCCTTGAAGCTGTCGATGGTACTGGACAGGGCAACAATGCCAGGGATGCCATTCCACACTCTCACGGCCGATGGAAAGAAGGAGTGCTTGTAGCAGTCGATACGGGTGGCCGGCTGGATGTATCGGTGCGCAGAGCGCACAGCTGGCTGAAGGTACGCCTCGGCGGGGATAGCAATTAGGCCATGGACTATCCTATACATCATGGTTGCCTTAGCCTCTCTCCGACGCCTCTCCAGGGTGGCCCATCCGAGGGATTGTAACATGGCTGTTACACTGCAACGGCGATTGAAGTTGCTGCAGACAAACCTGGCGGCTCTCCTCTGGACCATCTCGATTTTCTTGATGGTTGTGATGGTGTGAGGGTCCCATACAGTGGAGGCATATTCGATGATCGGTCTCACTAAGGTTTTGTAGCCGAGTTCCTTGATGTTCCTAGGGCATTTTCGGAGGTTACGCTGAAGGAAAGCTCGGGAGCCGTTGGCCTTTTTGACTGCCTTATCAATGTGTTTCGTCCAGGTTAGCTTTGGAGAGATGGTAACACCCAGATACTTTCCGCCCTTAGTGACTCCTAGTTTGACTCCGTGAAGGTGGTACTCGGAGTTGACTGGGTTGCGCTTGTTGGTAATATGGAGGACCTCACATTTTGATGGATTAAAGTCCATATTCCATTTTTCCTCCCAATCCTCTAGCGACGTCAGATCGGCTTGTAGAGCGACGGCGTCATCGGGTGACGAGACCGGGCGATGAAATAGGGTGTCGTCGGCGAAGAGACCGGTATCGGATGATACACATTCGGGCAGGTCGTTAATATACACAAGGAAGAGTAGGGGGCCCAAAACGCTGCCCTGTGGAACTCCAGACAGTACCGGGGCACTGTCAGATGAAACTCCGTCCACCACTACGCTTTTCAAAGCATGAAAAGATCTGGCGGCAAAATGTGCCCTTAAAGCAAAAGGTGATGTTCATTTCCCAGACTTCCCTTCAGACTTCAGAAACTTGCGCCTGCGTGACCGGATGTACTAAAAAATACTTCCGTTTACGTGCGTGGGACCATATTGTTGGCACCTCAAAACTTTTCTGGTACATATACAGATTGAATATATACATTGTATCTACTTTACGTACACACACGTACGTTACATGAATGCTCGCTTGCGCTTGCTGCACTTCGTGCAGCAGCGCTGCCGCGCTCGCTATTAAGATTTCAACCTTTCCCAGAATCTTCCTTCGCTAAAGAGTTGAAAACAATTTTTAAGCATGCAGAGGAAATTGTGGCAGTTCTAACAATCCAAACTGCATTGACTCATGGAAAGCTTCTGATGATATCATTTCATACTGACCAAATGATAGCATACATTTTTGCAGTAAACATTGAGTCCATCACTGTGGCAACTTTTCGCACTACTAAAGATGGCATGAAAATTTCCAATATTTCAACCTATCGCCAAATCCTTCTTATAAAATTGATTATTTAACAAGTAGAATGAATTTTGGCGGTTCTAATGATTTAAACCGCATTAAAATTGACCCACGGGAAGGCGAGTAATTCATTTTACCGTGAACATTGAATTCACTATGGCAACTTTTACCGCTACCTTTTGCAAAATATTCATTTCGCAGAAGATTTAAAAAGCAAATTGAGAAGGATGTAGAGGAAATTGTGGCCATTCTTACAATCTACACTGCATTAAATTTGACCCACGGAAAGGCGTAGCTTCGTATGATTTCATTTCATACTAACCAAAAGATAGCATAGATTCTGCGAAAAAAATTAGCATAAAAATTACAATTTCAACCTGTCGCAAAATCTTCATTTCTTAACAGATTTAAAACGCAAATTGCGAAGCATGTAGAGGAACTTGTGGCGGTTCTAACGATTCAAACCGCATTAAAATTGACCCACGGAAAGGCGTAGCTTCGGATGATTTCATTTAATACTAAGCAAAAGATAGCATTGATTCAGCAAAAAGAATTGGCATAACAATTATAACGACTTCAACCTGTCGCCAAATCTTTTTTTCTCATCTGATGTGAAAGCAAATTAAGACGTATGTAGAAGAAAAGGTTCTGACGATACAAACTGCATTAAAATTGGCTCACGGAGAGGCGAGTAATTTATTTCTATAGTGAACATTGAGTCAACCAATGGGGCACCCTTTCCCGCTACTAATTACTAAGATTTCAATCTTTCCCAAAATCTTCATTTCTAAAAAGATTTAAAAGCGAATTACATGGTATGTACAATGAATTATTGCAGTTCTAACGATCTAAACCGCATTAAAATTGACCCACGGAGAGCGAGTAATTCTATTTTACCGGGAACATTTCAACCTTTCACAAAATCGTCATTTCGCAACAGATTTGTAGGCAAATTGTAAGGCATGTAGAAAAAATTGTGGCAATTCCAACGATTTAAACCGCATCAAAATTGACCCACGGAAAGGCATCTAGATTGACCGAAAAATGGTAGCATAAATATTACGATTTCAACCTGCCGCAAAATCTTCATGATTTCAACCTTTCACGAAATCGTCATTTCGCAACAGATTTGTAAGCGAATTAAAAGGCATGTAGAAGAAATTGTGGCAATTCCAACCATCTAAACTGCATTAAAATAGACCCACGGAAAGGCATCTAGATTGACTGACAAATGAAAGCATAACTATTACGATTTAAACCTGTCGCAAAATCTTCATTTCGAAACAAAAAAATGAGAGAATTAAACGGCAAGTAGAAGGGAGTTGTGTAATTCTAATGATCCAAACCGCAATAAAATTGACACACGGAAAGGAGAGTATCATAAACTTAATTCTTCTGTGAACATATAGTCCGCCGTGACCACCGTGACAGCTTCCCCCAACGTCGCGTGAGCATTTGTTACTTTGTTGCGGAGTTTCGCGTGTTGCTGGTCAAAACGCTATTTGGATACAATTCAAAAGGAACAGTCCATGGTCAGTGGTACGCTTCATAATTCGATTTTCGTTTTGTGTTTCACAAATTGAAAATCGAATTTCGACCCAAAATTCGTTTTTCGATTTTCATTTTCCATTTTGAAAAACGAAAATCGAAGACGATGTTCGTTTTTCAATTTTCGTTTTCCGTTTTGAAAAACGACAATCGAAGACGATGTTCGTTTTTCGATTTTCGTTTAGCACTTTCAAAACAAAAATCGAAGACGATGTTCGTTTTTCAATTTTCGTTTGCCGTCTTGAAAAACGAAAATCGAGCTTAAAATGGTCCGTGGTACGCTTCATAATTTAATATTCATTTAGTGTCCAATATATATATATATATATATATATATATATATATATATATATATATATATATATATATATATATATATATATATATATATATATATATATATATATATATATATATATAGACATATATATAAAGACATATATATATATATATATATATATATATATATATATATATATATATATATATATATATATATATTTATATATATAAACATATATATATAAATATATATATATATATATATATATATATATATATATATATATATATATATATATATATATATATATATATATATATATATATATATATAATATATATATATTATATATATTTTATATATATATATATATATATATATATATATATATATATATATATATATTATATATATATATATATATATATATATATATATATATATATATATATATAAATATATTTAAATATATATATATATATATATATATATATATATATATATACATATAAATATATATATATATATATATATAATATATATATATATATATATATATATATATATATATATATATATATATATATATATATAAATATATATATATATATATATATATTTAAATATGTATATATATATATATATATATATATATATATAATATATATATATATATATATATATATATATATATATATATATATATATATATATATATATATATATATATATATATATATATATATATATATGTATATATATATGTATATATATACATATATATAAATGTATATATATATATATATATATATATATATATATATATATATATATGTATATATATATATATATATATATGTATATATGTATATATGTTTATATATATATATATATATACTTATATGTTTATGTATATATATATATATACATATTCATCTATATATGTATATCTATCTATTTATCTATCTATCTAGATAACTATCTATCTAGATATCTATCTATCTGTCTATCTATCTAGATATCTATCTATCTAGATATCCATCTATCTATCTAGATATCAAGCTAGAAATCTAGATATCTTGATAGATATAATCAGGGTATATTCTGTCCAAACATTTTTTAATTAACAATTGAAAATATAAAAACACGGTTCATTCTTAATTATTCAATTTCCTATTAACATTTGAACATAGAAAATCACAAACATTTTTTTAATTTTCTATCTTTTGATTTCTAACTTTATATTACAAAAACACATATATAAAAAATAATTCTTTTTTCATGGCCTTATAATTGAGACAGAAATCAATGTATTAAAAGTGTGTGTAATATCTTGTGCATATATAGACAAATGAAAATGAAATACCACGTTTCCAATAGTCTATGTAAGCCTAGTGTATTGGTAAATGATTTTTGCAGTTAATTTTCAATATTTCAATTTCCTATTCTCAATTAGAAATTGAAAATTATAAATTGATTTTCAATATTTCAATTTCCTATTCTCAATTAGAAATAGAAAATTGAATGTAGTTTACTCAATGGATAAAAGAGGGCAGCACAAGGT
>OZ012697.1:12823689-12852773 GCA_963942565.1 Maea johnstoni | reverse complement strand
TTGAAATTAAGTTGTCTTCGCAGATTTCTTAGTTCCAAGAGTAAATGGACCGTTTTCACAGATTCTTTTGAATTGAATGATGCTTTTACTTTTGGCCTGGTTTATTTAGATTCTGGATCAATTTTATTAAGAGCACACAGATTTTGTGGAATTCTGAAGTGGTGTTGCATAAGGAAGCAATATGCAATACTCCAATATGGCTACATAACTTCTTTGAATTGCCTATTAAGACTCATTGATCAAAACGTGGGATTAATTCAATAGCTGATTTTATAGGTCCCATGAAGATACCTGTTTCCATAGAGAAATTCCCTAACCATTATGGAGTTAAATCAAATTTTCTAGAGTACAACAACATCTGTCACAAAATTAGGAAATTTCTAGAATGGAAGGATACTCCTCTGTACAGTGAGACCCTGCCTAGAAATAGCACTCTCGATATATTATTAGATATGAGTACTAAAGGTTGCTCCAAACTGTATACTATGGTAAAGAATTCAAATGAAGTGGTACTTAACAACTTAGTGAATCAGTGGAATGAGACATCATAACTAGAAATAGAGAGTACAAGTGTGAGTAGATCATTCATTAAACACCATACTGTCTACAAAGATACCTATTTGAAATATATCCAGTTTTGTACATTGCACCACAGATTCTATACAAATGATAAACTATTTCTTATTGGCAAAAAAACAACCAACATTTGTGGTATGTGCAATCAGGCGGAAGATTCTAACGAACACATGTTCTTAGAATGCACCCAATCCATAAGATTGTGGTGTGCGGTGCGAGATTGGATTGTTGAATTAGGAATGGTGGATTTCAATTTGTCAGACATGAGGAAAATAGTTGGCGATATGGAAAATGCACCCACAATCAATCGCATCATATTATTAACAAAAAAGATGATTTACAACTCAATGAAAAAGGAAAAATCTCCACATTTTCTAAACGTCAATTACGAAGTCAAAAACGTTTTTTACCAGGAGAAATATAGACAGTAAATTAAAGGGAAAAAGCACCAGTTTGATAGACAATACAATTTATTTTGTAATTATTACAACAATAACGAATAGTTATCCACTGTTATCCCATACAATACTCTGTACCAGTACTTTCTTAACAATCTTGACACAAACACACTTGCAAACTGTACCTCTTGCCATTCTGCGACTTCTGCCATGCTTAATATCGAATAAAAAAATATTTGAAAATAAAAAAAAGATATGATTTTGTGTTGTTCAGACAATGAAGTGTAATCACCATCAGTCGTGCTGTCACCATTCAATTTGCCGTCATAGTAAATAAATGCCCTGCATTGCCATTTGGATTATATACCAGATCAGCTCCAAATAATTTGGTGAGGCAACTACAGTGATTTGGCTTCATAAATCACACTCGCCAGCTTCAATCTGTCAACTTGGTTTCATAAACAGTGGAAAGAGGGCGCCCCGAAACAGTACTCTGAGTTATGATTTTCTGGTATTTGTACATATCTTAGTGGGAATACTCTAACACCTATGCTGTGTTATACCCAACTCTCTGTAATCCTCGAGTTAATTTCAGCTGTCTTGGTCGTACGATACTAAAGCCAGCTATCATTCTTGAGTCGACGCCTGCATATCACATCCAGAAAAATGGACCTAAAACACCCCCCCAAGTGCATAGTAGATGAAGAAATTAGTTGAGGAGTTTATAACTCGTAAAAAGAAATAGAATCTTGAAAATCATGAAAAGGTATCCTAGAGGAAAGTCAAACATTTCTTTGATGTTCAGCTATAGTGCAATAAGGTAGAGGATCTCGGCGAGGAAAAATGGCGTCTGGCAGATGATGAATATGGCGATGATGACGATGACAACAACGTTGGCTCGTTTATTGGTTTGTTGCTTCTCGCCCGCGAGTCTCGTCCGCACGTGAGCCTCGCGAGAGCTGCGCACGGCACCTACGAGTTTCAGGTTTAGTACGAAAAGCAGTGAGAGCAGCACAACGTAATTGAAGACATAGTAAACGATCTTATAAGTAAGCATTCCACGGAATCCAAAGACCTTATAGTTATACCATGCAGAGTAGACAGGTGTGCAATATCCATGAATAGGTCCCACGTATGCCTCCATGAACTTGGGTATGCATATGACTATGGCCACCACGATGGCGGCGCCCACCAGCTGTTTGGCCCTGGTCATAGAGCAGAACCTGATGGCCTTGAACGAGTGGCACACATGCACATACCTCACCACCGTCACCGGCATCACCAACCATGTGTCTATGACCTGCATGAGCTGCATTACGTGATTGGCATACGTTTTTGCGTAGACCAGAGTTTTGCTCCTGCCACCAATCTCCTGGTACTCGATGATGGAGATAACCAGAAAGGTGATGAGGAAAACGGTGTCCCCCACTGCTAAGGCCTGCAGCAAAAAGGTATGAACCCTCTGACTGCCGCCAGCCTTCCCAAGGACGACTATACCGACTCTGTTGCTGAAGATCCCAAATATACAAACACAGATGCACAAGTACAAGAATGTTGCAAACATGTTTATGCGGAAATCCATCATGTAGTTTGTGACCTTGTAATAATCCAGACAGGGGGCGCTGCCATTTATCACGGAGATGTTTGTGATGTAGTTTCCAGAAGCAATTTGCGCCATTTTGAAATTATTTTCTGTTTTCTTGCAGCGAAATATTTTGTAAATATCCACTGGCAGATTGTATTTTCCCACTACAGGGTGGAATGTGTAATGTACTTGCAGTTCAAGAGCGTGTTGAATATTCGACAATGTCGTCAAGATTATCTGAAACAAAGGATGAACGATATATATTGGCCTAAAAATAGTCAATACTGTATAGCCAGGGCACATGTAAACACACACACACACACACACACACTTATTTTCTACATGGTTACACTGTTATAATTGAGATATGCAAATAATTTCTTTGCTGAAATGTAACTAAAGAACATGGTAAGGAGAACAAAATAAGACCAAATGTTGCAGAAAGGAAGGAATGGGTTTTTACGTCACTTTCAACAAAGACAGATAGAAAGATCTCCACAACGCCACACATTTGCATAACGACCATGCCAACCAGCTTGTTGGGATAAAGCAGAGACGCAATCCTGTGAATTCACGCATTCATTATCATCGGGAGACATGTGTCCCTTCGAGTAGTTTACTACTCGGAGGTAGTATACCCTATAAATAAACTATGTCCGGGATAGATATAGCATATATATATATATATATATATATATATATATATATATATATATATATATATATATATATATATATATATATATATATATATATATATATATATATATGCAATTATTGGGGGAGACTGTATCTACTTAATCAATAAGGGGACATTTTTTATATGTAACCAGTTTTAGAAAGTTAAAGGTTATATCAGGAACCTCTGTTTACAAGACTAACAATAAGTAGTTAAGCAATGTATTTAGTAATTAGAGAATAAATATATCTGACCCCATAAAAAATGTTCACCACTTCTGAAGTCTACATCCACCCCAGTGGTATGCCCCAAGTGTGGGCCTAAAACATGATACCAACGAAAAAACTTTAGCTCTCGGGTCAACCTGAATCTCAAAAATGGGTGGCTGGCTACTGTACTATTAATAGTGTTTGTTTACATGCAGTACAACGATTGGAGACTAGTAGGAAAGAATTAAACCCTATGATTTTATCATTACATTGCTATTTACTCATCTCATTAGAAAATGATATATGTGTTGTTACAATTGCTACAATTTGATAAATGCGTATTTACTGAGATATTTCAAATGTCACTTACTAACGGGTATTCGCATATAGCACGGTCATTGGCATGTGCTGTCTAATGGCATTTTCTGTAAACTTTACTTCGTAAATTAAATGCACTCATTTAAATAAAAGGCAAAACTCACATTATGTCCTAGTTTTGGTATTCTCTGTATGTTTAATTCATTCTTAAAACGGAATTTTAAGATTGTTTTACTGATATTCGGGCCTATCCAACTGCACTGACCTAGTGTAAGTCTAGAGTAGAAATATGTTTCAGTTAATGTCAGCTTGGTCAGTCTCGACTAAGTTTATGGTGTGGCACAGCGACATGGAAGCGATCTCGCATGTACCTTTACTATGGGCAACGAATGGGCAAAATCTACAACTTGGCAAAACATATGTATATACGAACATGACTTAGTGATCCTAAGAGTTTTACCACGTATGGAAGGCGAACACAAAACTTTTGTAACAAAAAAGAGGAAAAAAATCACGTTCAGCCAAGCTTGTGTCAGACAGACTATATACGCATATATTCTTTCCCGAAGTTTAGACTTGTTGATACAAAGCTCTTAATCGACTATTAACCTTCAACCAAGTACTTGAGTAGTAGTTTATGCATAACTTCAGCCAAAACAACAAGCAACCGCAACAGCAATAGCAGAAACAATAACACAAAGATAAACACACATTATTATTTACCAGTGAAATGTACGTAACTTACTGCTTGGTTTCCGTTCGTGCTGTACATTATGTGCAGGCTGACGGCATTCACACAACCCCGCTCCCTAGCCTCGAAACCAGACTGACTCATTAGAGTAAAACAGTCGCTTGATGGAAACTAGGGTATACTAAGTAGGCGTTAATCTATTACAGACCAATGGATATGACTATACCTGCACTGAGCATAGGACAATGCCGTCACAAAGGCGCCAGCTCTGACAACAGGGTATTGAGCATCAGCGTATGACCTGGCCGGAAAGGGGAGGAATTGTGCACGAACTATGGCACGATACCCACTCCTTCCCGCCAATTTGAACACTCTTCTGACATGATGTCCCTACCCCCTTGATTATTAACCCCCCCCCCCCCCCCAACCCAGGATTAATGGTTTCCTCAACATTACCTGAAGCGAAACATACTTGTAATGGCTTGCAGAAGCCATCAACCATTTTTTAGCAAATCAAGATCAATGCTGGAAACGAAAGTGACGTAGGGGGGGGGGGGGGGGGGGGGGAGAGAGAGAGAGAGAGAGAGAGAGAGAGAGAGAGAGAGAGAGAGAGAGAGAGAGAGAGAGAGAGAGAGAGAGAGAGAGAGAGAATAAACTAGGTGTGTCAGTTACACATTAGGCAGTGAAAGGTGGTTCACCAGAGGATATCTATAACTTATGGCCATGCCGATAGCTTTGTTTTCCTATGGTAGCTTATGGAATGATATTTTGATTACAGCACCTTTGTTTAACTATTCAATGTTGATGAAGCAGTCAATGGATTACATCCAAATCAGCCTGAAATCAAGCATTTGACCAGGAGTCTATTGGTTAAAACATGGCTTAACTATATGTGTGAGTATTATCGTTTCTAGAAATGAACACCCCTATCTAATTATGTTGAGGAACATCTATCCAGGGCTGCATTCTACCATGATTATTTAAAATTGTTCGGTTTTATAAACTATTCATCCATTCCAAAGTTGAGATTTTGTTTGAAACAGTAATTAATCATTACAACCTAAAGGTACCATTTGTTTTTAAAATCTTTCTCTTATCTATCTAACTATCTATCTATTGTTTTGTTTTCTTTAGTAACACAATTGGTATTATATATGATATCTTCACATGTTTATGGCATGTGTGTGGTGATGTGCCATGCAGCAATCATTCAATTATTTCAGAAAATGTCAAACCTTCAATATTGCCCCATATAGCTATATAGCATAGAATCTGATCACAGTGGCTGATATGCTTTAAATGTACCTGTATGTTATATGGTGTTTTGTATACCTGTGCCGTGTAACACTTCTGACCATCAGATCAATTGAATCAGACTAAGGTTAGGACGTTTTGGTCAAAATGATTGACACGTTATCAACAGCATTAATGATAAATGTTCTCCTTCAATATATTAAAACTCGCCAGAATCGAACCAGATAAATTTGGGCAGGTGTGGTCCTCTTCTAGATCCTTGATATGCATAATAGATGACTATCAGAATTAACAGGTTCGAAATGTTTGCATTTTATTTCAATTCAAGTTTGTTACTCTTGCTTGTAATTGATGTAGACGTACATAACTTAATATATCATTACCAATCTGATCAGCACGGATGAAAGTTTGAAAATCCTTCCTTTTCCAATTAAAACGAATTTTCGCTCCTATAGCTTTCTTGTTAGGGGACCTTAATTTTCAATTCCAAATATCAAATAAAACACTGTTAAACACAAAATGTTAAAATGGTATAATAAAAGCCCCAATGATCTGTCTTTCTTTTGGAATGAACAAAAATAATAAATGGAACATGGATTTTTTTGTTTGCTGAAGTGTGGTTCCTGTGGCTTATGTTACAGAAATGGCCAACAGAAATAGGCTGTACCAAAATACAAATGGATATCAAAAGCATTTTATTTCGTCCTGATGAAAATGATAATTAGCTTTAGATAGTACCTATGATTATAGAAAATCAATTTACATACACAGAAGTGTTAATGAAACACATCCAGTTTAAAATAATTCCAACATAGTCTGTAATCAACTATGGAAATAAACGGTTATGCTTCAACGATAAAATCATGACGACCAGCCTTTCTTTTCAAATCGTCACCTTTATTGAACGAGCTTAACAAACTAACATAGCAAAGTATAGTTGATGGTGTATTTTCCTTTTAGATATGTGTTAGTAAAAGTGTTCATTGTTTGACTAGCTCAAAAATGATATGAGATACTACGACAGAATTCACAGATGTTACACTTGGTGAATGATAACGCCATCTGTTATAGACAAAGGTACTATTGTCGACAAAAGTACTTATATCGAACAAAAGTTACGTTTGTCTGCCCAAAGTTGATTTTGTCTTGACAAAAGTACTTCTTTATGGCATACCTTTTGCACATTTATTCAAGGTGTACGAGTGAGAACTAAGATGGTGAGAAAGAGAACCCAGATTGAGAGATTGAGAGATAAGATAGCGGAAAGAGAGACAAGGTTTGAGGCATTGAGAGACATGATAAAAAGAGAGGCAAGATTTCGAAAGAGGAACCCAAATGCCGATGATTTTATGGGAAAATAAATCTTTATGAACCCAGGTAGGTTACACAATTGACGTCATCACAAATCAGGAAGCCGCGTGTGCATATACCTGTGCCTTGACCTACTTGGACATACCTGATTTCTAGTAGACAAACTCCAGCTGGAGGGGGCTCATGAACGTTAACATACGAATGATGATGTGTCTAAGATTAACATTACCACATGGTTTGGGCGCTGTATTTATCTTTCACTTTGTTTTTAAATCGAGTTTAAATTCTGAAAATATCGGACACATCGTCTGTGAGCCTTATGATAGAGGTCCATGACATTAGTATCCGACATTTTATAGATTTAATAGCACTCCTCGTGTTGAATGTAATCAATTACGGCCAATGGGGAACTTGCGCTTCTAGACAAGATCAAAGGTCAGGGCACACATCAAATACACACTTGATTTTCTGATTTTTGGTGACGTCATCTGTGTAACATCCCAGGACTCATGAATATTTATTCCACATATAATTATCCAGATGTTACTTCCCTTTTCGAAGCTTTGCCTCTCCTTTATAGACACCCTGTGTCTCAATTTCTCAAAGATTGTCTTTCTATGTTGTGTCTCAATCTCTCACTCTTGGTTCTCTTTCTCACCATCTTAGTACTCCCTCCGTACAGATTGGTTCTCCCTCGCACACCTTAGCTAAATGTACAAAAGTCATGCCACACTTTTGTCCAACAAAAGTAACTTCTGTCAACAAAAGTGGCTTTGATCAAGACATAAGTTACGTTTGTTTACATAAGTAACTGTTGTTGACAAAAATAATGTACATATGACTCGATCTGTCTCAGGGATGAAGGGTGACTACATTCACAGTAGTAGGGCAAGGTACTTCGTACCTATTATTTAATGTATACCATTTTGCACCTTTTCTAAATGTCAATTTTCGTGCCGCCGCATACTCTCTGGAATATGTAGAGAGCTACGGATCACGTGATGAATACAAGGTGGCACCGTCGCTTCTACCCATATATGGTATGTATAATATAATGATAACACATGGGAGAGGATGTGTGAAATGTCCTGTGGTGTGAACGGGTAGTTTAAGTTAGAGAACCAACTTATTACTGTAAACCGACTTTTAATGATAATTTGGAATTAAGACTGATTTTTGAAATCATCTGAGGGAGAGTTGCTGGTAATTTTCTGTTTAAAGTTTCTCCCTCGACTATTTTCCGCTCTATGCTTTAGCCTAACAGATTTCAGTGGAATTGCTAGCTAACCCTAGCTGTTAGAACTCGTGGAGTGCACAGGGTAATTTCCATCACATTGTATATAATCTTTCTGTGATTTTGTTTGATTGTTCGCAACGTGTTTGACGTTTTCTATCAACCTTTGTTAAAGAAATGGGAAGAATTGTGTGAAAATCTAGATTTACAATGCATGCCTGTATGGTCAACCAGTTTGGATGGCTTGGGTACGAGTTGGCTTGGGTACTATTGACATGTTCCCAAACATGCACTTCTCCAAGGTAAAGGAGGTAAAACAACTTGAAAGCTAGAGAAAGGACAGGCTCATAAGCCTGATGTATGCAAGGTTTCTCGGTCTGTATAGGGGTTAATGGACATACATGAACATTATAGTAGATAGCAATGATTTAGGATCAGAACTCGTGAAGGCTACATAAATATCTGAGTAAGACGAGTCCGAGTTATGCAAAGCTGTGGGTATTATTAGTATGTGTTTACGTATGTAAGTGGTCTGAAAGATTTTTTCTATGAACTACACATTAAAACCTAATGACATTAATGCATCAACGCACCCCATTTACGTCTGTCAGAATCATTCTCCTACAGTTAATCTCATGTTTGACGAATAAATATGATAAAGAAATTTCAAAATATCAAGTTAAGGTATAGTTAACCAGTTATCATAGTTTTTCTATCTCAATTGAAAAAAAAGAAATATGTCGTTATTACAGCGAATTGCTCTATCATCCCAAGACAGTAATAACATTCTAAATGGCCGTTCTGACGTTACAATCAGTCGAACATCTAACAAAATCTCTTTAATCATATAATGGTTGACATTTCCAATGTGTTGCTCGCTCAATTGATCAGGCCTCCCAACCTGTGGCATTCTCAGTTAAAAACTCATCCCAGAGCGACAGACATTTCACATGAAAGCTCTTATGTAACTGTTTTAATTGCTTAATTCGTTTTGGAATCACAAAGCATGCCGAATATACACGTGACATTAAGAAGAGAAATTCCCAACAGAGTAATATACAACTACGCTACGGAAAACTGTCAATTGTGTGCTATTTGAAAGAGAAAACATCATAGACAACCAGGTAGGATGTTAATATCAATTGTAAAACGAGGGAATGGCAACAAAAGGCAGCCTAACTGGATGTTAATATCACACATTATTTATTGGAGCTCGAATAGGGCAATGTATTCGCATTTGTGCCGATAGTCTATTGAGAAAGTGTTCACGTTGACCTTTAACACAATACAGCTCATCAATATTAATTTGTTTTGGTTCGCTATTTTCATTTGTTTCAAAGCAATTTTCACGCAGACATAGAGGTTGCATCGAGTCCCAACTCACACAAAGGCACTCACTCGTGATACCTTCTCTTCCCATCCCCAAATGGTGAATCTGATAACTTGTATTTAACGACAAAAAGGAGAAATATACACCCATTACCGTGAAGTTAGCTAGCTAAAAATTAGCAAAAGGCCGCCTATGCACTACTTCGTCAATAGTAATACGCTTGTGTTGCGACATGCACCGTTTGTTCTCCTTAGAAACAGGCGCCAGATCACGTAGGTATAAGGCTTTTCAAATGACCACACGCCATTGTTGGTTTTAAAGTTGAGGAAGTAGAAAAGTCTGGATGATATGCCTTCAAAGATACCTTTAATATGAGGCGCCGTTGTGGACAAAAGTAAAAAGCACAGCATAAATGCATGTAAAAACTTTGAAATTAACTAAATTTTCAATGAAAAATAAAGAAAAACTTTGAAATGAAATAATTTGCTCTATAAAAATAAACAAAACATTGGAAACTTTTCAAAAATTTTGAAAATAAAAAATATTAACTGAAATTTTCCAAAATATTTCTATTTTTTGTAAAAAACTTTGAAAAAACTTTGAAATAAAAATTTAATTCTCTATAAAAGTTCAGCAAAATAGTGATTTTTGTTTCACATTTTCTTTGATAATGTAACATTTTTCAATGCCTTTCTTTAAAAATCCCAACGCTTTTTACATTTTTTTTTCAGATAATCTTTTTTTTTTTTGGAAGTTTTTCAATTTCTTTTTGGAAGTTTTCTTTCTAAATCTCACTGTAATTTTTATCAATTCTCACTGCGTTTTTTAGCCTCATCCTACACCTAGTGAATCACAAAAGCATGTGACGTCACTATATTTAAAATTTCCCGCGCTTGCACGTGCAAGCTGACAAGGTGGCTGGATCAAGGGAGGCATTCAATAACCTGCTCACCGACGAGCAGTTGAGTCGCATAAGGGACGCCTTAAGCGCCCCTCCTACAGCCCCAGCTGCAGCTTCCCCCGCCGATCGACCATCGGCATCGAATGTCAGCCTGGGAGGAAGCCATCCCAATTCATCACGCCCCAGACCAGCCGTGAGGTCTACTGAAGAGGAGGTCCGAGCAATATTTAGACCTGCTCGGACCTTCACTTCAAACTTCACGAGAACGAGGTTATTTGCGTGTGCCAGTTATTTGACCAGCCGCCATTCGGCCAATTCGTTATCAATCGTGATGAAAGTTGACACACTCATAATTACAGTGAGATTTAGAAAGAAAACTTCCAAAAAGAAATTGAAAAACTTCCCCAAAAAAAAAGATTACCTGAAAAAAAAAGTAAAAAGCGTTGGGATTTTTAAAGAAAGGCATTGAAAAATGTTATATTATCAAAGAAAATGTGAAACAAAAATCACTATTTTGCTGAACTTTTATAGAGAATTAAATTTTTATTTCAAAGTTTTTTCAAAGTTTTTTACAAAAAATAGAAATATTTTGGAAAATTTCAGTAAATATTTTTATTTTCAAAATTTTTGAAAAGTTTCCAATGTTTTGTTTATTTTTATAGAGCAAATTATTTCATTTCAAAGTTTTTCTTTATTTTTCATTGAAAATTTAATTAATTTCAAAGTTTTTACATGCATTTATGCTGTGCTTTTTACTTTTGTCCACAACGGCGCCTCATACTTTAACACATGTTCATCGTTAGCTTCTGGCATCAATCTTTCGAGAAACCTTCGAATGTTATGGCACATACATAAGCGATCAGTTTCATCGCCTTTTATTCTAACCTTTACACATTTTAGCATGACCTACACATTTTGCTGAACAATGAACTAACGTGTGAAAAGATAACATCTCTATACGGGTTATCTTCACGGAGCGCAGGCCCCTGAGTAGGAGTCCTGTACTACTGTGATTTAGCTTGGATGAAGAAAACAATGGATATGTAGCGAGAGACCAATCACTATATGCCCTAAAGTTAAGTGCTGGACTCATGCCAGGAGTACCAGATAAGCCATCAGCGCGAGGTCACGTGGGAACAAGGACCAATCAGGGCTCTCGCACCGATTACATTACTGAGGAACTTTATCTCCACCACCAGCTGGGGTAGCATAGAGCACCAATTTTTGGCCTATTAGCGGCTATTAGTCGACACTGGTTGGGGCTAGCATGTTCAGGTTAACCGGCTAATTGTGAATCAATTTGTGTTTTGTCATCTAAAGTTTTAGCAATGAACCATTATATCAATGACCCACGCAGGCTGCAGATCAAAGCTACGTTCAGTTGTGAGGTCATCCATGCATCCATGCCGAGGAAACTGGGTGGCAATCGGGCGTGCGGTCGTGTATCATGTCTTGGCTGCCTACACATTTAGTACAGGAATTAAATGTTGGCGCTGTGTCAGCGTTGGCGAAATCATGTTATACTTGTTAAGTGATTAAGGTGGCTTATGGATATAATTAGCCAATATAGGGTAATTTCAGCTTTACATATGTTACAGCCTACACACCTTACATCGTACCGAGGTCATATGTGGCTTCCTAAGTCATAACTAAAAGGAATAACAGACCAAGTATCATATACTCTAGTATAGGTTTGCTAATTAATCAGGAAAGGATGTTTGACTTTCTGAAATGCAAATATGGTTTTGAAATAATGTAATAAGTTGAAAACTTTTGTTTCTGTCTCAGATTCATCAGATCCTTAAAGCATGTTTACCCTTGTAATTAAACAGGACCAATTTAATCTTTTTGCTATATTTGTGGAATTTGATGGCCCGCGGAATTCAACAATTGCATTTGAAATCATCATAAATGTTATTATTTTTTCATATCGTCACCCCTTACATCTTGCATCATCCTAGAAAAGTACTAGTATGATGCTGAATGTATTCCTCTCAATAAGATCTGTCATGCAATATACACCCGTTACAGTCTGAAAAGTCAAATATGAGCACTGTACAGAAAAACAACCAAGTCAAGAAAATGATAACCCCATAAACTAGCTGAGCAGGGGTGGGGCTCCCTTCACCATGTTAGCTAATGAAAAGTAATCCACTAAGAGCAATGCCATTGTAATGTAGTCATCTATTGGTTGCTTAGTGCGCTTGCGTATGAGCTCATGAATATTACCTATCTATGATTAGATGATGACAATAACATATACAGTAGTGTATTGATTCGCACCTGGGAGCAAGGTGCAGCTACCCATCTGCCTACAACGACATTATCGACACATACTTTTCTGAAACATAGTACGTATATATATAAAAAAATAAAAAATACATAAAACTCGAGATAAATCTGCTAAACCGAGTTTGCTAGAATGAATATTGAGTTATCCATTTGATCGATAGGAGTAGTTATGAAGGGATAGATATCTTATCACAGCAACAGCATAAGAGTGGAAACATGCCGCTCCAGAGCAACAGAGTGAGCCCTGCAGAAAGTCTACCAGAAACGTTACCAGGTAAGAATGACTTAATCATATTTTGTCAGTTTCTGTTCTGTTTTATCATCCATATGTTTTTGAACGTTGAAAGGTATTCATATAAGATGTGGGGCACCTTTGTGAGAAGGAGAAAAGCCATCGAAATACTTTCTTTCTTTAGAAAAACAAAATACTACTTTCAAAAATATTTTTGAATTAAAGAAAAACGATGGTACTTTTCCACCACAGAAGAGGTGTTGTTAGAACAGACAGATTTTTTTTTTATAAAGAACCATTTTCTGCCAAATCTTCTGCCACTTTGGCTAATAGTAAACAGTTATTGCCTGGCTTGTTTGTGGATAGTGCAGATTATCACCCCGAGAATGAATTAATTCCCGAGGCTAACGCCCGAGGGAAATAATTCCTTTCGAGGGGTGATAATCTGAACTATCCACCAACAAGACAGGCAATAACTGTGTTGTTATGCCGAACAAGCGTTAAAATCGTAAGACAGTACCAGAGCTGATTTCGATTTTTAGCGGCAGCATTCATCTATTAAACCGGCTAATGAACCGGTGCATCGGTGAACCATGCAGAGTATTTAAAACTATAATTGCTATTACCATATCTGTTGAGGAACTCTTGCAACCACCTGATAAATGTTTCAGCAAGCTAATGTCATTGTTATTTCAGTTTGAGTAATAGTTAGTTGTCAACCGGCCCAACACATTTCACCCAGTCTTATTAATCAAATGCGGCTGGCAGACATGGAATAGGGTAGATTATTGACCGGCAATTATTCACCTGCTCGTGCAATTATTCCCCTCTTTCTGGCGGAAAGGGTGAATTACTAAACGACTCTTTACATGGGGTGAGGTATAACAATAGTTATTATCAATATTTACAATCTCTACCAACACTTATTGATTCACAGAAAGGTGCTCCATAGTCTAAACATGAATTCAATGAAGTGGAATTTGCAATAAACGAAAGCAACGATAACAATGCACCAGAACCGGATGGTTTAACTGATCCATGTTACAAAGAGTTTTTAATGAAATTGAATACTGTGTTCGCAAACCTATACTTGATTCTGTGCAAAAGCAGAGAATCACTGATTCAATAATAGGATGTGCTATATTTTGCATACCTTAGTCTGTAAAGTTGAGAGCTACATTGAATAACTTCTCTTTGTTGAATAGCTTTTCTCCTAGACTAATATATGATGTCTTACATAGATATGAGATTGAAAATAAAAATGAACTGCTTAGGTAGAGGATTACACCAAAGCATTTGATACAACAGAATGGTAATTTATTTACAATACCCTTTTCTTTTCCTATTTTGATGACAAACTGATTTCCACGTTTAAATCATTCAACACAGAAGCTGCTTTCAACATAGAACAAAAAGGTTATTTTTCTGAAAATTCTGTTCTAGAACTTCACTGTAGGCCCCATATACTGCTGTATCTGTTTGTACTTGTGCTGAAATTCTTTCTACAATTATAAAATAGTGTGGTGATGTGAAGGGATTAGGATTGGGAGATAGATAGGTTTAGATTTCTCATTATGCAGATGAAACCACCCTTTTCCTAAAATCTGATAAAATTACTGTTGATAAATATTTGATATACTTCATTGGTATATAGTTGTGTTCGGACTGCCCATATTTATAGATAAGACTAAGATGGTTATGATTGGGTCTTGCAGAGCCAAGAGATTGGTTGAGGAAGGTAATATGGATTGGAATAGAAATCTGAATTTGAAGCCTTGTGTATTGTCTTTGATGTTGATGACTTGAGTAACATCACCAAACTAAACATCACAAGAAAGCTACAATCCATGAATAACATTACTAAAACTTGGATATGTAGATCTCTTACTCTATATGAATATATAGAGTAATGAAAAGTCTAATGTCATATATCACCCATCTCAATCTCCTGGCTCTGCCGTGTCTTGATAACATTCTCATCAAAGAATTAGAGCACCTTGATACTGACATTATTTGGAATAAGCAGACACCCCAATTTAGGAAAGCGATTATTGAAGCTACGATAAAAGAATGGGGCTTAGGAATGCACAACTTGTTTCTTTTTGACAAACTCTCAAACTATCCTGGATGAGAAAATTAGCTTGTACTGGACAAGCATTCCAAAATCACTTGTTATAGATATATGAACCTAGGTGATTCCTATGTGAAAATTCTATAGGGAAATATTGAAAATCCATTCTGGAAAATTGCTATCGAATCAGTTTATTTAATACTATGGCCAATATTCGGCCCAATAACACAGATGATTTACAAAGGATTCCAATATGATATGATAGTGAGTGCGGAAATCAGATATTACCAAGATGGATGAAAAATAATGGGTATATGCTATCTGATTTATTATGCAAAAAATAAATAATGAGCCAAAGCAAGATTGAATTGAAATTTAAAGTTAACACATTCTTTGACTTTACTGAAAAATGAGAAAAAAAGTTTAACAAATGATGAAATAGAAGACACTTTTGTTTTAAATCATAAATCCTATGTTAACATGTACATCAGCTATGTTTAGTTTATAACATTACGCTATAGAACTGCAACTAAATCAGAAAATGAAAATTGTTACAGATTATTGCTAATACTGTAAACACTAGGAATCTCTTCAACATTTATTACATAAATGTGGAAATTCTTTTGCTATGAGATGAAGTATTGGGATGAATCAAGGGAATGTTCTTTTTAGACAAGTTTGTCATGAAAGATCTCTTCCTCACGAAAATGCACTTGGCTGAAACCGACGATAGAATGGCTATTTTGTTAGGTATGTGGGGGGCAATATATAATGAAATGAATAATATGAAATTATAACTGCTCCCGTCTTACTAAGTGATCATACTTGAAATTTATCCTTACATCCAGATTTAGAAAAACAGGAATGAAGGTAAAAATGCTGTTGACATTTGATCCACTGCTTTTTGATACCTTTAATTTTAATTGTTGCTGTGCATCTTTTGACAATATGCTTATTATATAGTACTCCTATATATTCTGTACCTTTCTAGTCCATATAGACAATTTTGACAACAAAAATAAAGTTTTCAAACTTAAAAAGGCTTTTGAACGTTAGATACACGTTAGTAGTGAATAAAAACAATAATAATAATAATAATGATAATGATTATAATAATAATAATAATAATAATAATAATAATAATAATAATAATAATAATAATAATATTAATTACAAAAATAATAAAAACAATAATAATAATAATAATAATAATAATAATAATAATAATAATAATAATAATAATGATAAAAATTATAAAAATAATAATGATAATGACAATCACTATCATTATTATTTTTATTCTAAAACAACACTTGATTTAATCCATTTAGACTCAACCACAACAGCAACAACATCATAACAAGATTATCTGATAGGACTAACAATAGGAATGTAGAATTATATATGTATCCTTCTCAACACTGTTCAAATGATAAATAGTTTAGATCAATGTCTTAAAATCATTCTTCTCTATTGCAGAGGATTTGAGATGGAAAAATCTTTTGCACGATTTTACTCAAAACACAACTTTCCATGGAATGCGCTACATCACAGAAAGTGCTCGGTATAACATCCGCCGGTGAGTACATAGCAAGCCATTGTCACACAGAGGAACAATCACTCAAAAATCACCAGCGTGTAACTTGAGTAGTGATTGCAGGTGATATTTGGCAAATTTCAAAAATCGAAGTCACACAGATGACTTATACAATAAGCCAAATTGATACGAATATTCTATTCCCACAAAGGTCTCAGCGCAACAGTAGCCAATTTATTTTGCAATAGACATAGAGAGTTGTACAAACGCTGCACAATGGTCTGGCGACGTCTCTGCTCTGCTCAAGTTGTTACGATGCTTTGCACAAATTTGCAGAAATATACAAAATAGAAAGATTACTATATTCTGGAAGTTCCTACCATACTATATTACTTAAGAATACTCAGTGTCATTATTGCATACAGAGATTGGTATCTGACATTTATGAAAAATGCAAGTATAATTCCAGCTAACGAGCCAATCTGGGGAAATCCTGCTTATAAAATTTCTTTCTACACCAACTGGTGTAATTAACGCTTGCTCACAGTCGAATATATGTACAACATGGATGGCGAACCACTTTCTATAAAAGACATGGAAGAGAGTATTGGTATGAAGATAATGCTTACCCACTATGTAGCATTTTGGAAAGCCCTCCCACAACAATACAAAACAGAGATGACTAGCCATAAAAAGAGCTTTGATGTCAAAATGCCCTTAAAAATAAAGTGGATCCTAAAAGACAATAAAGGTGGATCCCAGATAAGAATAATATGGACTATAGAAAATACCAAAACACCACCGGTAGGGGAAACCAAGTGGGTAAATGAATTACAAAATGATAACAATAATGACCCCACTAATTGGACATATCTATACATTCTACCATTCAAATGCAAAGTTAATGCAAGAACAAAATATTTTCAGTACCAAATCTTACATCGTACTCTGATAACCAATAAAAAGCTCAAACAATTCAGCCTAATACCTGAAGAGAAGTGTTATTTCTGTGATGAAACAGAAACCATTTCGTACATGCTATACGATTGTCCAGATGTAAAATATATATGGAAAGAAGCACTAAAATGGATAGAAAAATCAACTCGAGTCAAAATAACCTCTGACAAAGCCTCTATCCTACTAGGCGAGCAAGATAACAAGCTAATAACAAACTTAGTCATACTTTTAATAAAACACATAATATACCAGCGAAAATGGAATAATGAAAGGCCAAGCCTACTAGAAATAAAATTTGCTATCAAGAAGCACTAACAACAAAGAAAAGGTACTCGGAAAATGGTCTTCATTCTATAGAGAACTATCACAACTATAAAAGCATGAATGTATAAGACACAGTATTAAAAAAAACCTTGCATATTAAGTATCCGAACTATGTATTACCTACCTCTGCAGCAAAGATCTCAACACACTGTCAAGTTGATTCACTACTTATGTATCTACTATTCCTATTTTATATCACTGTATCGATTAGTTATATGCTATGCTGCAATATAAGTTATAAAATAATATGGATGCCTCGTGGATCAATACACTTGTCACGTTCTAAACAGCCTAAACGCCTAAAACTTACATTTCTTTAAAATGCCATAGTGGTATTTATTATTTCTATTCTTGCATTGTTTTTACATGTACGATACCATAACAACTGATATACCATACTATGAAAAAATACATCAAAAGGAGGATTTGCAGTTTTGAATGAGCTATTAATGATGAGTTCCTCGTTAAAGGTCTAATCATGACCTTTAAGCCTCGAGTATACTACGTTTGCAGCTCGGCTAACATGGCAGAAACAGGTTGATGTTTCGATTCTCATGGTCTGAGCACTGGTCGGAGGCAAACCGGAGTTCGACCATCACCATTATCCCACTATGCGTCAACCATGTGCCTGCCACGATTCGTGGTTTGTGCATGCTAGCTATGTGATCAATATGGGTTGGCACGTGGTCTTCCCTAGGTTATAGACCAACCACATGCTTTTGCTACATAACAACCAGGTTTTAGTCACATGTGTGACACAGAATATTCTGATGTTTTGGATAAGGGATTGTTCAATGCTCTCAAAAAGCGGAAATAAGGCACATACCAATCTGAATTTTAAATGAGACTTGTCAATGATGTGGTGATCATAATTTCTTCATTTTTTAAATGTCCTATGTAATTGCCTGCTTTTCACACACCATTGTCATTCACAACTGTTCCTTGGCAGGAAATAAGTAGAATATGCTTTTTCAACTAGAATATAAATATTAGTAGTTATAAACTTACACATATCTTCATCTTAGATAGGCACTCTACATGCTCTCTTAATGTTTAATCACTACTGATGTAGACATTTTCTTTTTTATATTCTTTGTAAAGTAGTTATCTCTTTATCATGCATAGTAAATCTATACAATCCGATGGCCATAGTTATACTTCGTAAAGTAATTGTTTTATCATATAACTAAACAATCCGATGGCCATAGTTGAGCTTTGTAAAGCGATTGTTTTATCGTCTTAGATAGTAAATCTATACAATCCGATGGTCATAGTTGAACTTTGTAAAGCGATTGTTTTATCATATTACATAGTTAATCTATATAACCCGAGGGTCATAGTTGAACTTTGTAAAGTAATTGTTTTATCATATTACACAGTAAATCTATACAATCCGATGGTCATAGTTGAACTTTGTAAAGTGATTGTTTTATCATATTACATAGTAAATCTATATAATCCGAGGGTCATAGTTGAACTTTGTAAAGTAATTGTTTTATCATATTACATTGTAAATCTATACAATCCGATGGTCATAGTTGAACTTTGTAAAGTAACTGTTTTATCATATTACATTGTGAGTCTATATAATACGATGGTCATAGATGAAATTTTAGCTCGGCCAAAATAAGAAGAATTTCGGAAAATTAAAAAAGGGAAATTTTATAGTCATTTAAACCTTTTGAATATTGGACATCATTCGGTCTGGCACATGCGCGTGTATACCCATGCGCATGAGTCTACTAGCCTATTAAACAGAGCTTTGTGTCAGGGTAATGTGGATACTGTTAGAGTTTTATTCAGGTCAACTGCTTTATTGGGTTTGTGACCTTAGGGCTCTTGGGATGTGCAATGCGACGAGGCTATTTTGGCAAGGGTTCAAATAGCCCATACTCATCTTACTCACAATCTTATCTAACGAAATGGTAATCCCACTACCAAGTGCACCCTCTGTGGTTGCTCTCTGAATGTGAAATTTTTTTCAATTAAGTGTGTAGCTTTCGTAGATATTGAAAACAGATATTTTACAGTAAGCACTCTCCGTCTATATTAAATATTACTTCAATCTGCTCAGAGGACCATTTCACTTTTGCTGCCTTTCTTATATCAGGGTAGTCTGGTTCCTCTCAGTGGTGGAATTAACCATTGCCTTAGTCAATACATTATCTTTCCAAATTGAATACTACCTCAATCTGTTTGGGAGACCATTTTACACCAATAGCCTACCATTGTAGTTCGTGTTAGCCGTTGTAGTCCACATAGGCTTCCTTACTTGTGGCTCTGTCCATATTGAATATTACCTCACTCTGCCTTGGGTACCATTTCACTCCTATAGCCTACCTTTGTTTCTGAGTTCTGTAGTTTGTGCAGTCGACGCAGTCCACATACCGGTAGGCGTTCTCACTTGTGTCTGTTCCCATATTGAATACTACCTTACTCAGCTTCGGGGCACATCCTACTCATGTTGCCTTATCTTGTTTCAGAATACTGTGGTTACTCGTGGTTGTTGGTGTCAGCATAGGTTTTCTCACTCTCGTCTCTTTCCGTATTATGCATTATTTTACCTGGCCTAAAGCTGTCAATCTGGAGGTAGTGTACACCAATAAGCTAGACTTCCCAGCGGTCACACTATGTAACCAAAACAGACACAGGTAAGTATTACTACTACATCTTCTTCTACTACTACCAATGATCATAATAATAATAGTAATAATAATAATAAAATAATAATAATAATAATAATAATAATAATAATAATAATAATAATAATAATAATAAAAATAGCATTACAAATACAACTACAACCACTACTACTACTACTACTACTACTACTACTACTACGACTACTACTAATAATAATAGCATTATAAATACAACAACTACTACTACTACCACTACTACTACTACTACTACTACTACTACTACTACTACTACTACTACTACTACTACTACTACTACTACTACTACTACTACTACTACTACTGATAATAATAATAATAATAATAATAATAATAATAATAATAATAATAATAATAATAATAATAACTACTGCTTATACTACTAATACTATTAACGGAAATAATGATACAAATTTTTCGATCATTTTTTTTAGTATCTTTTAAATTCGTATGAAGTAAGCATATGAATATTGCTATCATATCTTTTCTCACCACAGAGCCACGCCGACACTTCAAGCAGGTCTCTTCGATGACATTTCACATTCCGGCGATTTTGAAAAGCTCACTTCAAAGTCAGGTAGCATCTCTATTTTGAGTAACTTTGTCTGTATTTCCATACCGTGTACAAATAAATGCAGTTTCATATAACATGTTGATACAATACAAAAGTCATCCGTACAGCATTTTTGTTCAACAGTAGCTGATATATAACAAATTCGTTATAGATAAGCTAGGGGTTGGGTAACCCTATAAACTTCCCTGGTAAGTAATGTACGGATATGTCAGGAATTTAGTCTATGGCAACGCAATGCTGCTAAACGATCTCTGTTATGCTGTATGATTTAGAAGTTTCTTTTTGTTTTGTTTTCTGTACAAAAATCCTACCTTTGCTTTAAATCCCGTCTCAATGTTTACTTACTTATGATCTGTTATGCTTTGTAATTGTCATGCTCAATAGTATGGTCTACACTATTATCAATATTATTATTTTCATCATTATTATTATCGTTATTATTATTATTTTTATTATTATTTTCATTATTATTGTAGTTACTATTATTATTATTATTATTATTATTATTATTATTATTATTATTATTATTATTATTATTGATGTTGTTGTTATTGTTGTTCTTGCTGTTTGTGTGGTTATTATTATTATCACTATATGGTGTATATAATTATCACTTAGTATTATCATTATTATTATTATTATCATTATTATTATTATCATTATTATTATTATAATTATATTATTATTATTATTATTATTATTATTATTATTATTATTATTATTATTAATCTTGCTATCTCGTTAAGTGCATAGGCCAATCAATGCCAAATATCAGGGTTTAGCTTGTAAGGATTTAATGATGGTCTGTTACACAGTACACGCTTTTTCAAATATAAATCATTTAAACATTAACGATAATCTGATTAAACATTTAGATAATGATTGTAGGATGCAGTTTGGCATTTGCATATAAATGACTTGATTCAATTTTTCCAAACGAGAATATTTCTTGCATAGTTAAACATTTAGATATCAGCTGCAGAATCCAGCTGGATATTTGAAAAGTAAGTTTTATCCAGTATGAGATGTAGGTAGCAACATCTTGTGTCAGATCGATATTGATATAGTTCCAGATACTTTAATATTTTGGATAGTAATTCACAGTCACAGTTTGACAGTTATACGGAGAATTCCGCTGCAGCAGTTCCAACTTGGTAACCGCAAATTTGCAATTATCACAAACAGAAATGACACCAACAATTCTATCTTCAGTTGATATTATTCATCTATGAATATTTACACGGTATAAAAAATAGAGAAACATGTATCATTTATTGGATATGGAAATTGATATTTTCAGAGAAATGTACCGACAGCTTTAAAACCTACCCTATGCAGCGCATGAGCACTTGGCTTGAACGAGTTAAAATTCTACTGGTTGAGTATAAGGGTGTCACGGCTGATGTGTGCAAACATGTCTGCCTAGAACTGGAACCTACGTGTGAGTCCATCAACTATCATCGCAGGAGGAGGTCGTGTCAACTGAGTGTCATTGGTCATGAGCTCACTGTAGTCAAACTGCAAAAAAGCCCAAATGTCGATTACTACCGTCGACAGCATTGTGAAGGTAAGAAACTAAAATTTGATTGCCATAATCTTTAATGCGATATTGAGGCTAAGTTGTAACTAACCAGATCCAAGTGGTGGCCGAAGGGGGACTACCTGGCAAAAACCACTACTTCACCCTTGGTCATTGGCAACTTTCTTACATTCCCTTGAAGTACTGGGGTTAACAAATCCGAAATCAATCTCAGGATGTAAAAATATGGGCCCTACAACTACACTATTCAAAAACATTTAGTCCCATTGGGGTAGTGGACCTGAGCATATGGATCCATAGTTGCACAGGTTTGAATCTAATGGCCAGAGACTCCTTTGAGTCTGGGTTCTTCTGGCCAAACTGTAGTACATGGAGGACTATGTTGTCAGGTCATGTGTGTTCATCAAAATTATAGTGTCGACCAACACAATGTGTTCTGTTGTGCTGGGTTATATATCTGAAGTGTTCACACATGCATTCCCCTAGGGTGAGTTTTGTGTGGCCGATGTATTGCCTTTTGCAAATCTTGCAAGTAATGCAATACATTATATAATTGGTTTTGCAGGAGCAGCACCGAATGGTGTTGTAATTCTGCCTGTAATTGGGCTGGTCTTCCTACCAGTAACGTTCGGTTTATATATTTATATGTATATAACAACATATATATATATATACATATATATATATATATATATATATATATATATACATATATATATATATATATATATATATATATATATATATATATATATATATATATATATATATATATATATTTATATATATAAATAACAACGTACACACACACACACACACATATATATATATACATATATATATATATATATATATATATATATATATATATATATATATATATATATATATATATATATATATATATATATATATATATATATATATATATATATATATATATATATATAAATATTATATTAAGCATATATTAAGGCCTGTTCCCTTGACCGTTGACTTCCACCAATTAATATCCTCAAAACCTTGCAACATACATTTATGACAATACACAAACCTTTGAAGCCTTTGCTTTCTTGCATGACCAACCTTCTTTGCAACTGTTGACCTTTGTCACTGTTTGCATATTTTAAGGAGCCCCATCGATAAACTGTGACTTTGATGGTGGGAACTTATGTTGGCTCGAAAATTATCCCGGTGATCGCCTTCAGTGGAAAATACGTAAGAATGCAAGTGGAATACCCGGATCAGGACCGCCCAGTGACCACAAAACAACCCAAGGTATTAAAACAATTCATACGTATTTCTGAACGTTAAAGCAAGTAAAAATATGCAGAAATGTGGCAATTGAATGAAAGGAAATCGAATATATTGATTTGATGTTTTTATTCTTTTAAGAGTAAAATATATTTAATAAACAAATACTGCATACTTGCTTAATTACATTAACTTTTACATTTTGGTGCTGTCAGCAATAGATTTGCTAGCTGTCTTTTATATAACATAAAAGTATTAACATCAGTACAAAGGCATTAATATACAAACAATATATCTGCATAAATCCACAATACTCTCCCGTATGAAAATGTTAAGGTTGCATTAAGTCTTCAGATGGGAAAGCCGAAGCCTCTCCCATAGGTTGAGGCGGGAAATCTTTCAGTTTCGAATCGGTGTTCAGTGGAAAAATGATTTGATCCACTGACGCCATTTGTTTTTGTTTTCTCTTACGCACTGCAGTTCTTGTATAAAGAAGTATTCTATTGAAAATAGAGTGAAATTTCGGGTCACCAAAGAGTATATGTAGGTCAGTCAAACACCCTATATTGTAACTAGCAGAATTAAACCAATTGACTAGTTCTTCTCATATACATCCTGATATATCACATACACAGTAGAAAGAATATGGTTCCAGCTTTATATTTGTGTGTGGTGTGGTGCTCTTTGTGTCTTACAGATTGATATATATATATGAAAATGCTTCACGTATTTGAAAAGGAATACAAAAAAATGTGAAAATATCAAATAGAATTGTCATTTTCTTCATCTTCAAATACTTCTGCAAGTTCAATATATTTTTAGATAATAGAAACAGACATGCCAAACATAAGAATACTGTGTTTGTTGAAAATCTTTATTGGGTTGCTTAATTAAAAATGATTTTCATATTCATGATCTTTTACAAATTGTTTTCAACATGTCATAACCGTCATAACCTTTAGTTGATTTCAGAAAAACCTGACCAGATTTGATTTCCACAACATACGCTACCTTAAAGTGCAGAGGAAAGGCTTTTAAATGAGCAATGTTGTGTTTGTATGACTCTCTGGTCCTCAGCAGCTAGCCTATTAAGAATAGAATTCTGGGAATAAAGCGTTGGCACCACACTATTGACTCTTTTTGATCTTCTTTAGAGTTCCAATGTGAGTGCAGGGCTTTGATTAATCTGGCATAATCAATAAAGTTTCAATTCACACTATAGTCTATCGAAATTCATTTTGTGTTTTTATTTCGTGGTTTGAGTTACAGACTAAGTCATCTAAAATCCTAACACCTTTCCTGTCCCATCCTGATACAAATTTCAATGTGTACTTAGAAGGATAAACCATAATGGATGTTAGAGGATTGGAGAGGGAGGATTGTTTTCTGTGAAAATACTTTTGTCCCTTGAATAACTGATATCCAAAAGGATATTTTTGTAAATATGTACAATAATCTATGCAATATTGGGGGAGTTCATCAATCCAGAAGGAGTGGGATATCATAGTCCATCCCCCTTTGTTGTTATTAATTGAGGGGCTTCAGCCATTTTAGTTTTAATGTGGTATCAAATTGTTTAATATTTATTATCTTGAGTCCACCATCACTGTTTTTGGCTACCTTATTCTCTTTTTTCTCCGTATGAACTCATATAATTTTCCATCTATTTCTTAAAGGAGACTTTCACTAGGTAAGCGGAGCGCAATTAAGAAGTGTACTATCTTCGACAGAGCAAGGCCTTTTGTCAAGAAAATTGAAAGGATTGGTTAGCCAACTGTTTTGTGCCAATTTTGAATATGAGCAGTTTCGTAACATTTGAATCTGTTTATAGATATAGTTCATGAAATCAAAGTTGTTGAGTGTGTGGAGAATGAAATCCAAGACCACGGAGTCAAAGGCCTTTTTCAAAATATGTTAAGATAATCAGGCCTGTGGCATTAGTCTTCTCACACTCTCACATGTAGTCGAAAATTTCCCGCGTTCATTCTGCTATGTTCCTACCTTGAATACACTCTTTTTGGTGTTCACCAATAAGAATAGTCAAGGTTTTTTTAATACAATTCGCTATACAAGAAGAGATAATCTTATAAGATGTATTTTATAATGAAATAGGGCGCAAAGGTATTGTCTGGGTTTGTTGCCTTTTGGAATATACGTTATCACTCCTTGTTGCTGAGAAGTTGACAATGTCCCTTTAGCAACATCTTCGTCTATCTTCGCCATATAAAACTAGAATCCAATTTGATCCAAGAAGAAATTGAAATATTCCGCAGTGTAGCCATCAGGCCCTGGACCTTTTTGATTCTTAAGTTTTGCAACTGCAGCAGTCAATTCATCATAAGAAATGGTAGAATGGGGCATGGTTTTTAAGTCATCAAAGCTTTTTCTTTTAGAGCGTATTCTAGTGAAGAAGAACGTGTTTGTATGGCATAGATGTTGGCGTAACATTCACTTATTCCTTTTAAGATTTCTGTTTGTTCAGTTATTTTCACCTCATTTTGTATTTGTAACTCTTTGATGGTCTTGTTGATATAATTGCTTCTAAAGATTTGCAAATAAAATCCAGTAGGATTTTCCCCTTTGTCTATTCATTTTGCCCTAGCTCTCAATTTCCACCCTTGATGTTTTACTTGACGCGTTTCTACGATTATTACTAACATTGTCAATTATGTCAAGTTATTTATTGAGCCAATAAAAGGTGCATGTATTGTAAAAAGATACGATAACCAAGGATATATTTCATGCATACTGAGTCTTTGAAAAATAAATTCCATTTCAGTTTTGAGAAAATACATTGAGTTCCCTTTTTCAGGTTCCTATGTCATGGTAAACGGTAGGCAGAAAAAGTTAGATGCTAGACTTCGGACTCACAACATATACTCAATCGAAGAGAGATGCCTGGAGTTTTATTATTTCATGTTCGGCTCAGACGTGGGCAGACTTACTGTATACTGGCAGTCTCCGCTCTTCTATATAAGAACCTGGCAGGTAAAGGGCAACCAAGGCAACAGATGGCATAGGGGTTTTGTAAGGTTAAGACCTGGTTTCTACTATGTCTTTTTTGAGGCAAGCGAAATGGGATATGGAACGAAAAATGCAATTGCCCTAGACGACATAACTGTACAAAAGTGTGAGATTAGCGGTGAGTAATTCGTCTTTTCTCAATAAACATATATATATATATATATATATATATATATATATATATATATATATATATATATATATATATATATATATATATATATATATATATATATATATGTATATATATATATATATATATATATATATATATATATATATATATATATATATATATATATCTCTTTATATATGATATATATACAATGTATATATATATATGTAATTAAATTATATATATATATATATATACATAAATATATATATATATATATATATATATATATATATATATATATATATATATATATATATATATATGTATATATATATGAATATGTATATATATATATATATATATATATATATATATATATATATATATAAATATATATATATATATATATATATATATATATATATATATATATATATAATATATATATATATATATATATATATATATATATATATATATATATATATATATATATATATATATATATATATATATATAGATGTCTTGCAGGGCTGTATAGAATTAAAAGAGAACTTATCAGAATTTAAACAAATATTGACACTGTTATTAAGACATCAGAACGGGCTCTTTTTTTAGTATCTACGAGATGTAGGTGAGGTGAAGTAGTCAGAATTGAATAGTATTGTATAGTTTAAGTTGTATTTAATATGAGATATTTAGGTTTATGCAAGTTGCACTAGTACTCATACTCAACCAACATATACTTTAGATTTGTCAAATACAAATTAAGTTAGATTCAGACATCAAGAATGGATTTGCCCAACTTTATACTTTAAATAAAACAATTGAGGAAGGTGTCTTTTTGGTATTTTATAAAAAGGGTGAAGAATGAATTGTTCATCACTTTGTTTGATTTATTTTTTGAAACTTTGTTTAATATTGCAGAAGTGAAAATACAAGAAAACAAAAGTTGAACAGACTTTGAAACCTTTATTAAGATGTGTCAGAAAGGAGCCTTTTCTTCCAAACTTAGGCGAAGATAAGTAGTATAGATGAAAAGTACTGCATAACCTTAATTGAATGATAATAATGAATCTTTAAAAATAAAATCTTTTACAGATACCTAACTAAATAATCTGAATAATGTAATAAATATATGATAATTTAGCAGGACAGGTAAATAAATTGTAGGGCAGATAAAATCTGCTTCAACCCACTCTAGAATACAGTATGACTTTTTTCCAAGCTATAAAAAGTAATCAAAGGAAAACCCTAGTGAGCCACGTCTTCATTTCACCTCTTATTTAAGCAAACAATCATGTAAGCTGGATAATTCTGTAAAACTTTAAAATCAATTTAGAAGAAGATTTGGGTTGAGATTATGAACGGCGACAAAGGCATTAGCATCTCCCAGTATGATAAATAACAACAGATGATCCACATAATCCATCATCAAGGAATGTTAACAATTTAACAGTTATACTGATATCAAGCACAATGGAAAGCACTTCAGGTTAAAATAAATCAGTTGTTTCAAAAAGTATTCTTTGTTTTGTATTTTCTTTTTTTAAGGGAGATTAACCATTTGCTATTGAAATATAAGCTTAATCCGTAATATACGATTTCAGAATTATTTATATCAATGACTAACAATAAGAAATTCACCTCAGAAACTCACAATTTATTCAACAAACAGCTATTTTAGCACGGCAATGAAACAGCAACTTCTAGATTAACAGTTCATAGAAAAATACACATCACAATAGAAAGTTGCGCTGGGCAGCAATGTGTAATCTGGGTCATCGCTAGTTGGGCAGTCTATCCTAAGATGGGCCAGCTCAATCCAGCCGAACTTCTGTGGCAAGTTGGGCTTTCCCTATCTTAAGATAGGCTGGGGGCTGTTTCTCGTACGATCGTAAAATACGGACATTGTTGAAATCCGTATTTTGCGATATTTTCGTTTCTCGAAAGCCCTGTTTGTTCCGTATGATACGACAGGTCCGTTTCTCTAAGCC
>OZ012697.1:12756370-12823489 GCA_963942565.1 Maea johnstoni | reverse complement strand
AGTATACAAAAAGATCTGTAGGCAATATTGTCTGATATAATTTTGAGATGATTCTTAAATTTACGTTTTTCATTTAACATGATTCAAAACAAACTGGAGGGTCAACAGTTAAATTGGTATTCCCTTGAACTATATCAAATCCATTCGAATGATTCCCCTAAACACAAAAAGGAAATCACCAGAAATAATAAATTTAGGTTCTGATGCACTAGATGACGAAACAGCTACCTCATTTATGTTTCAATATGATAGTTTGGTATTTGGAATTTTGCTTTTCCTCGCATTTATGCCAACTGTGGCTAATTCTTGACTAGCCAGTTGTATGTGGTGAAGGAAACCGGAGTACCCTGCGAAAACGACCGCCTAACCCCAAGTCACTGTCAACTTTCTCACATGCCCAGGCCGCAATGTGATAGTTACCATGTATTCATACAATGCTGGTAAAAGTGGCTTTTACTACTACTTTAGCTAGTCATACCACGATTTCAACAAACACTACTACTGCTACTACTTCTGCACGATTCATTACCACCATATTATCAAAAGTGGCTGTGGTCACCTCCGCTTCAGCTTTTAATACAATTATAGCTACTGATACCACGACCACAACTAACAGTACTACTACTACTACTACTACTACTACTACTACTACTACTACTACTACTACTACTACTACTACTACTACTACTACTACTACTGCTACTACTACTACTGCATTCATCACCACCATATCAACAATGGCTATGACGATAAAAATGATTTTGGAATATATATTGGAATATTTTTCAGCGTGTCTCAAGTATTCCCAATTTACATGCAAAAATGGTCGATGTATTGCAAGCCATCTTAAATGCGATGGCAATGATGACTGCGGTGACCTCAGTGATGAAGTGTGTGGTAAGTAGGAAGTATATATATATATATATATATATATATATATATATATATATATATATATACATATATATATATATATATATATATATATATATATATATATATATATATATATATATATAAATATATATATAATATATATTTATAACTATCTATCCATATGTATACATATATATATACATATACATATTTATATATATATATATATATATATATATATATATATATATATAAATATATATATATATATATAAATATATATATATATATATAAATATACATATATATATACATACATATACATATACATATATATATATATTTATATATATATGTATATATATATATATATATATATATATATATATATATATATATATATATATATATATATATATATATATATATATATATATATATATATATATATATATATATATATATATATATACATATGTTATATTTGTTCAATGTATTGACTTTTTGTCTGTATGCCAAGTTGTCTAACCTTTGCATATAAGACGTTTGTCAACATCATTGTTAATCACATTCCATATTCAGGGACCTGAAGATTTGGTTGCACCAGTGTAAGACACATAATGTAATTGTTTGGCTTTTAAAAAGGGTATCTCTCCTTTTTATTCGTGGAAACTTGATTCGCTATTCCAAAATGTTTGCGACTAAATCACAGCCATACTGAACTGAACTAAATGTTCAAACAATCGGAAGGTGCTTGTAAACTCTCATTGCCTCTCACTACCAGTACTATCATTATTATAATTGTTATGATTATCATTATTATTATTATAATTATTTATTATTATTATTATAATTATTATTGTTATTATTATTATTATTATTATTATTAGTATTATTATTATTATTGTTATTATTGTTATTATTATTATTATTATTATTATTGTTATTATTATTATTATTATTATTATTATTATTATCATTATTATTATTCGCAGTAGTAGTATTTGTATTGTAACTTAAATACCTCATCCACTGATTGGCAGAACTGTTCTTTAGGTTTTGTTATGATTTAGTCCAAAATCACACTTACTGATTCTGACTGTATCGGAAGTAGCTATCGCCATGACTATAGAGGAGACATAGGTATAATCTTCCACAACTCAGTGTGCAAAAGGTGGGATAGTATGACTTGCCGGAATATCAGCTTGTATTTCCAACATGAAACTATCACAAAGGCTGCAAATTATTGCCGTTATCCTGACGATCTGATAGTTAAGTGAATAGCCAGTGGTGTTACACTGGTTTTCCAATTGGCATGAGCTGATAGTAACATCACTTTGAAAATCACCCTTTTATTTGATTAATTTAGAAAAGACTGGTTTGATATAGGTTTTACTAAGGTTTGAGATATATTTTACAAAGAATAGGATCTGATCCCACTCCCTGACTTAAAGGGCAATTTTCTGGAATACGAATATTTGAGATTTAAATTGAAATGCATTTAGCAAAAAGTAAAGAGGTTATGGGGGAATAATCCGTATATTTTACAAAAAGTTCATACCTCAATTTTAGAATTATCATAAGCATACTGTGAACAACACACTCAGGAATAGATGATAATAAAAACTTATAGAAAAATGGGGAAAAATTGAAGGTACATATAAAACAAACGCTTTTGAAATCATGCTTATACCATAAAAGGTAATATTGCCCAAATGTTCTGAATATATGGATGAAAAAAGAAAACTGGATGAAAGATGCGGTGAACAGACACATCAAACTAACATTATAGCGATAAGATTCTAGAATATTTTCATTTTGGGTACAAAGTTTATTTGATCATTTTATATACAGAAAAGGTAAAATGCAAACAGGGTAAACATAACTATCCTTTAATTATAGAATGGGAAGCCTACCATCAAATAAGTACCGAAAGAAAATACAAAGCAGAAATCGATTTAAAATTTGAAAACTTCCTCTCAAAATGAAAGTGTTTACAATGATGTGAAAGTAGTTTTTTATAAGTCTATTGAAAATTGCCCTTTATTCAAAATGTTGTTATATGTCTTTGTCATAAGACGATTTCCTTCCTATATGTTTTATCCGTGTTCCTTCCTGTAGCTAACGACGCATTTTTCACAAATTTCAGAGAAGAAGCGAGTTTGCAGTGAAGCATCCCAGGCTACGGCTTATGCAAACATTAGTGCCCCTTATATACCTTATATACCATTACACAACATAACACGACCGGCTTCAAAGAACGGTTATAGGTCTGTGGAATGGCCAGAATCTCGTAATGGAGGTATGATTCAGTCGAACTTATTCATACATGATGCTAGACATTAAAAGTGTCAGCAGGTTCTAAACTCCACTTTATCCACATTGGCAGATTGAACTGATCACTATGTTTACATATGCAGCGATATGGAGGGCTGTCTATGATGCTTCAGCAAATGGAAGACCCCTTGTAACTGATCGTAAAAAATGGAATTTCTTTCCTGTACCAGGTTTCTCTTTCTTTCCGGTATGATCTAAACTATTGAAAATCCTAATACTTCCCACCTAGTTTCCATAAACGCTTTATTTGGATATAAGTTAATTTTGAATGATCCTTGAATATATTGAGAACTTCCAAAACATTTCAAGGGGAGTTGTGGCTTATGTCCTGCATAACAATTCTGATTCTTTCCTGGTGGTGATTTTGTCAGAGATATGTCATAGCAATCTGGCCCGTTTGGTTTCTGCAAGCACCAATAGTTAAAACATATATATATATATATATATATATATATATATATATATATATATATATATATATATATATATATATATATATATATATATATATATATATATATATATATATATATATGTATATATATATATGTATATATATATGTATATGTATATATATATATATATATATATATATATATATGTATATATATATATATATATATATATATATATATATATATATATATATATATATATATATATATATATATATATATATATATATATATGTATATATATATATATATATATATATATATATATATATATATATATATATATATATATATATATATATATATATATATATGTATATATATATTTATAAACAAATAATAGGTGAATATATGTTTACTGTTATTCTAGGTTTTAAAGATGTGAAAGAACTATATGATTATACTGCACACAGTCGAGAGGATTTTATTCACAGGTATGTAATCATTTTTATCCACATCATTAATTGGCACGTAATATACTCTTTATTTAGTACTCTCTTGTGTTTCACCTTGAGAACCTATTCTTACATATATCTAGATTAAACATTCAGTACAGACATCTAATTCTGGCATTGGTCAACAGGACGTCTGCCAATGCCTTGTTGAACAACTCAGGGTTTCCATGTCAAAAAGATGAACCAAGCACATCATTGACCCACGTTGCTTGGAAATGAAAGCTTTTTATTGTAAGGCCATCCATGAACCTATGGCTAGAAAACAGGTTGGCAATTGGGCGTGCAGTCATGTGTCATGCCCGAGCTGTCCACGCATAAGTGGAGGATATAAATATCCTCACAGATCTAGTTAGTTTACCTGTTGTTCACCTGTCACGTAGTTTTCCTAGTTACTGGTAGGTGAGAGATGAAGTAAATGCTATTATAAAATCATTTGTTCATTGGATGGTCCATGTCAGACATTGTCATGCCACCTGATAGTGTCAGCGTGGTCGCTATATACATTAGCGATGTTGTGGAGGGCGGTCTATGGTCCTTCTGCAACTGAAAGACCCCTTGGAACTATTCGTAAAGATAAGGAAATTTCTTCCCTGTTCCGTTTTTTTTATATCTCGTCGCGATATGACCTAAGCTGTTGAAAACGACGTCAAACCCAAGATATACCCAAACTACCTTATCTTTTGCTGGTGTTCTTTCAATTGTTTTTAAATGTTATCAACAACCTGCTGGTGTGGCAAAACAACATGGCTACCACACTGTAAAATCAAGCAGTAACCTATTATTCGCATTTGTTGAGAGCAACCCAGTTAGGGTGGGGTACCGTAAGACAAAATTGTACGATACTGATATCGGCGAAAAGATACTGGCATTATCAATATTGGTATCTATAACAGAAAAACGATGCTGGCGGAGCTTCTTTTCAAACATTGTACTTCAGTGGTACTTATGCAGCATGTCTATGTTGTAATTTGATGTACATAACATGCATATTCTAACATTTTAACAAAATGAAACAGTATTTGTAAATGAACACCTGCCATTAAGGAATGTCTCTTCATAAAATGGTATAAAACTGGTACTGTTTATTACCGATAACGGTAAGTAACGGTAATATGGTACTGGCATCCCACCTTAACCCAGTGCTATACATAGTGTGAACCCCTTAGTTCAGCTCCAACACTAACACGGAATATCCTTTAAACTGATAATTTAATTATGCAGGAGTCAGATATTGTCATTATATTAACGTTACATAGATTGTCCGTCGTGGTCCATACAAAAGATGCCTTTAAGTATCCATCTTTCTAGAGACTTATATACGAAATGTACATTTCATAATATCTTATATACTTTTGAAGTTTAATATCTCAAATAGACTTAATATAAATACTCCATCGCTCATACAATCCAGAAACTAGATTAGTCTAGCAACATTGACTATGCTATTGTACTTAATGTTTGATATACATAGCCAAGTCCTATCGTACTGTTTGTGTGTGCATCGTTAGTATGGGGATCAAATGGGTGGCGCAAAGTATAAAACGCGTTTTGAATCATATATTACCACATTGTTTGCAGCTGCCGCTTTGATGGGAAAGAGTGCTCATCAAAGAATTTTACTACGATTTTCACGGACTTTGGTGTATGCTACTCATTCAATGCGGACAAGGACAATATCCTTCAGGTGGAACGAGTCGGTAAGTAGCAGGTCTACGCATGCACAGTACGTCAATGTATCTAATGTAATTCCATCTTTAAAATGTTTGGGATTAATCGAAATTAATTAATTAATTTATTATTCAGGTTTGAGCATGTGTAATTCACTTTACAAAAAGTAAGAGTATTTAGAAATATTGAAAGAAACTGAATTATGAACGTTAGAAATCTTTTCACCAACTATTCAATAATGAATTGCTGATAAATGCTATCCAAACATGGATAACAAATAGTGAAAAAATAGTAAATCAGTAATTGATATCCAAAAGACAAATTGGTTTTTGATTATTCTTTAACTATTTTAATTATTCATAATAAATTATATTTTTTGAAATATTCCAATTATAGCTAACTAGAAATAACTTTTGATGAGAAGATAACAATCAAAGCTTTTTTAAAACCTGGTTAGCATTGTGATTGCGGAGCATTTCGGAATTACTCTGAATCAGGACTATTCATAGCATCGTTTCTTATGTTATAGCCTTTGAAGTGAATCTACCTTTCACCTCACAACATGAGGCAAGTGAACTGTTATGTTGATTTGCCTTTAATTTCGTGTAGCACAATGTTCTAGCCACAGTTGTAATTGCGAAATGTATCGTCTTTTATATTGTATTTTGCCTTTTGCTTTATAGGCAGCTACGGGCCAAACATTGCACTTATTCTGCACACAGACTTAGTGGAAACTTTGACAAGTACTTCTACCACACATAACACTGACGAATTATATAAAAGAACCAAACAAGTTGATCTCTAATTCGCAAATGTTCGGTTTAACATGTTCGGTTTAACATGTTTAGCAGAATCCAGACGTTAAAGCGAGCCAAGGGATGTATGTGAGGCATTACTTATGACTTGATACTTTCTTTTTTATTTATGACAGGTAGTACATTTGGTCTTCGTCTTACCATCAATGTCGAAGAATATGAATATATGGCTGGGGCACACACAGACACAGGAATAAAGGTAGTACGTTTTCATACACTTGTGGTAATTTCATTCATGCGAGATGATTTCATTTCTTTTGAATTCCTAGAGATGATAAGTGAGAAGATGATTGTCAATTGTCAACATTATGTCACTGTCTTATTTCTTGATTTCATTTCATTTCAGAATGACTTGCAACCTTAATAAAACATCATCAAATTCCAGATACATGCAACATTTCCTGTTTTAAGGAGTATCACATGATGCTTTCGGCTATGCATTTAATTCATTTATAGCGACTTTGATATTTGCTTACTGGATATGCATTAAAGATTACTTCATGAATATTTTGAATTTTTATAATAAACAGATGTTCATACACCATCAAGCTGAGATACCGTTAGTCCGAGATTTGGGGATTGCTATACCTCCAGGGATGCACACACTCGTAGCCTCCAAAAAGGTCATGGTAAGATCCCTTTAGTCTAACATTGGATAGCTGCACCTTAAGGAATGCAGAGAATGGTAGTCTCTAGACATGTAAAGGTAAGATCTCATTAGTACGAGACTCTAGACAGGTCAAGGTAAGATCTGGTTAGTACGAGACTCTAGACAGGTCAAGGTAAGATCTCGGTAAAAGACTAGACAGGTCAAGGTAAGATATCGTTAATACGAGACTCTAGACAGGTCGATGAACGATCTCCTCGGTTAAAAGCTAAACAGGTCAAGGTAAGATCTCATTAGTACGAGACTCTAGACATGTAAAGGTAAGATCTTGTCAGTACGAGACTCCAGACAGGTCAAGGTAAGGTCTTGTTAGTACGAGACTCTAGGCAGGTCAAAGTAAGATCTCCTCTGTAAAAGACTAGACAGGTCAAGGTAAGATCTGATTAGTACCAGACTCTAGACAGGTCAAGGTAAGATCTCGTTAATACGAGACTCTAGACAGGTAAAAGTAAGATCTCCTCTGTACTAGACTCTAGACAGGTCAAGGTAAGATATCCTTGGTACAAGACTAGACAGGTCAAGGTAATATCTCTTTAGTACAAGAGTCTAGACAGGTCAAGTTCAGATCTTACTAGTACAACAATCTAGACAGGTCAAGGTAAGGTCTCACTAGTACGAGACTCTAGACAGGTCAAGGTAATATCTCGTTAGTACGAGGCCCCAGACAGGTCAAGGTAAAAACTCCTCCGTAAAAAGTCTGGACAGGTCAAGGTAAGATCTCATTAGTACCAGACTGTAGACAGGTCCAGGTAAGATCTCGTTAGTACGAGACTCCAGACAGGTCAAGGTATGATATCCTTTGTACAAGACTCTAGACAGGTTAAGGTAAGATCTCATTATTAGGAGATTCTAGACTAATCAGAGTAAGATCTTGTTAGTACGAGACTCAAGACAGTTCAAGGTAAGATCTCGTTAATACAAGACTAGGCAGGTCATGGTAATATCCCTTTAGTACGAGTTTACAGACAGGTCAAGGTAAGATATCCTAAGCATGAGAACTTAGAGAAGTCAAGATAACATCCCATTAGTACGAGATTTTAAACAGGTCAAGGTAAGACTTGCTAGGACGAGGCTTTAGACAGGTCAAATGAAGACCTCATTAGTACAAGACTCTAGTCAGGTCAAATTTACACATTGTTAGTACTAGAAAGGTCAAGGTAAAACCTTGCTGGTATGAGACTCTAGACAGGCCAAGGTAAGACCTTGCAAGTATACGACTCTAGACAGGTCAAGGTAAGACCTTGCAAGTATACGACTCTAGACAGGTCAAGTTGTACTTTGAGACAATGTTCAGGTCAAGGTAAGACACTTTTAGTATGAGACTCTAGACAGGTCAAGGTATGACCTTGCTAGCATGAGACTCTAGACAGGTCAAGGTAGGACCTTGCTAGCATGAGACTATGTACAGGTCAAGGTAAGACAGTTTTAGTATGCGACTCTAGACAGGTCAAGGTATGACCTTGCTAGCATGAGACTCTAGACAGGTCAAGGTAAGACCTTGCTAGCATGAGACTCTAGACAGGTCAAGGTAAGACAGTTTTAGTATGAGACTCTAGACAGGTCAAGGTATGACCTTGCTAGCATAAGACTCTAGACAGGTCAAGGTATGACCTTGCTAGCATGAGACTCTAGACAGGTCAAGGTAGGACCTTGCTAGCATGAGACTCTAGACAAGTCAAGGTAAGACAGTTTTAGTATGAGACTCTAGACAGGTCAAGGTAAGACCTTGCTAGCATTAGACTCTAGACAGGTCAAGGTAAGACCTTGCTAGCATGAGACTCTAGACAGGTCAAGGTAAGACCTTGCTAGCATTAGACTCTAGACAGGTCAAGGTATGACCTTGCTGGCATGAGACTCTAGACAGGTCAACGTAAGACCTTGCTAGCATGAAACTCTAGACAGGTCAACGTAAGACCTTGCTAGCATGAGACTCTAGACAGGTCAAGGTAGGACCTTGCTAGCATGAGACTCTAGACAGGTATTGGTAAGACATTGCTAGCATGAGACTCTAAACAGGTCAAGGTAAAACCTTGCTAGCATGAGACTCTAGACAGGTCAAGGTAAGACCTTGCTAGCATTAGACTCTAGACAGGTCAAGGTAGGACCTTGCTAGCATGAGACTCTAGACAGGTCAAGGTAAGACCTTGCTAGCATGAGACTCTAGACAGGTCAAGGTAAGACCTTACTAGCATGAGACTCTAGACAGGTCAAGGTAAGACAGTTTTAGTATGAGACTCTAGACAGGTCAAGGTAAGACCTTGCTAGCATTAGACTCTAGACAGGTCAAGGTATGACCTTGCTAGCATGAGACTCTAGACAGGTCAAGGTAGGACCTTGCTAGCATGAGACTCTAGACAGGTCAGGGTAAGACCTTGCTAGCATGAGACTCTAAACAGGTCAAGGTAAAACCTTGCTAGCATGAGACTCTAGACAGGTCAAGGTAAGACCTTGCTAGCATTAGACTCTAGACAGGTCAAGGTAGGACCTTGCTAGCATGAGACTCTAGACAGGTCAAGGTAAGACCTTGCTAGCATGAGACTCTAGACAGGTCAAGGTAAGACCTTGCTAGAATGAGACTCTAGACAGGTCAAGGTAGGACCTTGCTAGCATGAGACTCTAGACAGGTCAAGGTAAGACAGTTTTAGTATGCGACTCTAGACAGGTCAAGGTATGACCTTGCTAGCATGAGACTCTAGACAGGTCAAGGTAAGACCTTGCTAACATGAGACTCTAGACAGGTCAAGGTAGGACCTTGCTAGCATGAGACTCTAGACAGGTCAAGGTAAGACAGTTTTAGTATGAGACTCTAGACAGGTCAAGGTATGACCTTGCTAGCATGAGACTCTAGACAGGTCAAGGTAAGACCTTGCTAGCATTAGACTCTAGACAGGTCAAGGTAAGACCTTGCTGGCATGAGACTCTAGACAGGTCAAGGTAAGACCTTGCTAGCATGAGACTCTAGACAGGTCAAGGTAAAACCTTGCTAGCATTAGACTCTAGACAGGTCAAGGTAAAACCTTGATAGCATGATATTCTAGACAGGTATTGGTAAGACATTGCTAGTATGAGACTCTAGACAGGTCAAGGTAAGACCTTGCTAGCATGAGACTCTAGACAGGTCAAGGTAAGACCTTGCTGGCATGAGACTCTAGACAGGTCAAGGTAGGACCTTGCTAGCATGAGACTCTAGATAGGTCAAGGTAGGACCTTGCTAGCATGAGACTCTAGACAGGTCAAGGTAGGACCTTGCTAGCATGAGACTCTAGACAGGTATTGGTAAGACATTGCTAGTATGAGACTCTATACAGGTCAAGGTAAGACCTTGCTAGCATGAGACTCTAGACAGGTCAAGGTAAAACCTTGCTAGCATGAGACTTAAGACAGGTCAACGTAAGACCTTGCTAGCATGAGACTCTAGACAGGTCAAGGTAGGACCTTGCTAGCATGAGACTCTAGACAGGTCAAGGTAGGACCTTGCTAGCATGAGACTATGTACAGGTCAAGGTAAGACAGTTTTAGTATGCGACTCTGGACAGGTCAAGGTATGACCTTGCTAGCATGAGACTCTAGACAGGTCAAGGTAAGACCTTGCTAGCATGAGACTCTAGACAGGTCAAGGTAAGACAGTTTTAGTATGAGACTCTAGACAGGTCAAGGTATGACCTTGCTAGCATAAGACTCTAGACAGGTCAAGGTATGACCTTGCTAGCATGAGACTCTAGACAGGTCAAGGTAGGACCTTGCTAGCATGAGACTCTAGACAAGTCTAGGTAAGACAGTTTTAGTATGAGACTCTAGACAGGTCAAGGTAAGACCTTGCTAGCATTAGACTCTAGACAGGTCAAGGTAAGACCTTGCTAGCATGAGACTCTAGACAGGTCAAGGTAAGACCTTGCTAGCATTAGACTCTAGACAGGTCAAGGTATGACCTTGCTGGCATGAGACTCTAGACAGGTCAACGTAAGACCTTGCTAGCATGAAACTCTAGACAGGTCAACGTAAGACCTTGCTAGCATGAGACTCTAGACAGGTCAAGGTAGGACCTTGCTAGCATGAGACTCTAGACAGGTATTGGTAAGACATTGCTAGCATGAGACTCTAAACAGGTCAAGGTAAAACCTTGCTAGCATGAGACTCTAGACAGGTCAAGGTAAGACCTTGCTAGCATTAGACTCTAGACAGGTCAAGGTAGGACCTTGCTAGCATGAGACTCTAGACAGGTCAAGGTAAGACCTTGCTAGCATGAGACTCTAGACAGGTCAAGGTAAGACCTTACTAGCATGAGACTCTAGACAGGTCAAGGTAAGACAGTTTTAGTATGAGACTCTAGACAGGTCAAGGTAAGACCTTGCTAGCATTAGACTCTAGACAGGTCAAGGTATGACCTTGCTAGCATGAGACTCTAGACAGGTCAAGGTAGGACCTTGCTAGCATGAGACTCTAGACAGGTCAGGGTAAGACCTTGCTAGCATGAGACTCTAAACAGGTCAAGGTAAAACCTTGCTAGCATGAGACTCTAGACAGGTCAAGGTAAGACCTTGCTAGCATTAGACTCTAGACAGGTCAAGGTAGGACCTTGCTAGCATGAGACTCTAGACAGGTCAAGGTAAGACCTTGCTAGCATGAGACTCTAGACAGGTCAAGGTAAGACCTTGCTAGAATGAGACTCTAGACAGGTCAAGGTAGGACCTTGCTAGCATGAGACTCTAGACAGGTCAAGGTAAGACAGTTTTAGTATGCGACTCTAGACAGGTCAAGGTATGACCTTGCTAGCATGAGACTCTAGACAGGTCAAGGTAAGACCTTGCTAACATGAGACTCTAGACAGGTCAAGGTAGGACCTTGCTAGCATGAGACTCTAGACAGGTCAAGGTAAGACAGTTTTAGTATGAGACTCTAGACAGGTCAAGGTATGACCTTGCTAGCATGAGACTCTAGACAGGTCAAGGTAAGACCTTGCTAGCATTAGACTCTAGACAGGTCAAGGTAAGACCTTGCTGGCATGAGACTCTAGACAGGTCAAGGTAAGACCTTGCTAGCATGAGACTCTAGACAGGTCAAGGTAAAACCTTGCTAGCATTAGACTCTAGACAGGTCAAGGTAAAACCTTGCTAGCATGAGACTCTAGACAGGTATTGGTAAGACATTGCTAGTATGAGACTCTATACAGGTCAAGGTAAGACCTTGCTAGCATGAGACTCTAGACAGGTCAAGGTAAAACCTTGCTAGCATGAGACTTAAGACAGGTCAACGTAAGACCTTGCTAGCATGAGACTCTAGACAGGTCAAGGTAGGACCTTGCTAGCATGAGACTCTAGACAGGTATTGGTAAGACATTGCTAGTATGAGACTCTAGACAGGTCAAGGTAAGACCTTGCTAGCATGAGACTCAAGACAGGTATTGGTAAGACATTGCTATTATTAGACTCTAGACAGGTCAAGGTAAGACATTGCTAGCATGAGACTCTAGACAGGTCAAGGTAAGACCTTGCTGGCATGAGACTCTAGACAGGTCAAGGTAAGACATTGCTAGTATGAAACTCTAGACAGGTCAAGGTAAGACCTTGCTGGCATGAGACTCTAGACAGGTCAGGGTAAGACCTTGCTAGTATGAAACTCTAGACAGGTCAAGGTAAGACCTTGCTGGCATGAGACTCTAGACAGGTCAGGGTAAGACCTTGCTAGCATGATACTCTAGACAGGTCAAGGTAAAACCTTGCTAGTATGAAACTCTAGACAGGTCAAGGTAAGACCTTGCTGGCATGAGACTCTAGACAGGTCAGGGTAAGACCTTGCTAGCATGATACTCTAGACAGGTCAAGGTAAAACCTTGATAGCATGATATTCTAGACAGGTATTGGTAAGACATTGCTAGTATGAGACTCTAGATAGGTCTAGGTAAGACCTTGCTAGCATGATACTCTAGACAGGTATTGGTAAAACCTTGCTAGTATGAAACTCTAGACAGGTCAAGGTAAGACAGTTTTAGTATGAGACTCTAGACAGGTCAAGGTAAAACCTTGCTAGCATGAGACTTAAGACAGGTCAACGTAAGACCTTGCTAGCATGAGACTCTAGACAGGTCAAGGTAGGACCTTGCTAGCATGAGACTCTAGACAGGTATTGGTAAGACATTGCTAGTATGAGACTCTAGACAGGTCAAGGTAAGACCTTGCTAGCATGAGACTCTAGACAGGTATTGGTAAGACATTGCTAGTATTAGACTCTAGACAGGCCAAGGTAAGACATTGCTAGCATGAGACTCTAGACAGGTCAAGGTAAGACCTTGCTGGCATGAGACTCTAGACAGGTCAAGGTAAGACATTGCTAGTATGAAACTCTAGACAGGTCAAGGTAAGACCTTGCTGGCATGAGACTCTAGACAGGTCAGGGTAAGACCTTGCTGGCATGAGACTCTAGACAGGTCAAGGTAAGACCTTGCTAGTATGAGACTCTAGACAGGTCAAGGTAAGACCTTGCTAGCATGAGACTCTAGACAGGTATTGGTAAAACCTTGCTAGTATGAAACTCTAGACAGGTCAAGGTAAGACCTTGCTGGCATGAGACTCTAGACAGGTCAGGGTAAGACCTTGCTAGCATGATACTCTAGACAGGTCAAGGTAAAACCTTGATAGCATGATATTCTAGACAGGTATTGGTAAGACATTGCTAGTATGAGACTCTAGATAGGTCTAGGTAAGACCTTGCTAGTATTAGACTCTAGACAGGTCAAAGTAAAACCTTGCTAGTATTAGACTCTAGACAGGTCAAGGTAAAACCTTGCTAGTATGAGACTCTAGACAGGCCAAGGTAAGACCTTGCTAGTATGAGACTCTAGACATGTCAGGGTAAGACCTTGCTAGCATGAGACTCTAGACAGGTCAAGGTAAAACCATGCTAGTATGAGACTCTAAACAGGTCAAGGTAAAACCTTGCTAGTATTAGACTCTAGACAGGTCAAGGTAAGACCTTGCTAGCATGAGACTCTAGACAGGTCAGGGTAAGACCTTGCTAGCATGAGACTCTAGACAGGTCAAGGTAAGACCTTGCTAGCATGAGACTCTAGACAGGTATTGTTAAAACCTTGCTAGTATGAGACTCTAGACAGGTCAGGGTAAGACCTTGCTAGTATGAGACTTTAGACAGGTCAAGGTAAAACCTTGCTGACATGAGGCTCTAGACAGGTCAACGTAAGACCTTGCTAGCATTAGACTCTAGACAGGTCAACGTAAGACCTTGCTAGCATTAGACTCTAGACAGGTCAAGGTAAGACCTTGCTAGCATGAGACTCTAGACAGGTCAACGTAAGACCTTGCTAGCATTAGACTCTAGACAGGTCAACGTAAGACCTTGCTAGCATTAGACTCTAGACAGGTCAACGTAAGACCTTGCTAGCATTAGACTCTAGACAGGTCAACGTAAGACCTTGCTAGCATTAGACTCTAGACAGGTCAAGGTAAGACCTTGCTAGCATGAGACTCTAGACAGGTCAACGTAAGACCTTGCTAGCATGAGACTCTAGACAGGTCAACGTAAGACCTTGCTAGCATTAGACTCTAGACAGGTCAACGTAAGACCTTGCTAGCATTAGACTCTAGACAGGTCAACGTAAGACCTTGCTAGCATTAGACTCTAGACCGGTCAACGTAAGACCTTGCTAGCATTAGACTCTAGACAGGTCAAGGTAAGACCTTGCTAGCATGAGACTCTAGACAGGTCAAGGTAGGACCTTGCTAGCATGAGACTCTAGACAGGTCAACGTAAGACCTTGATAGTATGAGACTCTAGACAGGTCAGGGTAAGACCTTGCTAGCATTATACTCTACATTGGTATTTAGGAGGGCACATATGCTCGTTATCAAAATTAAAAAATACCCCTAAAGCACCGATTTCTGGCAAAAAAGCACCCTTATTTTAATAAAAACGCTGACTTTTTATTGGACTAAGCCGCAAAATGAATTAAAAAAATATATATTAAAATGTGTGTTATGTCTATACAACGTACGTGTGATGAGCTTAACCGCTGTTTACTATTACAGGCTGTAAGCCTACCCAAACCTGTCGGGGAATGTGAAAGTATCACTCTACCATACTTCAAAGGCCAGCCTTACTCCTTCTACCGCTGTCAAAAGAACTGCGAGATCAGAGATGTGGTGAAGAAATGCAAGTGTAGAGAGGCATATATGCCAGAGCTATCCCCAGGTACCATTTCACATTTCATATATATTCATATGTGTGTGTATGTATGTGTGCGTGTATTTGTGTATTAGTGTATATGCGTGTTTACACTGACTTTTAAATAGTTTCTGGTTAATTGTTCCCTGTGGGCTAGCGATTTCGATCGGCTGGCTCCCAAGTGTGAGTTTGCAGGTTCAAATACCCGCTAGATCCCAAAGCAAGTTGCTATATAAGTGTGCAGCGTTTTAAAGGCTGTCTTTGGTTCCTCTGCAACTAAAAGACACATTGGAACTACATGTATTTGTGAAGAAAAAAGAATTTACGTATTGTTCCATTTTCTTTCTTGTTACAATGTGAACTAAGCTGTTGAAAGTGATCTAAACGCCTAATACCTCCTCCCTTCCCCTGAAATAATTCTTGATACATCGATAATATGATAATCCATCTTTATCTATTTGTGTATGTAGTTTGCTGACTAGAGCTGTAGTTGCAGGAGCATTCAGGTTACAGAAATCATGACCAAAAAAAGCGAAATAAAGAGCAAAACGAATATAAGAATAAGTTCATAGCATAAAAAGGAAGATGTAACTAAAATATTGGGACCATGAAATAGAACAAACAAGGTTAATTAAGTAAACACCAAGTAAGAAATCTTATAGAACTTAATCATCCAATTAACGCGTGTGCCATCTGTACCATAGCATTTCATTTTAAGAAACCTGGCAAATCTGATACTTCTAAAGTGAAACGTACTTTACATCTCAACACTAACTACATCGTAAGAAGGATCAGTCAACAGTCAACTGGCTAAGGGTTTCATTGATCAGAAAATGATTGACCTTTGTGTAATTTGGGTGAACATTGCATTGATTTGTTATTACTAGATGAACATCTTCCCAATAATCATTAATAAATGATTACCCGCTTAAAATGTTAAGGTTCACCTCCAGCAGAGAAGCTGCAATAATTTTCAGTGAACCTCAATTTTTTAAGGCATTCCAGTGAATTTCATAAAAATACTACTACATCTTTGGGTAAATGTTTGACGGACGTTCAGTTAAATATATTTCCAGACTTAATACACCCTAACAAGAAGTTCCCAACTTTTTTAAAGCATAAAATACAAGTACACTGATGCAAAAGTTAATGTAAGAAGTGTTATAGACGCAAACGACAATTTCTTGAGGTACTCCTGGGCATCATTGGTTTAGAAATATACACTTTTGCGTTATGATAAAGAACTGCGTATCGCACTTTTTCAGACGACAATTTCGTGAGGGACTGATAAGTATTAGTAGATGAACAGTATACTAATTTGCATCAGTGTGAAATACTTCATTTGCCTAACTTTCATTTCTCTGAACTCAGAAGTAGGTGTTAAACTCAATGATGTACATCTTTATGCGGGCAACTTCAACATTTATTATGGCAATGGAAGCAAAAAGTGTCAATGGTCTTCCATTACCTGCTGACAGCTGTTAAACATGTTTACTTTCTTTTTGCAGGCAAGCCGCCGTTATGTACAGTTGTGCAGCATTTCACCTGTGTGAAACCCCTAAGTAAGTAAAGATTTAACAGTTAATGAGGGAGTGTCCAAGACTGAATCTAGCCTAGTGGATATAAGTTGCCATGCTAATTTAAAGTAAAGCACTGAAATATAAGAGGCCGCCCTGTAAGTGACAGCCGTTTTAGTTTTTATATGAGGTACAATGGCGGTCCTCACAGGAATCCTCATAAAGATTGACCAACTCTGCTCGTCCGTTCCTTTGGAGAGAGCCACAGAGCAGGCAATAAAGGCTCGGCAAGGGCAGCAGTGCTGTTGGTTGTTGGGTGGTTCTGCCCCTCAGTTATCACGATCCAAAGGATAGTAGGAGGTTGTGCCTGATATGCGAGTGACCTTAAGTGTTGCTACCGACTGCTCATTGTCACTCACACATGGTTTAAATGCCAGCTTTGGCATCCAAAAGGCTGCCAGTGACTGTACGTTTCCCTCACTATTACGTTTTGTTGGGAAAGGTAAAACAATTTCCTCTGCCACTTACAATTTGCTTTTACGACCTAGCATAGATATGACAGAAAAAATTACCAAAGTTCCAAAATTTTGAATTCCAACAATCGCATGCCACTGCCAGAATGCATATCCTAGTACAATACTCAAAATGCACTCTCATCAGGATAATCGATATCTTCAAAAGATGTTACTTTATACGTGTACTGTCTATCAGTCAGAGAAATTTCATAAAATCTTCTTGATTAATAATGTGATTCATAACAATTTGAATCCCCAATGTCTGTCAATTTGAAAATATGAAAATCAGCACTATTGCATAAACCCACATTTTATCTTGTAGATAAATGCACAGTTCTTTATTTGCAAATGAATAGGGAACATCTGATGCGAAAGGGTTAGTGGCCAGGGGAGTTTTACCTTCACCTTTACAAAATCACTCACTCGTGCAAGATACCTTCTCTTTCAACCTACTCATGATGGAACCTCTATATCCATGCTGTATTACTCTAGCATAAAGGAAAGGTTAATGTAATGGTATTAACCACACAAGAAGTGGCTCATATGCTAAAGCAATAGACTCCGAATATGTTATATGGGGAGAGAACTTGCTTTAGTGGATGCACGTTTGCTAGACTGTTCTGACAATATTGGTGTCCAGTAAAGACATCCAATTCTTTCACTAAATGTGCTGGCGGACCAGGCATTTTATACAACCGCACGCACAGCTCAAGTTATCTATATTGTTCATTTTCTGGTAACCACTCTACCGGTCGATGCCAAAAAACTAGTGCAGGAATTGCACATCTTTACTGGGGACTGTCTAATATTGGCCTTTCCCTATATTTCAGTGGAACATATGAATATGTCAAAATGCAGTTGTCCGGAGCCTTGTTCTAAGATTGCCTTCGAGCCCTCTCAGTCTTCAGCATTGATATCGCAAAGCAGCCAAGCAGCGCTTTTGGGAAGTTCGTTGGAACTGATTAAAAAGTTTCGCGAGGCTAGAGACACTCAGGATCTCAGTTCCAAGGAAAGCTACGTGAACGACTTGAAGGTCGTCATGAACATAACTGTGAACTATAAGGCGATGTATGATTACATAGAGTCCAATGTTAGGACACACCATAGCTTTGGATCCTTGGCAAAATTACAATCTGCACTGAGAGAGTTCAGCAGAATGCTACAGCACGACAGGGACATGGCATTTTACAAAGCTGTGCCAGAACTGTTGTCCTCCTTCGAAAAGTATCATCTTTCCTATAGGACACAGCTTTTCAACTCCGTTGATGAAGTGATTCGTAGACTGTTTGTGATTGCTGGAAGTAAAGGAACCGCAAGAAATTTTACGGCTTTAGTACCCGAGACAGCAACGTTACTATCACAAACAATCGAACAACTAACAGCCTACGACTTCAACTTAACAGCACTGAAGTATAATAACATAACTAGTGGGGACTTACCGAACAATGTTTCCGAAATCTTCAGGTGTGCGGCTTACTATGATCGGTATTTAAAAGGTAGTCATGCATCGCCTTTCTCATGCAAATCTTGTGTGGAAGACATTGTCAGAAACTTTGAATCTCACAGACACGCCTTGCAAAGAAATAACCAAGTATCGTCAACTGAGAATTTCATCGCAAGGTTGAGAAGCGATGAGAAAAAGATGCGGCAATGTTTGGATGTCTATTACGACAAGGTGTTGAGTCTACAGGCATTTGCAAACTCCGGCGCTGTTCGTATGTATGATGATCTTGGATCCCTGATATCAGACACAATAGATGCAGTTGATCTTGATGAATTATTTGCACACGCCCTGGAATCACAGATGAGGTAGGTCAGTTAAACAGGTGCAAGTGCAAAAGGTGTATCTTGATATAGAGGTTCCACCACAAGTGGATGGAAAGAGATGGTATCTTGATCGAGCGAGAGATTTTGTGTTTCAGGACGAGGTTTGCCTAATCCCAAGACATAACATCACTCACGAGTGCAAGGTACCTTCTCTTCCCATCCACGAGTGATGGAACCTGTTTCTCCCACGATAAAAAAGAGGAATATAAGCATTTTACCTGAAGATAGCTAGCTAAACTTCATAAGCAAAGGGTGGCCTTTGCATCAATTCAACAATGGCAATTCACTGGGGCTAGATATTATGACTCTTTTTTAAAGTGCACGCGTGTCACTGTTAGGTCTACTGTTGGAGCGGCAGAATATTCTCTGTGTTTACCTGGTTCAAATTGAGTGGCTTCAAAAGCACCGTTTGAAACATGACCGGATGTTTATGCAAATTTTTACAGGTTTAAGCATGGCCTACACATTATACTGAACAGCGAAAAAAGTGTGCTAAGATAAGATCTCGTTACGGGTTATCTACGGGTTATCTACAGTACCTTGTTTGAAATCCAGCAGGGCCTTGTGAGAAAATAGTTAACGACATTGGGTTAGGCGGTGGTTTTCGCTATTTTTCTTCGACCACTTATGACCAACTAGTCAGGACTTAGCAACGATGCAACATATACAGTGATGTTGAATAAAAATCTAAATTCACATTCCTTTGGCACTGCGATCTGAGGAACCTCTAGGTGGACTTTGTTTACCTTAATGTTCCTAGGCCACTGGCATCGTTTACGTTCATGGACTTGTCCTCTTGTTCAACTTGCAGTAGAAAGTAACCTGAATTATATTTGAAACACAACAGTGCAGCATCCTGATTTCTGCATCAGTCACCAAATCCCTGTTTCTTTGTCTTCTCAAGCTGCCCTGTGAGAACATGCATATGTATGAACCAATCAGTAGGGTAGTTTAGCTATATTTCACTCATTCCTCCTTGTGACGTCACATCTGATGAATAAAGAAATAAAGTGAAAAATAAAGAACAATATCTAGCCTACAAAAATATTCATAGAAATAAATTCCACTCTCCCGGACTGATAGAGGCCGAGCAATATTGAAACATTCAGTAGGTCAAAGAAGTCACTTCGTGCTCAGATCTATTATGTGGCGTATCCCCCCGAGCGTATAAAACCTACATTTATTAAGATAATGTATTTTCTTTATTCTCTTTCAGGATAAAAGAAATAGTTCAATTGTACAAGTCACAGAAAATGACTAAGCGAGAAATGGCGACCTACTTCACGGCCGAAAATGCCCAACTGGCTGCAGACAGGATAGAAGACTACGAACAGGCTATCAAGGTATATATATATATATATATATATATATATATATATATATATATATATATATATATATATATATATATATATATATATATATATATATATATAATTATATATATATAAATATATATATATATATATTTATCACCTGCTCTGCTGTAATTCTCGATGCCGATTGGTCAATAGGTGTTAGAACTGGAACTGTTCACACTTTGTAGATTCAATATCGAACGGTAATTAATATTACCACTTGGCAAGCAATCTGACACCTAGAGGTCACCAGCCTCGTTCTGACCTCCAAAGTTTTTTCAAAATTTCATGAGATGTATTTGTTCTTTTTACTTAGCATGAAAGAACAGATGATAGATTCGTTATGCCCTGTTTGAAAGTGCAGTCGGCCCTGCTATCCACGCTCAGTCATCAGTCATGACTTCCTGTGGATATCAGGCGGGATTGCACTTTCCAACAGGGCGTAACTAACAATATATATATATATATATATATATATATATATATATATATATATATATATATATATATATATATATATATATATATATTTATGTAATACATTTGCAATATATATGTGATATTTGTTCAAAATTACTGTCCTCACAATAGTATGCATGTTATATAAGGGTATATGTTGTATAAGTGTATGTAGGAAATATGGTTGGATCGTTGAATGATCAATATTTACAATCACACAAGGCTAGATTAAAACGACATTTTTAAATGATATTTGAATTTGGCGTTTGTGTATACTTTCAGATGTTCCTAACTTCACCAATACGCCAGAAACTGAAGAAATCGTTCTCTGGAATCGCTGCACTCTATAAAACCATGTACCAGAACGTCTATGAACTGCAGACCTTTTTCTCAAAGCCTGTCATATCACGGTACTTCCCTCACGTATCCCTGTTTAAACGACCCATCATAGAGTTTGGGTATGAGGGCCACACAATGACGATGACAAGCTCATATGAATCATCCAGACAGTGGTTAGAAACAGCACAGTTTGATTTTATCCTGGAACACATCGAAGCCTTCTTCGAACCAATATTTGACAGTCTCTCTCTCTTCGAACACAACGTAGATACATATTCTAGGGAACTGCGGACGGCCTTCAGCGAAGCTAACAAAGCCATGGTTATGTACACAGAAAGAGATAAAATCAATTCAGAGTTCTTGAAGTAAGTAGATAAACAAAACACTCACCGACTTCCCTTTCTTTCTTTTCTCCATCTCAAATATTAAAAAGATACTATTGCTAAACAGGATAGACTAAAATCACTATGGACTTTTGCCAAATTCTAATAGAAGTTATTGAAATGGATAATCGTCTTCCAGTGTTGCATATATATATATATATATATATATATATATATATATATATATATATATTATATATATATATATATTTATATATATATATATATATATATATATATATATATATATATATATATATATATATATATATATATATATATATATATATATATATTTCCCTTCCCCTAGCTATTAAGTACTGAGTGTTGGAATATCTTATGTTTATAGGCGTAATTTCCTTACCCTTGACGTCTACTACGCCCTGCTCAGTGTCCAGAAGATAGAACAAGTGAGGACGTACGACGAGGGATCCTTGATGAGTATGTTTAGTATTGATACTTATCATCAGCTCCACTCTTATACTAGCAGCCTATTGGTCTATTTCTGTTGTTTTGTACTTGACTATATTGGGTTCTTAACATTGCTTTTTACAACTGTTTATGCAAGAAGTTCAATTTAATCTTTCATGGAATTTCTAACAATGCTGTTTTCATTATTCAATGGCAAGGACCTATAAAATAGTAATGCACCAGTATCTTTATTCTCCCCCGACAGAGAGTGCCTTTCCTATTAGCAACACCGAAGTAAGTTGGCAGACATTGCTCTTCCCATCGCTGCCAAGAAAAATATTTGCGCTTTACAGTGAGCCAATATTGTGTATGTCTGGAAATATAGATGGCATAAAGTAATTTTGATGCATTTCGATTTGTAAATTGCTAAAACAAGTGAGGTATTTCTGCCGCTTGCTCTGCCTCAAACAAGTTCTAAAAGAGTTTCCTGTGCTGAAATAACCATTAACTTAGAGCTTGTTGTGCGTATGATAAATCAAAATTTATGTCTGGGTCAGGGAGAGCTGATGATCAATTTGTTACCCTTGTTGTGGAGATGGTCTACTGCAAGTCGGCTGGCTATCAGATTTGGCCTGAAGGCCTCGTCTAAGATTAGCCGTCTTCTTGCAGACAACTTGCCGTACACCATTTTCACACAAGGAAATCTAATATTGCTAAAGTCATTCAGTTGGAACTTTCTCTCATGATAACAAATACAAGCATTCTTTCATATAGCAATAAATTTTCTAGACTATGACAATTTGTGATTTCTGGTTAGAAAAAGGTTGAAAAATATAATCTTAACAAGGACACATTGATTGTTCCAAGTGACCACTCACTTTAAACATAATCAGGATTTCAGATATAGATTTTGCAAATATTTATAAACAGTTACTGAACAATAACAACAATGTCATTAACAATGAATGAATTTATTACATCGGTCATCCCTATGTATGAGATACCTGTAGTACCTGAACGAGCCAGCCTACTCGACGGTATTAAAGATTATGCTAGACATAAGATGGGCCCCTCTAAGACAGGGTGGTCTAAATCAATCTTGTCCCGCGCCTGTGAGCTAGATGACCAGACTATGATCGCTAATCAGTTTATTAACCCAAATAACGACATATTAAAAGGCATCTGTGGTGACTCTAAGTATCTCTCTTGGTGGTCGCTACCTGATAGGAGACCCCACCTAATTGGAGTATGTGCAACCCTAGTCGAGATGATTTTGAGAGTCAGCAGATTGAAGTCGGATAATTTTAATATTTGTACCACCAATCAGAGGCCTCAAAAAGTGTAGGGTTATAGGACATAATCCACACATTTCAAGCCTTAGTTCTCTAACCTGCCTAAAAACCAAAGGTGTTACCCAAGGGTATACTTTTCCCGGCCTGTGATTGGTGGACGGCAGTCAACTGTTGTACAAGCCACATAGACTCCTCGGAAGCTGTGGTGTATATGAAACCCTCGGGGTTACTCGGCTCCGCCTCGTAACACCTTGGGTATATCCCATACACCACAGCTTCCTTGGGGTCTATCTATCACGTAGAATAATTCCTTTTTACAGAAAATGTGTAGCAATTGTTTTTGTTTTCTGACATGTTATTCTCTATTGCCCATTTCATGATGATGATCAAGGCAATATATGCTTAGTTTGCTCCATAACATTGAGGTTGGCTCCGGCACAATCGCCGTTGAGTCATGCAACAACATTCTCTACTTAATCCTTGGTGGAAGATTGAAGTCGGATAATTTTAATATTTGTACCACAGTTGCTTGCCTTCTACCAATCAGAGGCCTCAAAAAGTGTTGGGTTATGGGACATAATCCACACTTTTCAAGCCTTAGTTCTCTATCCTGCCTAAAAACCAAAGGTGTTACCCAAGGGTATACTTTTTTCTCGGCCTGTGATTGCCTATCTAAAGAGCAGTTGATGGATATATATACAGGATCTGCGGTCTTTAGGGTCTATAGAAAAATCCGGACTAAATGGGAGGGGGTCAGCTAAATCAGTCACCCCTACCCTTGCACTTTGTAATATTTTTGCTACTGTATTGGCCTGTGACAAACGTTACAGGCTAAGTGTTCTTTCTAAGCTTACCCCTACTTATACACGAATGCTGTTTATGTTATGACTAGAGTCTTCACGTATCTTATTGCGTAGACCTTTAAGAGGTCTAAGTGGGCTTCGAAACAACAGAGTGATCTCCGAGCCACTTCCTTTAGTATCTAAGTTAATTCTCTATAAGTCTAGATTTGAAATATTTCCGGTTAGCCTTTACATTCAGCTAATAATTCTCTTAAGAGTAGCTTTGTCTTTATTTGTTGTTATTATGTTGGACATTTTCTTTTTACTAACTCTGTAAGTGCTATTTTCTATTCTTTTGGATATATGTATATACAAACACACACTCACACACACACACACACACATATATATATATATATATATATATATATATATATATATATATATATATATATATATATATATATATATATACATATATAAATATATATATATATATATATATATATATATATATACATATATATATGTATATGTATATGTATATATATATATATATATATTTATATATATATATAAATATATATATATATATATATATATATATATATATATATATATATATATATATATATATATATATATATATATATATATATATATATTTTATATATATATATATATATTATATATATATATATATATATATATATATATATATATATATATATATATATATATATATATATATTTGTATATGTATATGTATATATATATATATATATATATATATATATATATATATATATATATATATATATATATATATATATATGTATTTATGCGTGTGTGTGTGTTCATTTCTGAATGGTTGCATGATATATGGAACTTTCATTTTTGTTGCAGGTGAAATTGGCGGGAACATGGGCCTATTTCTTGGTGCAAGCATCGTGACAGTGTTTGAAGTACTGGATTTGATCTTATACAATCTTGCATTGCGCCACGCTTCAAAGATGGACAAGAAGTAGTAAATTGTCCAAAGATGCATTATATTAAACTGAGTGATATCATCATATTATTTTTTTCGTCGAGATTATTTTTTGATTAAATGAGTAGGTCTCGATGTGTCCTAGAACTGTTGTATTTCCCTAGATTTGACCCTTATGCTGGTGGCGGCTGATTTGGCCAAAGCAGAATGATGTAACAAATTGAAAATGACTGAAACCTAGGCGCATTGGTTACCATCTGAGAGTACTCAGCAAAAGCCATCCAATGATTACCAACATGACAGCGGTAAAATGGTTTTCAGAAATCTTTGCTTTGGGAAAAAGTAGCCTTTGCATTGGACGAGTGAAATAATGGTAGCTCAGGGGGTTAATTTCTTTGACTCAGGTGTCGTACATCCTGTTCATAAATGAAATTTTTTCCTATACAAAGTATATTTTTACAACTTTCCGAATCCATATTTTTTTTAACAAAGTCAAAGAGATGTCTGCGAAGAACAAGCAAATAATTACATCACCGATAAGAAAGTCATACCATTTGAAGGGTAATGCAAAATGATTATCGAGTTGCACGAGCAGTTAAAGCTTAGCTTTGTACTCATATTAACCGTGTTTACTTCTAGACGTGCTCATTGTAAAACAAGCTCGATTTGAATATTTTATGTACAGTATGGAGTACATGCATACACATTCCAGTATGTATTGCCAGTAGTTAAAGATAGAGGCAACACCATTCACATTAAATAATGTTATTAGTAGTGTTTGTCTATTCAGTCTTAACAGTTCCTCAAGAAATTGTCGTCTGGATCACTGGCACCTTTGATGACAGCTTTGGAATTAAGAATGATTTTACATAATATTTGAGGGTCATGTTGTACTTTCCAACCTCAATTCTGGTACTTACCAGAATTGTTGAGATAATTTTGCAATTCTAGTACGTACCAGGATTGTTCCCTGCAAACAATTCTAGAACGTACCAGAATTGTCAGAACAATTCTGGTATTACAAGTGTACCAGAATTGTTGATTCAGGCAATACTGGGACGTACCAGAATTGTCCGGGAATTTTTTAACCTGCTGGCTAATTGGTGCCGTTGGTCACATACTTTGTCGTAAATGTATGGAGTAGTTCCGGAAGAAATCAATTAGCGGCAAAGTTGAAAGTACTTGAAACTTACTGCGTCATTAAGCAAGCGATAGGAAAATAATTCACGGAAAATTCTGGTACGTCCCAGAATTGTAGTAACAATTCTGGAAGAAAACGTGTACCAGAAGTGTATAGTCGGACAATTCTGGTACGTACCGGAATTGCACAATTCTGGTACGTTCTAGAATTGCTACATGTGATAAACAAATCTGGTACGTACCAGATTTGCACATAATTTGAGTAGTTAGTAATTTTACTAAAGAAGAACATTTTCTCTTCGACTCTTCTCCCAACGTTTGTTCCCCATGCAAAAATATAGTATATATATATATATAGTATATATATATATATATATATATATATATATATATATATATATATATATATATATATATATATATATATATATATATATATATATATATATATATATACATATATATATTTCTATATGTATATATATATATATATATATATATATATATATATATATATATATATATATATATATATGTATATATATATATATGTATATATATATAAAAATATTTATTTATATATATATACATATATATATATATATATATATATATATATATATATATATATATATATATATATATATATATATATATATATATATATATATATATATATATATATATAAATATAAACTGTAGACCACACATATGCCGCGTGTCCCAAATATAGCGAATTTGGGAATTTTTGCATCATAGCGTATCTTTATGTTACCGACGGCAGCCGCCGCTGACAGCGCCAGTACAGTAAGAAAAAAGTACAGCGTTTTTATATAAAGGTATTCGGTTTAGAGTCTTGTATCCACCGAAGTGCTCACACGACCTTCCTCCCCTAGCAGGCACTGTACACACGGAAACCATTTCAATCCCCCAGGGGATATTCCAGAGCAACTGGCAGCATATAGCGCACACACTCTAAGCACTGCCTTATTTATGCTAGGTACCCATTATACAGCTGGGTAGACTGAAGCAATATGGGATAAACTATGTTGCCCGAGAACAGACCAAAGTGCCCGAGGCGGCCGGGAATCGAACCAGCGACCCTCTGATTACCAATCCGACACCTAACCAACTGAGCTACTGAGCTACTATAGCGAAGCGGACCCACACGCTATGTACGCTATATATAAACAGACGCTAACATTGTGTGTTCTACAGTATATATATATATATATATATATATATATATATATATATATATATATATATATATATATATATATATATATATATATATATATATATATATATATATATATATATATATATATATATATATATATATAGATAGATAGATAGATAGATAGATAGATAGATAGATATAGATATATAGATATTCAGATGTCCGTGTCGTAAACTAAGAATCTATATCCACCACTGGTCACAACTAGTCACAACCTAAAATTGTAGGAAACTGGAGCCAAACATGCTGTTTGAGGCACCTTGTAAATATTTACACTTACCCCATTTTAGATTATCTGCATCATTTAAATATGGTAGAAAAGAATTAATGACTTGGCTTGTTTTTCATCCTTATATGTAGCTCACTTGGATTGAACAGTACTGTGGAATCCCCATCAATCAAAATGGCACGTACAGAGTAGATCGAGATTTCAGAGATCCTCCTGCAATTGTCGTCTGGTTCTACAATACTTTCGACAATAACTTTTGAATCAAAATGATTCTTTTAAAATGTTCGTAGGATGGTTGTAGAAAATGTTCAGATTAACATTTCTTCTTCAAATATTTTCTCAATAATACAATTTGTTTGAAGGGTTTCATCATGGTTGTCAGGCTGCCTTTGTGTACTGTGAGTATTTACGGGCTGACGATCTTTCCCCTCCTGAACTCGAATACAATTTTAAAACAATACTTCTGAAAAAATCAACTTCATCTTCTTTCTTTAAGTAAAGTGTCGGTGTCTCTGTATGTATAAACTGTCTTAAATGTTACGTGTGTTAACTTTCAAGTTGATATGGTAATCGTAAGGTGTCATCTTATTTGGTTTCAAATACTCGCCATACATGAAACAAGAGTTACTACAATATTAAGAATAATTATCCTGCATGTTTATTTGAGAACCACAGTTCTTCTTATACTGAATAAAGCAATACTTTTATTTAAGGATGTCTGGTAAAGTTCCTTGCGTCTTGCCTTCAATTATTACCAGCGTCATCACATGTGATCTGATGGACAGTGCACAGGTTTGAAGATCTTTAATTGAGGAAAGCGATGTATTTAATTGGTTGTAAATGCATCGTTTATTATGTAGTTTACATTAGGCTTAAAATCTGTCATGTGTCTGGATTGGATTAGAATCTATCTATAATGCCATTAACCGTCTTTAAGTGCAGATATGATTTAAGAAAAGATCAACTCGACATCTTAATCCTCGACCAAGTTATTCTCATTTTCGTGAATCCAAAATGGTTGTTAAGGACGGCGGCCTTCTTGGTTGCTAAGGACGGCCACCCTTGGCGGCCATCTTTGATTCACAAAAACGGCAATAACTTTGACAAGGAGTGAGATATTCGCGGGGATATTCGGTTTTCTCTTTTTAATTTGTCTCTACACTTAAAGAACTCTATAAGGGTCAAGGTGATTGGTATCTTACAAAGTTTCTGTCCATTCTTAAGAGAAAATGTAGCACTTTTAGTCACCTCATTATTTTTTAAGGAAATGCAACGCAGGTGCCTGTTTTGCTGATAATATAATCTTTTATATCTCCCTTAACTTCTTTCATTTCGGAATTTCGATTTTTCTTTCGAAATTAGTCAAAAGGATACTTAAATATCAATTTGCGCATTTCGCATGTTTCAAGTTCATCTCAAGGTCAAGGCCCGATCTCCTACATGCTGGATCAACAAGCGGGTTGGCCAGGTCGCTATATAAATGTGCGGCGTTGTGGAGAGCTGTCTATGGTCCTTCTGCAACTAAAAGACCCTTTGGAACCATTCGTAAAGAGTAGGGAATTTCTTTCCCGTTCCGGGTTTCCCCTCTCATCGCGATATGACCTATTCAGCTGTTGAAAGCGACGTAAAACCCAATTCCTCCCTTCCTTCCATCCTTCCAATGCCTGGATGGCAGCATTTGTCACATTGTTTAACAAAGTTAATGATTCTGAGGTAGCTAGGCGGTTAATTCTTTTGAATTCCCTACTTTTGTTTCACAATTTAGCAAAGTATAAATTACCTGACAGGTCTTCCGATGAGGAATACACTAAACATCCCAGAGCAGGTCGTAGAATATTTTGTGTAAAAAAACTGAAAAAGAAAATATGTAGAGTGTTTTAAAACGGAACTGCTACCCACAAATGTGAATCGAAGTCCTTCGTATTTGGGGGAAAGATCAATACAGAGGGAATGGTATCACAGTTATTCAAATTATCATCCGTTCAAATTTTAAAACCAATTCTTTCAAATTTCTTTAGAATATGACAAAAAGATCATCTTTCAACTTCCAGATTCTATAACTTTTGTATAAGGTCAAAATTGGTAAAATTATGAAATCTTTCCCTTCTGAATACCCTTTGCAACAACTGAGCCAAATTTCAAGTAAATGCATACTTAAAACACCCGTGTAATGGTGAAAATCGATTTAGTGAAGAAGGTGAATAAGATATTCGCTGATGTGTGCAAGAATTTGGGTGCATCGGGTTTCGGTACTGAACTAGTCTGCACTGGCTTGGCAGCATGTTCACGGCCGTCACGTAGGCAGGTCATAAATGCCCCACCTATTGAATAAAATCGTAACAAATCCTGGCTTATTTAGTTCCGATGCTGTATAGTAGATGGCACCAAACGCATACATTTGAGATAGCAGCGAAATTCCGAAAATGAGGAAAACGCATACTTTTATGCCACAGTCATTTTTGATTTTACAGTACATAGTACATACATTCATTCATACATACATACATACAAACATACAAACATACAACCGCACCACACACACATACATACATACAAACAAACATCCATCCATCCATACATACATACATACATACATACATACATACATACATACACGCAGACATACATACATATATACATACATACATACAGACATACAGACAGACAGACAGACAGACAGAAAGATCGATAGTGGATAGATGTGAGAAAGTTCACCTGAACCATGGGCGAGGATATCCTTTTAAGAAGAGTTATGGGTCGTCGAAATCGAAGTTACTTCATTATCCTCATTTAAAGACGCATGATGAGCTCACGTCTGCAAAGAGAATTTCCTTCCTCAGTGTATGCCCCGCTCTTTTTACATTGTTTCTTTATTATAACATTCATTCCATATCAACATAAATTAAGGTACCACTTCCAGGTATATAAATCGAAAAGGTAAACATACCAACCATAAAAGGTTATATTATATTTGAGCTAGTTAAAAAGTCAAAACTGTTACAGACATACATATCTAAAGAATTAACACACCCTCATCCCATATATGATATGTTACTTTGTTGATCTCGTTCAACAAAGGTGACCATTTGCAAAGAAAGGCTGGTCCGCTTGAGTTTATAATTGAGTGATAAGAGTGTATTCCTATAGTAGCTTAAAACGTTGTTGGTTACATTTCAAAGTGGGTATGTTAAGCCTTTTGTTCGTGTATATCTCATTTTCGATAATTATAAGTACCGGTACTGTAAAAAGCAAAGCATCATTTCTATCAGCTGCTTTGATCAGATAATATACATTATAGGGTAATGTTAAAAAATGTATGATTCATTACTGTTTCCTACGAATTCTCGATTGTTGAATGGTTACATAATTCATAAAGCCGACCAGTAGTATGTAATAATGATAAACTGCAGCCATGGAGGGATGTGATGCAATGTTCTTCGACATATTTAGATAAAAGTGCCTATTTCTAGACACGGTTATACCTACACATATGATTAAGACATGTTTGACCCAATAGGCTCCTGGTCATAGGTATAATTCAAAGGCAATTTAATGCAAGTCATTGACTGCTTCATTAGGATTGGTGTTACCAACTGTAGATGATTAACAATCATGTAAACATACAAATTCGTGTATATTAACACGAAAAGTTTGAGTGACTAAGTTTCCCACTAAAAAACGTTTAAGTATATGGGATTAGGAATGTTCTGATGATACAAAAAATCTTTATTGTAAACAGAACATGGGTTTTCGTGGAAAAAAACATGCTTTGCCTCTATACAAAGGTGGTCTGATTGTGGTATTGCATATTTTTCCTCAGACTCTTACTCACAGGTTTTCTTTTAAGTATAACTTAAAATCCATTGAAAAAAGCGTTTTCTTTGTATAGGAACAGCGTTTTCGTAAGGAAATATATGGCGATCAAAGTGACAACTGCTCTTGCGCCAAAACAACAGACAGACAGCTTTTTTTTATTTAATTGGTAATTGGGTCAAATACTATGAGCGAGTGCAGTCATAAATATTGGATGACAATTTCTCTTTAGAGGGTACAATAAAATGACTAAGAAAGGGAGAGAGATAAAAGTGCACTTTACATTTCTAATGGATAAGTTTGCTTCTGGAAGCCTCCTTAATTTGTTGATTATTTATTCTATATCCGGACATTCAGGATCATATAACTCTTCATTTTGGTTGTTTGTATGACGGCTAGAAAAGGTTGGTATCAAATGACTTCCCTTAAAAGATTTTAAATCCCAAAACTAGACTTGCAAACCCATCAGGGAAAGTGTTCCATAGATTGACAGTACTAGCCAGGTCAATTGCATTACCTGACTGATTGATTATTAGCTCCTCATATCCACTTCCTGCAATGGTAATAGCAATCAACAGAATTGTGTTGAGATGGCTGTTTCCTGAGCACCTGAAGTCCCCAGGGTGTTTTCAACTCTGGGAAGTGCTTGCAAATGTTGGTATCTACCCGACTAACCATTTCCTGCCTGTTAATAAGTACAATGTAAGTCAGTACAAACAAACAATAATTTACAATCAGTGTACTATCTGAATGTGGTCTAGAGCGATGGGAAGGGTAAGTATTTTACTCTAACATCTTAAACTTTCCAAAGCTACTGTGTCCATGTAAACTCAATAAATATGTCATATGATCTCTGTCAAGTCCCTCCTACCAGAAGAAACAGGACACAATATTTAAGGGCCCGCTCTCAGCCTCGTTGTGGCGGCCTCTGGATGCTGCCACTTGTGCAACTAATCTGACAACATCTAGCTTCAAAATGGCCGCCCCACGATGCATGGAAAACATGACTTAAAACAGGAATAAACTGCTAATATGGAGGTTGGTAGTTGTGGGGTCTTGGATAAGAGTCGAGTATACCATAAGACATTATTTGGGCCCATGTTTTATTCATGGTGGAATTGTCCTTTAAGAAACCCTTTTGGACACATCGCATTGTAGGTGGCAACCGTGACCAAAGGGTAGCTTATTCGATAGTTTTCTGACTCAGTTTTTATTTGACCATTTACCCTATACAAAGTATATACACCGTGAAATGCCTCATAATGGGGAGTACATTGAGCAGCCCAAAAGTTCCTTGACGAAAAACTGAGAGTTAAATGCAATGTGTTTTCTAATTGTGCTCATCTCCACAATTATGAGAAGGAAGATGAATTAAATGAATCACTTCAAAACTTTTCTTTTCACTTCAAAATTTTCTTTTAATTCTTTGTTTTTTGGAAATTGTATCACCATATTATTTTCCAATATTCAAAATGCTATCAATATGCAAATTTCATAATAGATCAGTTTATATTAAGATCCTCGTGAAGGAGCAACGGCTCGTTGTGCCATTTCTTTCATCATTATTCTCATTCTTTTTTAACGACTCGGGGGCTAAAGGAACGAAGATTCTTACATTCTGAAAATAACTTTCGGCCTTGAGATCACACTGATCCTTGTTCTCACAAAATAATACACACGATAAGAAAAATAAACTTGATTAATCAAATTTGGAAATTGAAATGAAAGCTACTTGAACTGATACATTAAAATAAACCCACTTACACATATTAATATTGTCAGTTAGCATTATGGCTGACAGCCTCGCTGTTTAAATTATTAAATTAATGTTACACCTGTAAGTAATAAACAATGTATTTACAACCAATAAAATATATCGTTTTCCTCAATTTAAGATGCAGGTGATAAGATTCAACTGGATGATGACCTTATGGTTTCAGTACCCGATCACTCCATTCTACACGACGTACATACTCCTGCCTGCCTCATCTCATACTCTCATATTCCACACAGTAATTCTTCACTAACCCCCTATATCGGCTCAACAGGTAACCATAACATAACTAATGTAGTGTAGTGACCGCTCCGTCCCCGGACCTCGATTTCTCTGGTAAATTTTCCTTTTCTTTTTTTCCCTCGTTTTTTGGTTCCGTTTTAAGAACCCCTAACAACAGTGCAGGTATTACAAGTATGAAGATAACTAACTTTACTCTTATTTTCCACGTTTATGTCCACCGTATCCTCCTGTGTACCTAGAGACACTGTACCTTTATTTTCTGCGTTATTACTTATGCATGTATACTTTCATCTTTGCATTATATTATTTTTTGTACCACCTCTATTTTGTAACATGTACGTTACAGTCAATAGAAATAAATAGATAGATTGGCTGAACAAGTAACCATCATGTAACTAGTGTAGTGTTTTGTACGTTTATTATCAGCTTATATTGATGCACAATATCACACGTCATACAATTATATTATAAATGAACAAAACGAACCTGTCAAATATAGTATGCACTTCTGTACCTTGTAATAACGAGTTGGTATTAACTTATAATATTAACCCAAACGAACTTCTCCAATTGATGTACAAAGAAGTGAAAGGCGACGAATATGATTGTAAAATTAATCAAAAATCTTTTTAAATTGACAAAAGATCGGATATATTAACTCCTATGTCTGAAACAAGATAATGGCTACATCCAGTTCATTTGTTTTGAGTGGATTGTTCTATAGTTCTATTTGTACTTAGTGTTAGTATGTATGAAATGATATATAAAATATTTGTATTTTTGTGAAAAAATAAATCCAATTACAAACGTTATTCTGAAATAAAAAAAACTGCAGCATAAACCGTTAACTGTACTTTTTCTTCGGATATCGCACGTAGGTATAAACACACTCAATGCTTCACATAATATCTTAGAGTATTTTTGCTACTAGGTCATCATCCTTAAAATATGAAATTCCTATCCTAAAGCTACCATATTAGAGGCAGGACAAACACTAATTTAATGTGCTTGGTGTTATCATCCAATTCCTGTCATCCATGAACCATAATTCTCCAAAGGCTACATTATTCCACGTCATTCGATAGTTATTCAAAAGTTTCCATTGATCGCATCAACCAGCTAAAACTTTCGTGTCTTTTTTTTAAAGATTTCTTTTTGTTTCATTCATATTCACTTCAACAACAATAAAACAAAAATAGAGGCTGTGGCTTATAGATAAAAATATGAATTATGCATCAGAACGATATGACATCACATTGTTATGATATGTTTATCAAGAAAAGCAGCCACTTCATTTTTCAAAATGTCAATTTCATTTGTTACATTATAAAGATTGTAGAAAAATCTGCTATCGTTGGATCTTAATTTTGCTTTGAATTATTCCAGGGTGTATGTTCTCTTGAAAAGCTTTTGTAAATAGAGTAAGTTCGGCTGTTTGTTCTCTTTCTTGGACTTGGGTGTGCACACCTAGCCAAATAAGTTGGTTCGTAGCCTTGCTATTTTGTTAGTATGTATGAAATGATACATGAAATATTTGTATTTTTGTGGAAAAAATAAATCCAATTATACACTTATGTTATTTTGAATTATAAAACTGCAACGTAATCCGTTAACTGTACTTTTTCTTCGGATATCACACGTAAGTATAAACACACCCAACGCTTCACCTTATACCTTAAAGGGGCCCTAAAGGCTCACATACATATCGGCTTATATGAAAGTAATACACTTCAAGAACAGGATGCAGCCATTCTTTTTCTCTCAGTGATCCCATGAGGGGAGATTTTTGCGTATTGCCATCCTCCTGGACAGCCTGTGGCAGCCACTGGCTGCGGCCATGTTTTTAAGTGCTATCAGCTGTGACACATTGGGTGGCAGGGACCACATCCTGTCTCCACATCCTGTCTGCACAAGTTGCATAAAAACGTATATCAAACAAGAAAATGGTGAAATCATGTGCAGCAATTAGCGGTAAAAAAGATACGGTAGTGGAGAAAGCTTTCATAGATTTCCTAATAGTAAATTCAGACAAAACCAGTGGTTAGCATCCATGAAACTTTTAAACCCACCTGTCCTGAAGCTTGCAGTTGTATATAATATCTGGTAACCAATTTTTATGAATCTCTTATTTTAACCATAAGTGTTCTTGCAATTTATCAATTTCGGGATTTATTTGCTTTATTGGTATAACTTTACTAGTCTCAACATGATTTACCTTCATTCAGTTGCTTTAATAATATAAGCACAGGTATATGCATTAAATGTTTAGTATTAAGCCAGCATGAGAAGGGTAAATATCATTCCCTATCTCACAAAATTGAAACAGCTAAGGTTATAGTCAGTCATGACCCCTTTTAAACTGAGAAGAAATACATTTTTAAACAATACTGCAATATAGAGGAAGGTTGAAATCAAAATATCTCAAATTGCAAGTGACCCTTTCTTTTATTTAAGAGAGAATCAATGATATTTTCATTTACTCATTACCAACATTCTCTTAATGACTTATGTTTAATAATCATACTCTTCATTATTTTGATCTGATGTACAGACTTTAGCAACCCTAACAGCTAACTTTTAGGGTGAATGGCCTTTTAATCCAAAATCTTTTTATGGCAATGTTCATAAGTACCTCAACATGGTCTTTATTTAACCACTGAGAATAGACTGTTCAGGAGTTTGTTAGTTGTCTAACAACTGGTGTTTTGTCTTATGTCCAGGTCCCTTGGGTAATAACAAAAGGAAGTAAAGGAAAGGGGCACGCATAGGGTAATTGACCTTGTCAAATTGGCATTGCACATCTAGACCCCATGAGACACAAGTTAGTAAACACAGGAAATGTATATCAGTACAGGGAACATTAATCATCTTCATTTCCTTTAGTATTGGTTCAAAGTCGTAGGAATTTGCATACCTAAATATCTTGAATGTGATTCAGAGTAGTGAAATATCTACCTTCTATACAGAGCCACTGGCACCTAATACACCACTAAGCTGCTTGCCACCCAATGACACGGACCACAGCAGCAAGAGTTGTAGAATGATTCAAAATGGCAGCGGCCATGACTCACAGGAGGTGCTATTCACTAATTGTAATTTTAGATTTCTCCTTGTGTGGAGCTCTAGGGCTTCCCTGTATATGACAGATGTTGAGCTATGTCCATGAACTTACATATAAACCTATGATTTGTTCTTCCCCAAGTTCCCCTTTAAAGTTAATATGCTACTAGGTAAGCATCGTTAACATATGAAATTCCTATCCTATTAGGGACAGGACAAAGACTCTTAACTATATATATATATATATATATATATATATATATATATATATATATATATATATATATATATATATATATATATATATATATATATATATATATATATATATATATATACATATATATATATATATATATATATATATATATATATATATATATATATAGATAGATAGATAGATAGATAGATAAATATAGATATAGATAGATAGATAGATAGATTGATAGATAGATATAAATATACATATATATCTATATATCTATATCTATATATATCTATATATATCTATATATCTTTATTAATATATATATATATATATATATATATATATATATATATATATATATATCTATATCTATATATATATATATATATATATATATATATATATATATATATATATATATATATATATATATATATATTTATATATATATATATACTAACCGAACTAAGAAATGAAGTGGCGCCCTCAATTGAGAGCTGCGCTTACTAAACTATAGAGACCTCTGCAAGCAGTATATTCATGTATATACTCTCTTATACATCTGCAACCACGTAAGGTATTGGAGCAAAGTGATCGTTCTATTTGGGATTTAATGTGCTTGGTGTTCTTAACTAATAAGTGCCACAATTTTCCAAAGGCTACTTTAGCTCACTCAATTCGATTGTTTTTCAAATTCCTCATTAATCGCATCAACCAGCTTATATAAACTAAACATTTTTTAACGATTTTTATAAATTCATTTTCAACAACATTAAAAGAAAACATAAAGGCTGTGGTATATAGATACAAATATTAATTAAGGATCAGAACGATATGATATTACATAGTTATGATATGTTAGCAAGAGAAGCAGCCATTCCATTTTTCTAAAATGTCAATTCCATATGTCATATGATAAAGACTATACCTTTTTAAATTTGCTATCGTTGTATCTTAATTTTGTTTAGAATTGTTCCTATGTGTATGTTCTCTTGAAAAGGTTTGTAAATAGAATAAGCTCGGCTGTTTGTCCTCTTTCCTGGACTTGGGTATGCACATTTTGCCAAATAAATTGGTTGGTAGCCTTGCTATTATCTACATGTAAGTCTCCCAGTATAATTGTATTGTTGCTCAAATTTTACTCTGAATCACATAGTTGAGCAATCCATTTCTCAAAATACTGCCATAATGCCAGACTCCCAGGACACTTGAGAAGCATCCGTTCATTGCTGTCTACATCATTCATACACATACAGTACAGACATTTAATTTCTGCACCAGTCGATCGGACGTCTGCCAATGCATGGTCTTATAAAAAGCCATGCTAAGATGCCAAGAGAGTAATCCAAACATATCAATGACACATGTAGCTTGCTAATCAGAGCTACGTTCAGGTATACGGTCATCCATACATCCATGCCAAGGAAACTGGGTAGCAATCGGGCGTGCGGTCGGGTATTGTGCCTGGGCTGCCCACGCCTTTAGTGCAGGAATTAAATGTCGTCACTGTATTACACAATTGGGAGTCATTGATGCCAATCTTATGTAACTTGTTTTTAGTGAAAAAGCCTTTGGTGCAACAACATAAATTGTACATATTTCGGGTACATTTCATCCACATTTCTATGGTGCTTAAGAGAGGAACGAGAAACACCCTTGCTTGTTGAAGAAATGACATCCTTTTCGTTCCATTTTGGGCAAATATCAGTGATTGTATTAGGTTTCTTTAAACCAATGAGACTCCTCATGGAGTTTTAACATATTCTTAACTTTTTACACAATATGCACCATATTCGATTAAGCTCTTTTTGATATTATACAATGCTTCAAATTTGTTTAATTGAATTGGTATGCCAAAATATAAAAAAAAAACGTCTCTGATTAGTCTGATTCCGTTTTCGAATCCATTTGCTTGAAGTTAGACTTTGTATGTGGGTCATTAAAGATTGACATATGTATTGGAACATTACATTTGAAGACAGTATATGAGAAACAGTCCATTTTGATTGACTTGTGAACATGCTTTTAGCCCAGCTTCTCTTAGAGCTCTCCCAAATAATGCTAAACTATGCAACTTTAACCTCCCATCAAATACATGTGATTCAAAAAATTATTTTCGGAATTTTGGTAGATTTTTGTTTAACAAATTCAAGTTTAAGTTCAGCAAATTTCGATTTGTCGGGGCTTGGAAGAGACAGGAGCATCACGATGATGTTAGAGAAGAATTAAGGAGTTTGGACAATCAAACCAAACTTGCCAGTCTAGCAGCCAAACCGTAAAGTAACCCCAACTGCAAATTAGCTGTTTGTTCTCAAAAGGCAGAGTATGTAGGATTTATGAAAATGCCCTGCCACGCTGCATGACCACCCCTGGATTACATATTAAAAGGCAGCCCGTAAACAACTATCTGATTGATGTAAACTGATGACAAAACCGGTAAATTTGTCATATTTTGTCTAAATATCGCTTGATACGTTTTCTTCTATTTTGATGAAATAAATAAACAATAATGAATTGAATTTTCCCTGGTAAAAAAAATCACTTTTTATGCCCAAAAGTGAAATGGCTGACTGAAGTATCCCGGACCTATATCCTATAAACACCCAATTCATAACATATACGCTTAAATACCAATTAAATGAAGCCTGTGAAATCATTAAACAAATCACTGTAGCAGCAGCCCTACATTGATTCCACTATGAATACACATGATACGCAGCGCAAAATAACTAACACAGTGCCGCTGCTGTGGGGCTTACAGTGCTGACATCTAATTCCTGCACCATTCGACCGGAAGTCTGCCAGTGCCTAGTTGTACAAACACCCATAGGTAACATGTCAAAAGATATGCCTAGAAAATCAATGAACCACGAACTTGCAAGTAAAAGCTACGTTCAGTTATGAAGTCATCCATGCATCAATGCCCGGGAAACCGCGTGGCAATCGGGCGAGCGGTAGTGTAATATGCCCAAGCCGCCCAGGTATTTAGTGCAGAAATTAAATGCCGGCACTGTATATATGTTGATTATCCGCTATGCTAGTGACTTGTATAATGGAAAGATCACGGTCCCTAGACTGCTTGTGATTTTATCGAATGCAGTGTACAAACTGCAGACTTCTCATGTGTTAAAAATGAAATTTTGAAATTTAATTTCCAGGAAAAATACAGTATTGCATAAAAGGTAAAAAGGAACAATTTAAAAACAAATACTCAGTTCTTTCAACACAATCGTATTGCAGCTATATGTATCCTATTGCACATTCTTGCATGAATTTAACGATATCAAGAACACCAATGTCTCTGGATAATAAACTGCCTGTGTCGATTGTTATACCATTCTAAATGGCTCTGTAACTGTAATGATGACGTGTTGAAAATGATAACAAAATGATCAAAAAATGTTTTTCCCAAGGCAGTGAATTGTTTTGAAATTGATGGGGCGCATACTGTTATTTACCACCTGGCCTTGGTCAGGAACATTACACGAAGACTGTGAATTAACAAATTATCACACACCTGATCGCAATGACAGAATGGTGTGTTCAACATGAAATAGTAATCAATATTTAATGTAAATCACACAGAATCACGCAGGGAGAAAGATAGCGTTGATTCACACTTCCAGAACGTTGAGATTCGTCTATATATATTTAATAAGCACATGTTCTCAGTCACGAATATTGTATGAAGGCAGCAATAACAGGTTTGTTAGCGGTTCTTAAAACATTAACACTATAGGTCTACTTGTATATGTTACGCCTACGCTCTTTTCCTCAGAACGACACCAACTGTGCCGGTAAAGCCATTAATGACTAGGTATCATAAAATATCACATAGGCTCTTTTTGCAATGTGGAATCTCACCAAAATATGGCCGCAATAAACATGCATTTTGGGTATCAATCTTTAATTGATATAATTGTTTCAACTGAGAGTATTATAGATACTGTTCAAACGTTCATGCGTTTGGATGCCCATGTGATTGAGGTTAATAGATCAGGTCTATCTACTGTGTCTCAGACCTAGTGTTGAGGGAGGTTTTTCTGGGGGGTAGTTGATTCCCTGTAGTGCCGCTAGAGGTCGTGGCGTATTGCGCGTTGAGAGCTGATTGCCTTAGTACTCTGCCACAGAACAGTTGACGCATGCACCTCCGGAAGTGGGCGCTGGTCAAGCAATACAGGTAGAAGTTAATGGCGTAGTTCATCAGTCGCAGTAGACTTAGGATCGTCCAGCCGAGGAAAACAGTACAATTCTCCTCATCCTGCAGATCCAGATATGTCCATCTATGTCTGAAGAGTCGTAAGACGTACATGGTGGCTGTGGGTCCTGTTGTAAGCATGTATGCCAGGCTCGCAGACATGAGAACAGGGATGGTTTTCAGTATATCAGCTTTGCGTCTGTCCATGACAGACCTTCCTACCTCCAGATTCCTCAATTCCTCTCTGTTTCTGACCAGGCGGACCAACAGCAGAACGTTTATGATTGATATGGTTGCCAGGGGTCCGTAAGAGTAGACAAACGCCAGCGCTATTGTGTAGAGTGCTGGCGCGTCATGACTGCAGACCCCCATTCTCTTCCCCCCAATATCAATATACTTTAGTGGCGAAAAGTAAGTCGAAATGGGGGAGATGAAGAGGATATTGACCGTGACGATGAAGGCAATGAGAATAGAGGTTCTTCGTGGCGAGAACCAAATTTGGCATCTCAGTGGATAGGAGATGCAGAGAAAGCGTTCGATACTCACAGCTGCCAAAAGATGACCAGAAATCGAACCGGAAGTTGTCGACAAGTAAGTATTCATTCCACAGCCCCAAATGTTAACAAACCGGAAGGCATCGTCGGTGGCCAGACGGAATATCTTGCCAGTGCAGCCAAGCAGCAAATGCAGAAGATCCACCAAAGAAAGGGTAGCAAGGTACTTGTAGAACGAATTTTGTCTTAGAGATGGTCGGCAATTGAAGGCGAAGGAGAGACCGTTTCCTATTACTCCAATGAGGATGATCAGTGATGAACCAATAAGGGAGACCCAGTAGGCATCCGGACACTGCCAGTATAACAGCCCAGAGGGGTAATTGATAATCCCAAGAGTATCTCCCCTATCCACTGTGTTCGCCATCGCTGTCCCTTCCTGATTACGTAAAGTGGTTGCCATATGAGTTGTTCCCTGTGTGATTCCATCAAGTGTCCTTAAGACCGTTGCATTATCTGAGCTGTTTCCACGCATGTTCCAAATTGTTTTCGTGCTTGTGAGGAGATGGATGGAATGTAGGAAACGACTGTAGGTGGCCCTATGTGACATCAGCTGATTATCACCTATAACTGACCAATGAGCATTGTCACTCATGTAGCTGGCTGACATGCGCAATGAACTACTATCTGGCAACACAAGCAGAGTAGCACAGCAACACGCACTTCTACACACACACACATATGCATATATATATATATATATATATATATATATATATATATATATATATATATATATATATATATATATATATATATATATATATATATATACATATATATTTATATATATATATATACACACATATATATATAAGTACGTACAAATTCATATCAGCTTATTAAACCCTTGTCTTTAATGATATATATTTATATATATATATATATATATATATATATATATATATATATATATATATATATATATATATATATATATATATATATATATATATATATATATATATATATATATATATATATATATATGTACATATGTGATTAAGCTTTATATCAAAGGCATTTTCGGAGGCACATTCCTCTTATTTAAAGTGGTATTGTATCAACTGAAGTGTATTCACTGAATTACTTTCTCTTTAACAATTTGAAGTGATAGTTTGTTTATATATGTGTAAGATCTACCCTTGATGTATGCTAAACATTTTCAATATTGATTGACACTGTATTCTCTTCTTTATGAGTACGTCATGGCGTGATATGACTCACTCTCTGGCGTTAGATAAGATGTAATTTGTTTTGGAGTTAGGATTTTTCAACTTAACTTAGCTATTGGCTTTGCGTAACTTGCATTTATCAATTACTTGTAAAAATGTTGCATTTTACTGATAAATGAAGTTGTGTTCTCTATAAATAATGAAATATGTGAATTTATTTTTACATGTTTGAGGATGCAATCCTCAGAACCTGTATTGTTGTTACCCTTGTCATTTTAAGTCGTTCTCACACTCATTCCTTGGTCTACACACATAAGAGCCTCGGGATTGGCAAACTGGCGCATTTCTAAAGGTGTACCTTTTTGAATAATTCTATTCATTTTGTTCATCTTCTGTGTATTTGTTGGTCTTGTTTCTGTCTTCTGCAGAGCTGTTCAGTTTGGAGTAGTATGCTTGGACCTATTGTGTTAGCCGTATCAAGCTAGACGTGATGGCTGCCTGCCTGGTGGGATGTGTTGCATAACAATGCATTGCGCTTGTTTGCTGGCACCTTGTAACACTCTATGTTATAAGCAGATGGAACCACTACAAGAAGTGAAAAGACTGGATATCACTACTCTGTGTCAGAAGTATCCCTCACTCAAATTCGAAATACTTGCACTGTAAGGCTTTGGTATTTAACGATTCAATGTTTGGCAATAGTAGCCAAAAGATCTTACACCTCAAATACTATTGATTTAAATGTGATATTATATAGACACCAAAAGTAAAAAATATTTACAGATATACAATTTTCTAAAGCTACTACAAGTTAAACACACTTGGATACATTATTTCTATACATCGGTCAGAATTGAAAAAGAGGTTGCTATATGTTTCTAGTTGTCTGTGCATAATTCATTTTTGCTTTGATGGGTGTTATTGTGGGTTTGTCTGTTTGTCGTGAGTGTTGTTTTTGTGTAACTGACTCAAGCGCTATTCACTAGCGGCATTAAGATGCTTGCATAAGAGGAGTGCAGTAATAGAGGCTAGTATTATCATAAACAACTCACGATTAGTGTTAACTTCTATGCCTTTCTAAAACCCTTGTCATATTCAGATATGTGGGTTACAGCTACAGTTATGTTCATCTGTTTCAATTTATAATAGGACTAAATCGAATTCATATTTTTTTTTTGACTCAGTTTACAAAGGTAAAAATCTCAAGCTAAACCCATTAGATATTATTTTATTCTCACAGGTTGTAGGCAAAATCTAGTCCTAAATTGAAGTATGACATCATATAACATAACATACCTTCTCTTTGGCAATTGACAGTCTATGAATCAGAATCCTTATCCATTACCTTCTGACCCCTAATTCCCACAAGGAAGAAATTTAAGCCCTGAGGAGAAGGAGAATTCACTACCCTATATAAGATATAAAATGCCAGGGACCACTTCCTTTTTACTGATGTCTATACTTAATCAAAGCAGTGATTATTGGTGACAAGGCAGCATCAATCAGTAACAGAATCCTTCATGCAGTGATCTGCAAATTAGACAATTACTTCGAGTTAATTAAAGTACTTTGGGTACAGCACTTAGTGTACAGGCTTATCAGAATTTAGCATCCCTCTTGTTCATGGAGGAAAAGAGTCGATATGGACCCATTCCTTCATCCGGTGCACATCAAGATGTGACAGAAAAGTGACGTGGCTTACCAATGGAGTTTATTTGCCCTTTTACCTTCCATGTGATATCAGAGTTATTGATCATTTATCACCACCAGGATATAATTTTACACAATTTATTGATGTGCTATTTCTGATAATCAGCCCAGTGGACAAGGTAACATTCATGGAACATTCCAGGAATGTTCACCCCAACATTTAATAATGATCCCCTTATAGTTCAGAATGAAAATTGTATGAATGTTCAGGTGAGAATGTTCATAGAATGTTCTGAGCTGAATGCTAAATGAATGATTTGGATTCCGAATATTATCTGAACATTGGAAGTTGTCTCTGCAGTGGAAGCACTCGATAACAGTTCAGTTTTTATGGAATAGAAAAACACCTAAATTTAATGTTTATATAATGTCAAATCTGAACATTCCAGGAATGTTCAGACCTGAAGGTTGCAGGAGTGTTCATTATTGGTGCATGAATGACATTCTGATCAATAGAACATTCATATAACATCAAATAAGAACATTTAAAGAATGTTAGGACATGAGCGTTTCTTAAATGTTCATAATTGGTCCAGAATATTCTGACCTAAATTGAACATTCATACAACATTTGGGTAATAATTGTGCCCACTGGGAGCTAACCTGCACATTATTTAAGTACTAAATATCAATAAGATGCGCCAGACGTACCAGAACTGTCTGCTTCCCTGAACGCAGCGAATACATATGACTAGTATAGCAAGTAATGAGCGGTTACAAAATCTTAAATATAATAACTGCATAAAAGTTCATGAAACTACACTCTATGCTATGTAGCTCACGCAGTAAAGCATATATAAAACATGCAGGCAAAACGAAGAAAATAAAGTGAGCAAGCAAAGTAAGACAAGGTACGATGTGGAATGAAAATCACATACAATCAAGTAATAAACTTAAGTTGAACACAACACGCAACGTTGTAGCAATGTTGGTACTGTAGGCACGAAGTTAGAATGATACAAATAATTATATTCGAGAAAAACAGGTTCTTGCCAGTTGTCAATGACTGTGGTGAACGGGTGGTGTGGTGAATGGGAAAAAAATCCAAGTTTGTAATCCAGGAAAAAATCTTGCCTTGAGAATGAAGATCTAGGCAGTAGAGATTTCGAACCCTAACTGCTACAGCGAGAACTGATTACTGGGTGGGAAATCAAGCTGGGCTTTATCACTGATTGACCTTACCACTCATGCCTTAGATAGCCATAAATGGTACTTTCGACTGAAAGGACAAGATAACAAAAAAAAGAGCAATGACTATGTTAAAATTGGCGATAACGAGGTACTTGAAATCCTGCAACATATTTTGCGTTAGCACGAAATGTGACAGCTGATGTTGTTGATCGGAACTTTCGAGAATGGTCTGGAGCGCCCCACGTCTTACGCTTATTGTGCCATTTCAAGATGCATTCAAGGGGAGGCGTCATTATATATGAAAGGAGAATAATAACCAGTTTCCCTACTATGAGGCACATTCAAACCTTCATAAAACGCTACCAAGACCTGCAAGACGCCTTCGCAGAGCAAGCCAAGAGTTCAAGACGCATTTAAAAAACACGCCAAGACGGCAAGACCTCCAAGACGCCTTCTCATGGCACACACAGATTTCAAGACGCAATAAAAAAACACGCCAAGACGACTTCGCACATAACAAGTTTCCAAGACCACCAAGATGCCTTCGCATGGCACACACATAATTCGAGACGCGTTCAAAAAGCACGCCAAGATCAGTGGTTGCATGTGCTGATAACGTTCTGCATGCAAACAAAGGCAGTCACACATTTTGTACACAAACACTAAGAAGGCAGTTGACTTAGAACGTGTCATTGGCATGATTCAGTCAAGTGAACAATCGTTCCTGACTGAGGAAGATCGGTTGATCTAGGATTCAAAATATGAGAAATTATTTTCTGCTGGTAAAATAGCCTACGGCATAACTTTCCTATTTAGTCTCATTGGTATTACGACAGCAATTGTGATGTGTTGCTACTGTTACAGGCAGGAAACGATCAAAACACTTTGCTGCTGCTGTTGCGACAGCAGACGAAGTGCCAAAAGGAAGCGCTTCTGACACAGGTAATAAAATCACCACTGAAATTACGTACCATCTATACTTAATTTCGGCCTTCATCATTTTCTTCTTATTGTACAAATTAGCAAAGTGGATTTACAAGCGCTACATCTTTCTTCTGGTTATAACGCCAATTGTGATAGCATGGCGCTTTCCCATCAACTAATATTTCTTAAATGCTGATGACATTACACGAACATGAATAGTCGTATTGTAAAATTTGTTGTGCTTTCATATTAACCTGATTTTGCCAGTTGATGTCACTAAAACCCTGGGCAAAGTCATCTGTAATGAATCTTTGAGCTATGTAAACATTTGTACAGCATGTACTTTAATGCATTCTTATTACAGTTTATATTTCTCTACAAAGCAAATTTTACCTCATCATCATAAGTAACATCTTTTCATACCTAAGGCCAACATTTGTTGAGTATTTCCAGGATGATTCTATACCGGCTGTGGTCCTGGTGACACACTCAAACTAAGCTATCTTCTAGTTTATCACTCTCGTTCCCTTTCTAACAATGGTTATCTAATCCTTGAGGTCTTGGTGTTTCAACTTTTAAGTTTTCTTGAACTAAGCTGCTTAAGCTGACCTAGATAGGATAAATCATTGATCACGAAAAGGTCATTTGAGGTAAAAAAAAAATGTAAAATAGAAACTGTGGTGCTCTCTCTCTCTCTCTCTCTCTCTCTCTCTCTCTCTCTCTCTCTCTCGTGCTCGCTATGCCTCGTGCATCGGCGATGGTGAACTTGCTGTTATAGTAATTGTTATCATTAACAATAATTAGATTATTATTATTATTATTATTATTATTATTATTATTATTATTATTATTATTATTATTATTGTAATTACTAGTAATTTGTTTATAATCATGTTTATTATCCAAAACTTTCTCTCATTATTGTTAATGTCATTAATATTATTTTATCTATTACAAATACTATTACAAGCAGTTCTAAGGGACATCGCTTGTATTGAATACGTACGGATGGTGGGCTAATATAATTCCTGCACACTGAATATTGTATTCAGGATCATTGTACTTATGCATGCCTAGTATCATTGTATACCTCAACTCTGTGGCTTAAAGATGGATACAAATACTGTATTTGTCTGTGTTACCCTCGCAATATAATGATTATTATAGTTATTGATATTATTATTATTATTATTATTATTATTATTATTGTTATTAGATTTATAATTATTATTGTTATTATAGTTTTTATTATTTTTATTATTATAATTAAAATCAAATCTTCTTCTTCTTCTTCTTCTTCTTATTGTTATTATTATTATTATTATTATTATTATTTTTATTATTGTTTGTTCCTGCAGTGTTTTAGGTGGAGAAGCTGAATGATGAATTCTTCCCGCTGAACCGCGCGCTTATTCTGCAGCACAAGTAAGATGGCGGCTTCGACAAGCCTAGTTCAGTGGGACCCAGCAGTCTCAAGAGATAGGCTCTAACTCCTCCCAGCCGCCCAGAACAACACCAACTCCCAGTGGAGGGTGAAGATACAGCGAGCGTAACCACTTGAACTTTTACGCTGCTGGTGGCTAATTTGGCCAATACAAAATGATGCAAAAAAACTGTAAAATGACTGAAACCCTGGCGTGTTTTTTTTCCTGAACTTATATATTATATCCACCGCAAGAGCCACACACATACAACTCCTTAAGCACTCTCCACCTATAGATCACGCTACGCATAGTATCTCTGCCATCATACCCGTTATATTTCGCGGAATATTTTGATGAGTGACGTCATAAAATGTATCCCATTGGTCAAAAAGGTGTGCTGTACGTGGTCATATTTACAATCAACAAAGTAGTAACACTGACCTCTTTCTCTCAGTACATGAGTACTGGACGGCTGACTGACTGATTGGTCAATTCAGGACTTTTCCCTGCATTTTCCCATGAGGTATCGCCATTACACCCAAAATGTCATAACTATCGTAGTTGCGCAATTACAAATAACTGAATGGCGAATAATGCATGGAAGCTTCATATTTGGTATAATTTTTTAATCGTACAATGAAACCGAACGGAACTTTAAAAACATGCAGAGTAATTATGTGCTTGGGAGCAGAGATACTAGTCGTGTAGCAATCCAGCGGAAGACGGCATCACTGCTGTGGCAGATTGCTCCTTAAGTTCTGTGTGTGCAATAGGAGTTTGGCAACTCCCGGGGAAACCCTAGCTCATCCCTCTTTTCCAAGTCATAATTATAACTCTCTCCTTGAATACTCCTTCCAATGTGTTTTAATGTGTCACCTAAGCATTACCTGCCCATTTGGTGCTACTGTTGGCCCTCATTCCAACTATTCCTTACTCATAGTTGGACTGCTTAGAATGTGTTTTCAAACAAATCCGTGTGCAACAAAACTTATTATCATATCGCACGTAAAGATTTTTTTAATGTGGTGGGTCAAGGGTCAATATTAAAGCCAAAGCTACATCCCTTTGGGTTCTCATATTTGTATGATGCCTAAGGATGTACTTCCTCTTATTCTCCGTCCTGCCTAATTATAATATATATGATTATTAAAATTCATATATATATTACGCAATAGCTCGTAGCAACACTAACTGCTGTGTGCCCTAAACATAATACCATAGCTTTCACATTTGTCGTAGGTCTGTTATGCTGGTACTGTATGATAAAGGTATTTCTGCCGTATGTACTACTTCCTCTTCTTGTCTGTCACCCCATCATTCCTCGAGTGCTAAATGTGTCACTTCTGGGTTTCATGCCCTGTCTTCCTGCTGCTGATTCTTCTACTGTTGTTGGTTGCTTCCGGTGCAACTCCGTTACTCCTTGAACAGATTAAGTGCTATTACACCTTAGTCTACTATTCCTATGGTTACGTTTCCATACTTCAAAGTGCTTGCGTTGAAATTATCATGCACGTTCATTAACGATCAATGTAATGAAATATACAACTAAATGAGGATAATTTACACATGTCAACATATGCCAGTCAATAGGAAATGTCGAAATATATATGTATACCCGTCATGTCATAGTGAAATAAACATATTTGTAAAGTACTGCTTTGTTACAGTTATATATTTTGTCTTAATGTGACATCTATGTTGACGTTCTTTGTTAAGTATACCTTAAAGCTTTTTGCATGAGAGTAAGTGAAGTATTGATTAATCAATAATTACCAAATAATTTTACTTTTAAGTATCATTTTAAGTCACTTGCTAGAATCGCATGAGAGCAATTACGCTCTCATAGGGAAATTAAGTCCAAATACCAATAATTTAGCACTTCATACTATAGCCACTCTGCTTTGGAATCGACGGAAAGGACCACTCATGAATTCTGAAAAAGGTTCTTCAATGTTTAAATACAGCAATCTTAAAAACCTCAACCAGTAGTGCTCTATGTTGAGTTGTGCTTAAACAAGGCATTGCGCAACTCATGTGCACATATGAAGACTACCTGCTTTGGGTACATCACAGTGCAATGTCTGAGGAGTATGGTAATCCACATTGAATACAGCTTTGTAACTACAAGGCCACTATGTAAACACATGCTTCCAACAACTAATCACAATACTTTAACTTTTAAGTAAGACTTTGTTTCATATTTACATAACACTCAACTTCAACAGCAATGTTTTACTCAATTTTTAAACAGTCCCAAACTAACATTTATGAAAATAACATGTTACTCTATCAAAGCATGCATTCACTTTGTGTTGGCGATGTTACCATCATGTCGCAAGCTATTTTCAGCTTAGTCGTTCATAGTTAGTATGTCCCATTACTAATGCTTAAATTTGTAAGGCGCATTGTACACCTTTCAATATCACATCTCAGTGACGCAATACAGTACATGACAGGCAAGTTAGGCACTGTCCATGAAGATGCAAACCTTCGTTAAAATATTATTTACTGTATTTGCTTTCATTTGTTTTATTCCACTGCATTACATTGCTTAAGCCCTCAATTTATCTCCTATAATAGCACTCCGGCTGTCCTTTTGAGGAAATGAGCCACTACTCTTCTTATTTTTAGGGCAGCCATTAAGCTTACCTGGCAGCAATTAGGCCGCCAGAGAGCAATTAAGCCCTCACGACCTCATCGAAGCCAAATATGTGTCGGCATGAACATCAGCTGTTTGGAATGACATAAACTTGCCACCAGAACTCTTGGAGACTTCACGTTTATTCAACACAAAAATGGCTTGATGAAATTCCCCTCCAAGGAAAAAAGTAATCTACCTCACGAAAGACAACATTTTATACCTATCTGAGCATTATGCTTCGTTAATGAAGTTGGACGCAATTACATATGCACATTTACTACAAACTTACATGCTTGTGAAACTTCTATTCACCAATTCCTATTCATGGTCTGGCATAGAGAACAGCTTGAAAATGCACATAAAAATACAAATTATTTCCTTCATAAACTGTAATGTTTAAAGTCACAAAGTTTACCCTCATGCACAGTTGTTTCCTCTTGGTATTCACGAAAGTGAGTGTATAATTCGCAGCGTTGTATTTATAGAAATCAGAGGAATACAATTCACATGGAAATGGCAGCCGCATTCGGTCACAAGACCCAATGTGGGGGATTCTGTCGCATCCTGAATTTCGTCAACTAGCCCGTAGACGTTCAATACCTATGCATAAAGTGCAGATGTTAAATGCATCAGAGACAATGACACTTACCACACACCATTATCTTAGCATTTTCGACCATTTCCACACATTCCCCCAGACCCTTTTGAGAATGTTGATGAAGTAAGTATGGAAATCATTTCCTTATAAAGCTATTACGTTAATAAATTGACGCCCTCACAAAAGGGGCACTCATTCCCATGAATACTTTGTGCCTGTACTATAATGAATGTAATAGAATCTTTCAAGACTACAATCGCAATACCTGCCATAAGCAGCAATTGATTACCATCCGAATTTCGAAAAAAAACTTATCTTATTCTCATGCTACGATATGTACAGAATCTTTATTTTGAAACTCAAGAATATCTTACTCTTGGGAAATGCATGAGTTCAAATTATTATACATGTTCACTAACGATCAATGTAATGAAATATACAACTATATTAGGATTCTTTTACACATGTGGACATATGCCAGTCAATAGGAAATGTCGAAATATATATGTATACCTGTCATGTCGTAGTGAAATAAACATATTTGTGAAGTAATGCTTTGTTACAGTTAGAAAATTTAAATGTGACATCTATGTTGACGTTCACTGTTAAGGAAATACATTAAAACTTATTGCATGAGAGTAAGTGAAGTATTAATTAATCAATAGTTACCAATTTATTGAAATATTAAGTATCATTTTAAGTAACATGCTAGGATTGCATGATTGTGTATTTAGTGCAATTCATTTAATGCTCTGATAGCGTTTAGACCTTAGTTCATTCATTGGCACGGTAAAAAATTATAATGTATTCAGATGACATTAATCACCTTTGGTCTTCTCGTGTAATATTAATAAATTCTAGATTTGGCCGCTAAATATTTATTAATTCGAAAGTGCGTCTAAATAAATCCTATTGTGATTGGCCATTTTGTACTGTATTGCATCACTGCAATGAGGGCTGTACAGTGCGTCATTGACGTTTTAACATAAGAAGTGTGACCTACTTAATACAATGAAAAGATAAAAATAACTATGAAAGTTGATTCATTTCATAAATTTCCATTTAAAGCTATCATGAGTGTGAAATACATCAGTCACTTCCACAGTCACATCCATTTCCTTTAATTAACCAAGATTCTTATAGTTTACTAATGAAATATTAAGACAAAACTTTCTTTGATAATTCAGACTTAATACTATGAAATCTTATGCATATACTGCGAGATGAATTTGAATATACCCAGTACCTGCGTTGGTGAATTACAGTTCAGGAAATGATGATAGCCTTGCGCATATTTGGGAACTATACGAATTGCTTTAAATTAAGGCAATTCGCCCATTACAGTGCCGTCGCGTCCCAGCCACATTCAACAGACTTTAAGCAACCTTTATCGGAGTAGTTGCTAGCGGAGTGAGTGACTTCACAGTATATTCATATTTGGAAACATAACTTCAAAGTTGCGCTAAAAAGGAAAATAATTCTCCCCCAAAGAACACAGTTTCTATAAGCTTCATTACAAATTTCTTATTCTTATTTTTCCAGTCTTCTTCGTCTTCTTCTTCTTCGTCTTCTTCTTCTTCTTCTTCTCCTTAGTCGTATACCTGTTCGTATTAGTACTATTAGTATGATTATGCAGTATAAATACTGTGGCAAATTTCCCTTTTTTTGAAGTAAAAGTTAGGCTGCTGTAGACATAACTTAGTCTTGTATGTGTCTGGATTAGGGTACGTCTTGTAGCACATTCAAACAATGGCCTTTGCAAACAAGGGTTGTAACATGCCTATTCCATTTATGACAAGTTCTACATTGGCCTACATCCTCTGAAGAAGTTGGCAGCGTCCTTATGTTATTGGAAATAAAATCTCTCTTGCACTCATTACTCGACATATCTATCATAAAGTTCAGTTAGAGGAATATCAGAAACAAACGTCCTCATGCCGTTGTACTTTATAGTTGTGGTTAGATGTAATTATGTGGTACTAAAATGGAATGTATTAAGTGAAGTTAATGAAAGCATGTCATTAGATACTAGCAGTACACATATATAGCTGTATTGAAAGCGGAACATCATACTCCCGTGACATTGCTCGATGACTTTCCGAAAGGAAATACTATTTCAAAATGTAGAGGAGTATAGTGTTGCCTGCCATTGTGCTTCGGTCGGAACAAACGACAAGACAAGTAACTGGAGGGCAAACATTTATTCCAAATCCAAACTGCAACATTGTATCGTTTCAAGAGTAACAAAGTATCGGAGCAAAGACCTTAACTAACGTAGAAACATCGCTACAAAGTAACACATTGTGCTCGTGTCCTGGTTCCTTACAAATTGCAACAATGTATCCACTTAGATCACTTAACCCTTTCAATTCCATACCACAGTCCAACAACACAACCCAACTCACTGCTGACCATGCTTGCCAGAAGACAACCAACCTCACTCTCTTGACCCTTACAACCTCCACCTCTGCACCTGTCTACCTTTAACCCACACTCCTGTGCAGCATCTTAATTCGCCGCCGCGGCCCGCTTGCGCATACCAACAAAAACAACAACACAAATAAAAAGGGTGGGTGGGTGGGAAATCGTCCACAAACGTCTGCTCACGAGCCAGAAAACTGTACTGCCAGCCACTACTTGCTGTTACACCGACTGATTGCTTAAGTAAACTTTGACACTGTCTGGCCCGGCACCCAGCTCGCGCGACCTGACACGCTTCCCGATGACGCTGTGCTCGCGCGCTTGTCCCATTAAACTGTCATTCAACCTCGCACTGCGCCTGCGCTCTTGCCTCGCACTCTGCCTGCACGCTTACAACCCTTTGATATACCGCGACGTGCCTCCTCCGCATACGCTGACACGCTCCCTCCGGTGTCTGCCCCGACCATCGCCCCAATGCCCCAGAATTAACATTCTAACCACATTGTGCTTCGGTCGGAACAAACGACAAGACAAGTAACTGGAGGGCAAACATTTATTCCAAATCCAAACTGCAACATTGTATCGTTTCAAGAGTAACAAAGTATCGGAGCAAAGACCTTAACTAACGTAGAAACATCGCTACAAAGTAACACATTGTGCTCGTGTCCTGGTTCCTTACAAATTGCAACAATGTATCCACTTAGATCACTTAACTCTTTCAATTCCATACCACAGTCCAACAACACAACCCAACTCACTGCTGACCATGCTTGCCAGAAGACAACCAACCTCACTCTCTTGACCCTTACAACCTCCACCTCTGCACCTGTCTACCTTTAACCCACACTCCTGTGCAGCATCTTAATTCGCCGCGGCAAAAAGTTATCATTACTATTAAACTTCCCGCAAAAGTGTTAAGTGGTGTGGGGGCCGCGAACCTGCCTGCGAGCAGTGTTCCTCTCAGCGTAAGAAACCCGCTACTCTGCGCCTTGCTGCGTCCGGTGGCAGATAAACCCGCACTGCCTCGCTGCGCCAGCCTCCTAACTCTTTAATGTCCTCCACCGCAGCGCCCTTCTCAAAAGGAAGCGAACAAGCGCCTCTCCTGAAAGAGTGAAACGTGTAACCGTTCCCCTCTTCGCCTAGTCTGTGCAGTAAAAGCCGTAGCCAAAGCCTGGCTACTCGCATGGTCAGGACGCGCCCCTGCACCCGCCGTTTCGACCCCTGGTTGGGTAGTAGAAACAACGGTGTGCTGGCTCCACCCCCTCCGAGCAGTCGCGCGACCTGACACGCTTCCCGATGACGCTGTGCTCGCGCGCTTGTCCCATTAAACTGTCACTCAACCTCGCACTGCGCCTGCGCTCTTGCCTCGCACTCTGCCTGCACGCTTACAACCCTTTGATCTACCGCGACGTGCCTCCTCCGCATACGCTGACACGCTCCCTCCGGTGTCTGCCCCGACCATCGCCCCAATGCCCCAGAATTAACATTCTAACCAAATGTGCTGAAACAACGCAATATAGAGCATCACTATATCGTGAGACTAAGGATGCTATATTTCACCAGACGACAATCTTACTCACAATTCCTAGCTGGTCCTCTACTGCAATACAGATTTTATTTTGTGTCTATTTTGTGAACTTATACAAAATAGACATGTGGAATAAATTGTCCTAATTCCTATCAGGCAGCCTCATTGCTGCAAAAATATAATTAAAGCGACGTATTTATTAAAATCTATACGTATGACATACTATGCGAGGGCGTCCTGGCGCGTCTTGAAATGTGTGCGTGTCATCCAAGGCGTCTTGGAGTCTTGGTGTGCTTTTTGAACGCGTCTTGTTGTCTGGGCGTGCCATGAAAAAGGCATCTTGGAGGTCTTGGATGCTTGTTATGTGCGAAGGCGTCTTGGCGTGCTTTTTGACGACGTCTTGTGTGCGTGCCATGCGAAGGCGTCTTGGCGTGCTTTTTGACGGCGTCTTGTGTGCGTGCCATGCGAAGGCGTCTTGAAGGATTTGGGGTTGGTATGTTTTGAAAAGGCGTCTTTAAATGTGTGCATGCCATGCGAAGGCGTCTTGGAGGTCTTGGCGTCTTGGCATGCTTTTTTGAATGTGTCTTAGCATCTGAGCGTGACATGCAAAGACGTCTTGGAGGTCTTTGAAGCTTGTTATGTGCGAAGGCGTCTTGGCATTCTTTGTGAACGTGTCTAAGCGTCTGTGCCGGGGTCTGTGCGTGTTATGCGAAGGCTTCTTGGAGGTCTTGGAAGCTTGTTATGTACAAAGGAGTCTTGAAATCTGTGCGTGCCATGCAAAGACGTCTTGCAGGTCTTGGCGTCTTGGCGTGCTTTTGAGTGCGTCTTGGCATGTGTGCATGCCAAGCTAAGGCTTCTTGGAGGTCTTGGAAGCTTGTTATGTGCGAAGGCGTCTTGGTGTGCTTTTGAACGCATATTGGCGTCTGTGCATGTCATGCGAAGGCATCTTGGAGGTCTTGGAAACTTGTTAGGTGCGAAGGTGCCTGGGCGTGTTTTTTTTAATGCGTTTAGAAGTGTGCGCATGACATGCAAAGGCGTCTTGGAGGTCTTGGCATCTTTGCGTGTTTTGTGAATGCCTCTTGCGGTCTCTGCTTTAACTGAAATAATGATTACTTCCTTAAAAAACGAGCCTATTTTGGCGTCTTGTCAAGACCAGGAGCGCGCAAGACGCGTAAGATACCAAGGCGGGGAATGCTCCAGCCCTTACTGGAACTTTCTGTTAAGAAGGCCCTCGTCCAACAAATTTTATAAAGGCAGAAACTCATTAGCGCTGACATCGACATCAGTTTAAGTTTCAGATCTGCCAGCTCAACAGGGTGGGGCAGCTTCAACAAAACGTTTGCACTTTGTTCAAAAAGCATGAAACTTGGTGCAAATATGATCTATATTCGTTAAGGACACACGGCGAGAGTTACCCCTGTGTAGTTTGGTGGTATTGTGTGCTAAAATTAACATAAAACATAATTCGTAGAAATATGATGATAAACAATCTAGGGAAGAAAGTAAAAGTGGAATCTCCAAACTAGACTCAAATACACATCAAGAGTTGCTGTGATAGTAAATTTCATGAAATTGACACATATTGTGTCTTTCTAGAGTGTTTTTGACACTACGGATAGGAAAGAGACTTTTGGAATATGAAGTAACTATAAAACTCCTAGGCATGAGTGCATGCCAGAAATATCATACCAATACTCTTAGAAGATTCTTTATGACTGATATCAGTAAAGTTTGTAAAGGGCTCCCGTAGTAACTGTAATTAGTGGCTAGTTCTTACCTTTATACTAGCTTAACTGATATCCAAACAAATAAATGCATATACAATACTACTTACTAAAGCTACAGTTCATAGTTCATGTTTGGTTATTTACTAGCATATCACCATTATAATGCAGGAATGAAAAAACAGGATTTTTTATTTACAAATATAATGAAAAAACAAAATGAGGTTATATTAATATTGACGAATTTATTTTCTGATAAAATTTAGAATTGAAACAGACAAACTAAACCTTCAGCTAGTGAGACAATTGTTGATATATATATATATATATATATATAAATATATATATATATATATATATATATATATATATGTATATATATATATATATATATATATATATATATATATATATATATATATATATATATATATATATATATATATATATATATATATATATATATATAATATATATGGAGTATAAATATATATATATATGGAGTCGTTATCATTTTGTAGCAACTCTGAAGCGCTAGTTGAAATAAAATGACTTGACAGAATACAGTCCAAAAAGGCATACTACTATATACTAACAAATGCTACTATTTCAAAACAATAGATATCTGTTCTTGGTGATATGATTATGCTCAAAGTATGCAAAATATAACATACCTCAGTTGGGTGTACAATATAAAGATGGCAAGCATCTACAGTAGTTTTACAGGACTACCTAAAATTGGTCTTCCTCACGTGCGAAATATGGAGATGTTATCGATAAATTGTTTTTAGTGAGAGAAACATAATTTCCTTTGGGTTTAAAATTTTAACCACATGATGCTTTAGAGTTTCCTCAGGAAATTGACGATAACTTTGAATGAGCTGTCCTGCAGTTTTTTATGGCTCCAGGCGGAGCCACTATCAATGAGGTCCCCGTTGACCTAGATACCCGGATGTTGATATGCGTCGATGCAGCCGCCGCGACTCTTTCAGAGCAGCTTGACACACAACTGTGGGTGTATTTTTCAATCATGCCGCGAGTACCCTTTGTTGTGTGCCTATAAAATCGCAATATGACATTTATGGAAATAACTTAGGAAATGAGGATGAATTGTAGGAGAGCTTTTGACTCGGTACGCGATCAACATTTCATCTTTTAAACATTTCTGCTGAAAGTAGCTCTTTTAATACCATATATATATATATTATAGAATATAATGCTTGAAACAGAGTAATTATAAAATCACTTATCAAAATAAGGGTAAATTATAAATATAATTGGAGGAGAGTTTTGATCTTATTTGCTCATAAAATATCAAACTCTTTATGAAATTAATTTTGAAAAGCAAGTGACAACCCAAGTAAGTTGTATTATGTTAACAACTACATGTATAACATAAAGACCCACTAAATTTCAATATGTGGTGGCAAGACACATTAGGGGGTGGAGCAGATCAAAATGGCTTGATGATTTAGGCAATAACTTTGACAATTGCACTTTGTCCGCATATTTGAATTCCAGAGCTTATAAAATAGTCCTGCCGAGCACAGTATTTCTAATGAGCGACTTGCGACAATTGGTTAAAAGGCAGGTGGCACTATTACGTAACACTTGATATTAATATTAAGATCAAGGATCAATTCATTGGCGATATGATTTCATAGTTGGCATGTTAAATAACAACTTATTGAAATAAACACGACAGGACATATTTGAAAGACTCAACCGGCCATTCTGTATGAGAATTTAACAGTTCTGATTTGATCTGTCTTGCTGTTCGTTATGAGGCTTCTGTCGTACCTAGCTGTTTTCAAATGTTTTGTGAATGTATGTATCATTCCTAAAATGTGCAAAATATCATATTTTCGTCCTGCTACTTATTTCCGAAACGAATATAACATCTCATTTACCCCTCAACCTTACATAGCTCATCCTCCCTGGTACCCAGTAATTAATACTCAATAGCGCATGAAGTGTTACGTCCGTTTTCCTACTATCCCACACAATGCATGTGTACAGGGAGTAGATGTGAATAGTGCGCCTGTTTTATCTGTTTTTGCTGATGTAGGCATAACATACATCAATTTTTCGAGTAACATGGCAACTATTTATAGGTCTTAATTATTGACACATTCATCATGAAACAAAAGCGAATGAAAAAATCAGTTTTAACAAAAAAAAACGATCTCTTTCATACGCCTATTAACAAGGCTGGTCCCAATAATACATGATTATCCTGCTCCTTTCCGCACTCTTGACAAAAGGTATGATTTTTTTGTCCTAAGCAAAGGGTTTAAGGGATTAAAAATGACAGTTCCACTCAAAATTTATAAAGTGTATTGTATAATTCATGTTTTATACGATTTAATTTATTACACGTATTAGTGCCTACTATGGCATAGTTTAGAGGGGAATTTAGGTGTCTTTCTTAACTGTTTTATAATGAAAAATAGACACTCTAAAAAGCTATTGCAAATGTTTCATTTTCTATCAAAATTTAAAGCTTCAGACGGCACCTGAAACACTGAAGTGTGTTTGAGTAATGAAACTAGGACAATCAGTCCTGGAGCATTGCATTTGAGATGGGACAATTCCTCCAAATAATCATTCTCTAGGGAATAGGGCTCACTTTCATTCAAGCCTGAATATCACTAGCAAGGCCTGATTCATTTGCTAGACAATCAGAATTTAATGAAGCCGACATGTTTGAGGAAAAGTATATCAACAAAAAAATAATGAAAGAATTATCTGAAAGGCTTAGCAAGCCATATTGTCAGAGAATTTGCTAAGTTCATTTATGGGAGTTGGCCTATCATGCATTGTAAAACAATTGAACTTTCACACACAGGTGCGACATTGCAGCAGTTGGACACCCTGTTAGTGCACAGTGTGTTTAACTACAAGGTTATGAGGGACAGTATTTTCATTTTTTATCTATTCAACTGTTGATTCATAGCAACAAATATTTCCTTTTCTATGCAATACAATTTTCGAAGTATTGCCTTCCTCTTCATCTCATTATTTGCATGTTTTTAATTGACCGTCCAGAAGAAAATTATCAAGTTGCCAAATTCGTGTTGCCATGGCAACTGTTTCAAGCCATGTTATCATTTTTCTTAGTTATAGTATGAAATCATCTTCTATAGGCCTCAAGTTTTCATAAATATTTGGAAAGTCTCATTTATAATAAATTCATCAATTTTGCCTTCAGATATACAATGCTGTAAGTGTTGCAACTTACTCCGTCATTCTGCATATTCATATATCCATTCCTTTGAAAATAAGTATGAAAATTTCAAGAAAGTATCCAGTGATACCACTTATCATAAAAAATAACTAAATTGAAGAATTGGAGTCCATATGCATGTCATGGCAACCGTTTTTGTCAAATTCTTGTTGCCATGACAACCGTATCAAGACATTTTACTTTGTTTCGAGATAAAAAAATATCAAATTTCAATACGATTATTTACAATCCTCAAAGTTTCAGTAATATTGATAAAAAAGTTATTGGGGAATAACAACTCAGTTTGGCATCAATTACTCGTCACACATGTCTAGTACACTAACTGATAGGATGTCAGACCTTCAGACCTTATGTGCAATCCAGGTGCGAACGGGTTAAATATCATAATAAAGGAATGACTTTTTCTTCTTTTTTTTCATTACTTGACAAACACATATCTCGATCGATACATTTACCACACTAACGAAATACGAAAATTGGATCATCACGACATCAACATGGTGTAGCATTAACATGGTGATTAGGGCTAGAAAACAGACTCGTTGTATATCACTTTATGTCGCAGGGGGCAAGAGTTTAGATCGTTGTCAAACTTGACATTAGATACCAAAAGAAGAAGGAACTGCAGTTGCCAGATATATAGGCATCGACTATACCCAAGTTATCTGCATGCCCACAGTGCGCTACACAGGCGGGCAATTGGGAATGTCCCCACATTTATCCAACGACAAAAGGTTTCATATTCAAATTATCAGATTTCTTTTAGCAGCCACTGCAAGCATTGATAAAGTATTGACGAAAATGGGCAACAACAACTTAGGTCCTGTCGCGGATGGAATTGAGCATCCTGCAAATTTGGCCCCTGGATATGACACGGACACACACATATAACTGTCATGTGGATGCACTCAAGCGTTGACCCTTGACCCGGAAGCGCTACTGAGGACCGCTACGATAGTGGCGACATCTGCAGGATTAGTGTGCAGGGAGCCTCATTGGGAATTGTTTTTTTCAGAGTATTGAACAAGAGTTGGTGAAAATATCCTGATTAACATGAATCTTTCTTATGCGTTTACCCATTATGTTTTTGCCTGAAAGTTTCGACCAAATCTCTCACGCTACTTTTGACAGCCTTTGGAAAATATGGGTCATTTAGGCTGAGGTTTAAATGCATTATGCATCCGCTGAAAGTTCCATTCTAATAATTCTCTTAGTCCAAGTACTCGCAATACGTAGAATATCTTATAGTAACCGGGAAAATATATTTCCGCTTCTCTGAGTGATGTAGCTTCTATGGCAGCCAGAGCTGCCTCGTTTGTGCTGGCGGGGGGCACAGTGTTCCTTTGAAACCATTCTAGTGGCGACTCTGCAAATACTTCAAATAACTTCTCCGTACCTGTGTGAAAATAAGTATCTACATATATGAAGATTATCACTCATAATTCTTTGGCCTTAGACTACTTTATTATCGATGCAGGACCTACTACTACTACTACTACTACTACTACTACTACTACTACTACTACTACTACTACCTCTTCTGCTGCTGCTGCTACCGCTTTTGCTAAAGTCTATAGTTCTGCCAATAAAAGCATCAGTTGATATGGTAAGTATAGATGAATGTGACTCTCTCTTGTTGAAACTTACCAATTGAACCATAATATATCAATGTCGCTGAGGCTCCAGTTTCTTTTATGGCCTGTTCCTGTCTGAATCCATCAAAAAATCCTTCTAAAGCAAATTTGGAGGCTGAATAAGGAGTCATCAGAGGGGTGGATATTTTTCCTGTACAGAGGAGAGGTTAAACACGTATTCTGTAAGATGGATCAGTTAAGATTCAACTAGTTTGTAGTTTCATTGATCTGATAATGATTACCTTCTATATAATTTAGGTGAACAGTGCATTAGATAGTTATTACAAGTGGAGCATTTTCCCACATGGATTGTCATTGATAAGTGAATACCTAGTTGAAATGTTCACCTCCACCAAAAAAAACTTACACTGTTTTTTTTACTGAAAGTCAAATTGTTAGGGTCATGTTTACCTATTCCAGTGAATGTCATAAACATACCATTACCATTTTGGATAAATGTTTGATGGAGGTTCAGTTAAACATGTGTCCAGACATTTTACACCAAAACAAGAATAACCTCACTTTACCTAAGTATAGAATTAATGTACACCAATCCAAATATTTGAAATAATATCAGAAAATGTGATAGCATTTCAATAGGGCATGTTCTATTTACTAGCTGTATGCACTTCTTACCCTTACGTGTCATAATTATGAACCAAATACCACATATTTCCATTCAATGTGATAACCTCAAAAAAGAACTACAGTCAGTAGTTACCTAGTTATATGAGATTAGTTGTGGCGGGCAGTTTGAGGTTGAATTATCAAGAGGGCTGTACTGGGAGGTCTTAAAGAGGCTATATAGGAACATTGGCGTTGGTGTCATACACAGTTTGAACAGTAAGTAACTAAGTGTTGTGGTTAAAATTGAAATTCTTTACATTAATATTCGGTGTGTTTTTTCCTACATATAGAATTTACACTACCAGTAGTGAGTACACTGCGCCACGTTTCAGCATTTACTGCAGAAGGATTTTATGGTGTAGAGATAATCGTTAAATCTTGCACAATTAAAATGAATTCATATCCATATCATATTCCAAAGTATAACTATAAAAGCATGTAGTCGTTGGAAACCCACCAACCACATTTTGTAATAAAGGAGGAGAGGAAGTAGAAGAGGAAGATAGAGAAGAAGAACCATGAAGGAAAAGAACTGCAAATACGCCATGTTTAGACAACAAAGAATAAACATACTAATAAATGGATTGGTGTGGCAGTTTTATTGTAGATGTATGTTTTATGTATCGTATATATCATACTTGATATTAGTATATATTAAAGGTCTTGCATCAGAATGATTAACATGACTTCCCCCCCCCCCCCCCCCCCCACTAAATAAATGTTTACCCCATATTGTCAGGTTATATCCAACCCTATGCAGGAAAACACTCTTCCACTAGACAAAAATAATGGTTTTCCGGTACTGCCATAGAAGTCGGAAATCTTAACCTGGTACACAGATGCCAGGGTTAAAATTTACTCAAATCACCTGCAGGTCAGCTGCACGTAAATAGGGTACATTTTACTTTTACATATTCATTCTTACAGTGTAGAAACTTTTCCAGGCTAAACCATACAGACGTGCTGTACACAGAGATAAGCAGAGATAGTTGAGTTTAGCAGATGCTTGGTGATGCCCGAAAAAAGATCTCGAATAAACAAAAAGCCTTCATAGATATTTACTTTTCATCATATCTCAGCATCTATGCAATTCAAAGCGGGACATTTCGGAAGCTTATTATTTTCCTTATATTTAGATTTGCAGAACCTTCATAATATTCAATAAAAAAAGTATATCAAAATAGGTGTTTCTTGTTTGAACTTTTAAAACATGAGGCTTACATAAAAACAATTACTGGAATTCGCATAACAACTTGTGACTATGAACTGTTCGTTTTAAGATAATAAGTAGAATGCGTTATGGAAATCGAAGCCATTATAGTCTGTCTGAGTCGAGTTTGGTAACCGTTTTTTCATTTTTTTGTGACAAAACGTTTGCGTTTGCCATCCAAACTTGGCAAATATCTTAGGTGCACTGATACGTGTATGTATAAACATACCTTTTGTATCAACTCCGCAAAATGTTGATTTTGCTCATTAGGTTCCATTGTAAAATTGCCCATTGCCAACAATTGACAATAATACAAACACGCAAGATTTATATTGTTGGCAATGGGCAAATTTTTCAATGGGACCTAATGAGCAAAATCAAAATTTTGAGGAGACGAAACAAAATGTGTGTTTATACATACACGTAGTAGTGCTCCTAAGATATTGGCCAAGTTTGGATGGCAAATTCAAACGTTTTGTTACAATAAATGGAGAAGCGGTTGCCAAAATCGAGTCAGACAGACTTTAGTAATTAGGAAAAAACAGCTGCTATCAAAACAATATCTAAGTGTTAAAAGTATTAATTGGAAGCGAAGCTCAACAGCACATCCAGGCTAAATTATCTTTTCCTAACTGATTGAGGCATGACATGGTTGTGTGAAAGTTTCCTCATGATGGCCGATAGGAGCTGGGCACATCCTGGGGAACCCTTAGATGGTGCGGCACCTGCTCGCCTTATAAGAGGATGAGGGATATGTGGATCTGCCTAAGGATACCCTGCATCTAAGGGATCCTTGCTCCTCTTTGGATTGGAAGGCTCTGCTCTTACTCCCACTCTTTTTCTTCTTTCACATAGAATAATTATGCTTTGTCATTGTTCTACAGTGACAAAGGACCACTTTTAGCTAATATCTTGTGGCATTTGTTGACCTCTCTGTGTCGGTGCCTATTCATTCACTCATACCATCAATTATGTAACAACTGTGAAAACGAAAACATCAGAAGCTTGAAAGGGTGAAACACTTACAGCTCTGCTCCAAACCCAAACAACTTAGAACATGAAATACTGACAGTTTTTTGTACGACTTTTGGATAGCCAGTTACAGGGACTACTCAAATAAACATGTACAACTGGCTTGTGCCAATTTCGCAACTCAGTATTCAGATATTCTACTTTAAGTACCGACTAGCTTACCACCAAAAGAGGACACAACGCCTATGTTTCCCCTGCTCTCTGCTAGGTGGGGCATTGCATTGGAGACTAGGTGGACGAACGACAGGAAGTTTGTTTCCATCAAATATCTGAGTCGGTCCAGTTCTTCTGCAGTGGAGCTCCAATAGGCAGGAGTTGGGGATCAAGGCGTGGTTTAACATGAGATGGTCAAGTCCACCAAAAGCTTTTAGCACAGCCCTAAACGAATCAAACAACAATGTCTAACATTACTATTTCATCGTAATGTGCAATTAATTACAATATTTTCAATCAAACGCTAACATGTCTAACATAATTGGTCTTACCGCAGAATGCGCAATCATTTACAACTACTGTAGAATGACTAATTTTTCCGTGAGTTTATATTTTTCCCTTCTTTTCCGAATACTTTCAAACGGGAATAAACAACACAGGACAAAACAATACAGTGCATGTTCGGACTTAATAAACACGGAGAATTTCTGACTTTAGTTTAAAAGACTATACCCTTTGGTATACTAAAATAAAATAAATGTAAATAGAAAATAATTAGTACTGTAAATCACTTAAGTATAGCGGGAACAATAAGATAGCGACAATAGCGTTTGCCCATACGCGCTATCATAAAATCCCCGTCTTTATTAAATTCTTAATTGAACTTGCTGCTGCTGTTCCCGTTCACCGCTATACTTAGATCACGCTATCTAGGGCAGTGCCGTAATTGCACTATACAATGTTCACGCTATATTTAAGAGATTTACAGTATATCCAATTCAACAAAAAATACCTTATATTTTCTGCATAGTTGCATGCTCTTAATCCTCCTTTTTTCAGTGATATAAGTATAAGTGAAGATAACAGAATTTTCTTTCGTTAAAGACTGATATCCACAGAAGATAATTTATAAAAAATTAAAGAAAATGACCTTTATTACTGTTTTGGTGTGCGCCGGATTGCTCATATCAGGAGGCAACATAGCCGTATTTAGCTGTCTTGGGACCATGTTGCTTGCATTTCTCTATGACTCGCTGTAGGCGTGATTCCCTGCGTGCTGTGATGAAGACACTGGCCCCCATCCTAGCATACTGGTAGGCCATCTCCTCTCCTATTCCAGACGAGGCTCCAGTCACCAGAACTCGCCTACCTTCAACCATCTCTATAATTCATGATAATAATAATAGTAATAAATAATAATAATAATAATAATAATAATAATAATAATAATAATAATAATAATAATAATAATAATAATAGAAATAATAATAATAATAATAATAATAATAATAATAATTAATAATAATAATAATAATAATGATAATAACAATAATAATTATAATGATAATGATAATAATACTTACAATAATTATAATAATAATGATAGTAATATTAATGACAATAATACTAATAATAATTATGATAATAATAATAGTAATAGGGTAATAATAATAATAATAATAATAAAAATAATAATAATAATAATAACAATAATAATAATAATAATAAATAATAATAGAAAATAATAATAATAATAATAATAGTAATAATAATAATAATAAAAGCAGTACTGATAATCATCATCATAATAATGATGAAGATGATAATAATAATAATAATAATAATAATAATAATAATAAATAATAATAATAATAATAATAATAATAATAATAATATTAAAAATAACAATGACAATAATGATAAAAATGATAATGATAATAATAATATTACAAAAACAGTAATGTACACAGCTGAAAGTTGCAGGCCTGTACTGCACCGTACTGCCTGTTTCGGGCCCATTTAGACATGGGCCCCGGGCCGTTGGGGGCCCGTCTTTGATACCTCAATATATCCAAATTTTCCAAAAAAAATTTTTTTAATTGTCTTCCATGGGATTTATATCGTGTGTTCCACTGTCCAGTTAATACATACCCTTAAATCTACCCTCGTAATGCCTTACTACGTTATAAGATCATGCACTGACAAGAGTTCAATGCTTTCCATATACTAACTACTAATCTCTGACCTATTATATAGATACCATTTGCACTCATCCCAATCCCATGCTTTGAGTACCAGTGCACAATGAGTAATGCTAACATAAGAAGATTCTGCTCATTTGATCATTTTGAAGATTTTGAATATATAAAATAATTTTAAGA
>OZ012697.1:12752080-12753670 GCA_963942565.1 Maea johnstoni | reverse complement strand
ATATATATATATATATATATATATATATATATATATATATATATATATATATATATATATATATATATATATATATATATATATATATATATATATATATATATATATAAATATATATATATATTTATATAAAACTCTATGTATATATATATATATATATATATATATATATATATATATATATATATATATATATATATATATATATATATATATATATATATATATATATATATATATATACATATATATATATATATATATATATATATATATATATATATATATATATATATATATATACATATATATATATACTTACATACATACGTATATACATTCACATACATTCACACATACACACACACACGTTTGATGTAAAGTTGTAGGGTCGGTCCGAACGGAACCTATCTAGATCAAATGTGCGACCCTTTCGGCTTTCCCTCGCAAACCAACTAGCCGTTGGGGCCTTCACCGCCGCGTGCGCTCGTGGAGGTGTTTCCCCGTCACGTGGCATTTTAATTATGCAAGGGGATTCCACTCACAAGTTTTCATGACGTCATCCATATTTCGACTGCGCGGATAGATCCTCTACCCAAATACAGGATTCTTAACTACGCGCACAGCCACCAGATGGCGATACCATACGGCCTCACACTCCTCAAATGCAGGATTCTTAACTACGCGCACAGCCACCAGATGGCGATACCATACAGCCTCACAATCCTCAAATGCAGGATTCTTAACTACGCGCACAGCCACCAGTTGGCGACACCATACAGACTCAGACGACTCAAATTCTTAATTTTTAACTTCACTCGCCGCCGCCAGATGGCGATACAAATGCAGTATTCTTAAATGCACGCACAGTCACCAGATGGAGGTACCATACAACCGTGAGTTTAAATATAGTTGGGAAGAGTGTTAGTGTAATGATAGACAGGTCCGTGTTACCAGGTATGATAGGCGTTATGTGAGAATCAAGAATGACAATCCACATAACTATGTAATGTAGAAAGTACTTACATGTTAAAACTATCATTATTAGCGTTGTGATGACCCTTAGTTGTACTAAGGTGGTCCCTGAACAGCTAAGATATCTATTCGTGTTAACGATTAGGAATATCTCTTAGCTCAATAAGTTGCTCGGAAATTCATTGTAGTAATCAATTAAAATCAATAATTTCTAGGTTTTATGTACAGAACATAATAATGGTCGAATCTCACCATGTAAGCATGATTTTAAATGTTTATACGTGGTCAACATGGTTTGGTGGAATTTTTGTGATATTTTCAACAGCAGAGAATACATTAATAGTCATTTACACAAGTTGCGATTACATATGCAGGTTCCATTACAGAGCCGACATTTAATTTCTGCACTAAATGCCTGGACAACCCGGGCACAATAAATGATCAGCTTGCCACCCAGTTTCCTTAGCATAGATGCATGGATGAGCTCACAACTGAGCGCACTGATTCGCGAACTACGTGGGTCATTTATCATGTGTTTGTGCTTATTTTTCTGACATGTTAACTATTGGTGTATTTATCATGTGTTTATGCTTATTTTTCTGACATGTTAACTAT
>OZ012697.1:12739580-12747080 GCA_963942565.1 Maea johnstoni | reverse complement strand
CATCATACACAAAACTCATCATATCACAAGCCCTTGCCAACACCCGTCCGACATTCTAGGGCTATACATCTCGCATATGTCATTTCCTGATACGCTCATCTGAAAGTACTCAACTAGAGCTTTCTAATGAATACCAATATGAGAGGGTTTAGGCGTTTTTCAAAAACCTTTGAGGCCTTGTGCTTTGGACGTAAGTAACCTGAGCATTGGAAGTGTTAAGGTCTTCTTTGCCCGTGTCCTAATCCTGTTCACTGTATCTTTTTGTATACTTATTGACTGTAGAGGTGAACTTCAAAGAAATACACAACAGGGTTTTATATATAACATAATTGAGAAACTGAATACATAAAATGAACGAAAATAGCACTAGGGTTGAGAGAGACTACAAAGACATACAAAACAGTGTTTTGTATATGACATAAGTTACTTTGCGAATTGCCGCAACATGGAGTGCCAGCTATACACTTAAAGTGGCCGCACTAATCATTGCGAATTTTAATTTTGCGTCCGAGGCTAAACGCAAAAATTTAATTAACGCAATCTTTACCGAATTTACAGTACCGGATTCGCTCTACAGTATGAACATTTCTTCTGGGTTAGTATCGGTAATGTGCTTTCTCATTAGGCTTAAGAACTTCTCTTTCTTAAGAAATTTATCTCTAATCTATACTTTACATGTTTTCAGAGTAATCGATATACTGTGAATACTACCAACCCCGACCTGACCCAGTGTTTCCAACAGACAGTTCTGGTGTGGGTTTCCTGCGGCTTCTTATGGATCCTAACACCTGTCTACCTATACTACCTGTCCAAGCTAGACACTCTCCACACATGGCGAGACAAGGGAAAGTTCAATCTTTTCAAATTGGTAAGTTTAAACGTGGTATTAATCCTTATACTACTGGTGACTGATTTGGCAAATAAAAAAAAATATGCTAAAAATCTAAAAATGACTGAAACCCTGGCATATGGGTAATCATCTGAGATAACTCAGCAAGAGCCATCAAATGAATACTAACATGACAGGGTGTAGAGGGTTTTCAAAGATATATGCAAAAACCTAAAAAAACCTGGCATACATGCATGACACTTTTTGTACGCAGTCTTAAACAAATAGAAATACCTTAGAATCAAGGCAATATAATGAGAACTATATGCGTACATGTGCTGATGATTCCTTTTCATATATTGTATATGTATATGCAAACCTTGCTCTTAGTTGTCAGAATACGCGTGCAATATTGATGCATCAAGTCTATGAATATCAATATTTCGAACCAAAGCTGATTTAAAGGCTGTATTCCTAGAAATGGTACATACATTTTGGTATGGAAATTAGATTACCAAAATATATTTGTCGTTTTAGTCTTAATCCAGAGAGCATATAATTCTCCAAGTCAGTGTCAACTTTCTCACATGCCTAAAACATGATTCAACTCCTTGTAAAATTTAGCACACAGTTGGATATTGTGTACCAATCAGAAGCCAGAAACAGAATGTACTACTTTTGTTAAAATACTGCAAGAGTAGATTTTGATATTCCACAAAGCCCCACGGTATTACGTATGAGAAGTCACAGTAATAAAATAGTGCTAAACAAATATTTGGTCAGACTCGACCAATCAGAAGCTAGTATTGTAGCAGGCACTAAATGTGTTAGAGCATTTCACTCGTTTTTTATGACTTTCAAACCAACTCGCTTTGCTCGTGTTTTAAAATTCATAAAACACTTTTTCTATGCCCTAACCTTTAAGTAAAAGGTGATATATCAAGTATACTACGCAACACATTAGACCATTCAGCCATAGTGCGACCCTTAAATATCATTATATAATGACATAAATGTGTGTACCATAGACAAAATAAGTTAAATATATATATATATATATATATATATATATATATATATATATATATATATATATATATATATATATATATATATATATATATATATATATATATAACAGCAAAAGTGCCCATTAGGTGACCATGCTATTTTTGGCAACCATTGGGTGACACTTCATATATCTGTCATTTAAGGTCTTAGGAGAACCTCACTAAGCAAGGCAAGCTTTTTGCAAAAGAGATGTCAATTTGTGGTGAAATATTCCATGATTGGTTTATTTTAAAAGATATAGTTTTTTGATGTGTCAACTAATGGTTAAGGGGTATTTTGTGATTCCACAAATCCAACCATTAAGGGACACCAGTTATAGTACATCACCAGAACCAACCTTATGGCGACATATACTTTATTTTCAACAATTGCAACCATCAGCTGACATATGCTATATATGTTATCAACAAAACCAACCATCTGGGGGAAATTCTTATAAGGAAGGTGTTTTTTCAGTATCATATCTACATAAACATCCATTTTACCTGCATGCCATAAAAAATTCATTCAAATCACATTCCGGATTTGTATGACCACTGATTGTTGTACATTAAACATAAAAAACAAATGACGTCCTATGATTATAGTTTGGGAATGAAGAAGAATGCAACCAGTCATTGCTTGAAATATATTTACCTTCCCTCTAGAGTTGTTGGGAAAAATTAAGTTTTATTTTATCTCTACCCAAAAACTCTTTTTTTTCTCTTCAATTGGTCGGGTAAAAGTAAAATTGAATTTACCCTCCCTCTAGAGTGGTAAAATACAGTTTTATTTTCTTTCCCCCCAAAAACAGTTGTGAAAATGAAATGCTTTTAATACAAATATTCCACATCGATCAATTGATAGGGCTATTATTACTTCTACTACTACTACTACTACTACTACTACTACTACTACTACCACCACCACTACTACTACTGCTACTAATACTACTACTACTACTACTACTACTACTACTACTACTACTACTACTACTACTATGAATATTACTACTGCACGTGCGACTTTAACCCTGAACAATGTGTGGGAACACAAGAAACAACAGTTCTCTCTTTTCTAATAGTAGTATTGGTAGTTGTAGTAGTAGTAGTAGTAGTAGTAGTAGTAGTAGTTGTAGTAGTAGCTGATAACAATGGTTTTAACTTCATAATCAAAGACAATACATGCATTGTTGTCACATAAAGTGTCTCCATCCTGATGCCCATCTGGTAGTATAAAACAATCCTATTCATGTGAAATCAGAATCTCTAAACTGTTATAAGTGTGGAGGCGCACCAGTTGAAAACATGGTGCATGCTATGTCAGTGTATACTTCATTAATCGTACCCCGTTCAGGAAAGTGCTAAAATTGGCGATGCTTTATTGTATTTCTCATAAGCAAAAGTTATTTGTAGTAAATTACTTTCCTCTCATTTCCTCGGTTTTGATAAGATCTCTCTGATTTCAATAAATGTTGAGAAGGGACTAATTTGAAACATTTCAAATTCGGAATTTCGATTATCAACACTTTTTCTACCATAATAAGCCTAATTTGCGACAAACCGGGTAAGGGAGGCTAATATCTCAAAATGCTCACGGATGCCAGGGTGTCTTCCAACATTTTTTGAAAAAGCATGCCTTGCTCTCTTTTAATCAATCATGAAAAAACCAAACCTGACACAAGATTCACCCCGAAAGGCTGAAATTGAATGTCATTTGTGAAGTCCTTGCTATATTTGCTATTGTATTGGTGAATATCATTATAAAATAAAAGTATTTGAGTTTTTGAAATACAGGGGCCTGAAAATGCGACATTAAGGCTGATTTGTTCATATTTTGTCCACAGGGGGGGGACGGACTAGAGTAGTAGTAGTAGTAGTAGTAGTAGTAGTAGTAGTAGTAGTAGTAGTAGTAGTAGAGGAAGAGGAAGTTTTTACCCAAATGTGTAAAATATAGAACCAGAATAGTAAAAGTCTTATATAAGTCGATGTAATACTGTTTAAAAGAGAGCAGAATGCAGGCAGAAATCGTTAGTTATGAGACCTATTTTGACCCCTGTTCTCAGCAGCGCGGGTACGTAAAGTTGTCAAAGTATAAAAAACAAACAATTTATTGACTACCTAAATAAGTCATATTAATATATATATATATATTCTGCAATATGGCAGAAAAGTGACGGAAAAAATCAAATTCTAGCTACTACTACTACTACTACAGATGTGTGTTCACAACTTAGTCGCAATATGGCAGAAAAGGTGATGAACAATCCAAATTCAAACTACTACTACTACTTCGTCTACTATTACTGCTACTGCTATGAATATTACTACTGCACGTGCGACTTTAACTTAGACGAGCCCTGAACAATGCGTCGGAACACAAGAAACAATTAACAGTTCTCTCTTCTCTAGCAGCAGCAGTAGAAGTAGTAGTAGTAGTAGTAGTAGTAGTAGTAGTAGTAGTAGTAGTAGTAGTAGTAGTAGTAGTAGTAGTACCTTAACCCCTGCAGTGAAGAAAGTCGTTTCACTGGCTTTTTCTAGTCGAGCAATTTTGGTTTTCATTACTTCCCTGTCTTTGGTCAGTGTAGGGCAGTGCATAATTATATGTTCTACATCTTTAAAAGAGGAATTGTGGCAAAAATCACAGTATGGGCTTAGGGAAGCACGCTTTTTGTATTGATACAGGTTCTCTCACCCTACAGGCTTAAACCTGGCCATGGTTTCACAGCAATCAATCATAAAAAACCTGACACAAGATTCACACCGAAAATGGGTTCTGGCTGCCGCACTACAGTAGTAGTAGTAGTAGTAGTAGTAGTAGTAGTAGTAGTAGTAGTAGTAGTAGAGGAAGATGAATTATTTTCCCAAGTGAGTAATATTTATAACTAGAATAGTGAAAGTCTTATATAAGTCGATGTAATGCTGTTCATAAGAGAGCAAAATGCAGGCGAAAATCGTACACTGTTCTCATCATGCAGCGCGGATACCTACAGTTGTCAAATTCTTTACTACCTAAATAAGTTATATTTAGGTGTTCAGTTTCCTCCAATAGATAAAACTGCCGATTCATGACTAAGCTGCAATATGGCAGAAAAGTGACGGAAAAATCCAAAATCTGGTTTCTATTACTACTACTACTGCTACTATGGATACTACTACTACCACTACTACTACTATGGATACTACTACTATGGATACTACTACTATGTATACTACTACTATGTATACCACTACTACCACGAGATACTATTGACTATTCACGACTTAGCCGCAATATGGCAGAAAAAGGGATGAACAATCCAAATCCAAACTACTACTGATAAGGTGGCAAATATCAGATAGATTCCCAAGCCTTATTAAGATATGCGAAATTATGGCAAAATTAGTCTGTTCTGCCAGTGGTTTGAAATGCGATGACTATAGATTTAAAAGAAATATAGCGTATAACCAGGTGTGTGGGAGGTGTAATTCGTATGAAGTAGAAAACCTTCCTCATATCATCCTCCTCTGCCCAGCAAACCAGGCAATTATGAATAAACTCCTAAAGGAGTTATAGTCTATTGGCTGGGTAGGTTTTAGTGTGGTTGAGATGTACCCCAAGTTACTCTCCATATTATTGTAGCTGGCTATTCCACAAGTACTGGATGGAGAGCAATAAAAGAAAGATACATTTTGAAAGATAAACCACTGCTCTGTGTTAATCATTGCCATACAATACATTATGCTACATATAGTCAGCAACCCAAATTCGGGATTTATTGGCGTCATTTTTTCCTTTTTTATGACAGCACATATATTATAACCAAGTGCCTGCTATGGAGAGTAACTTAGGGTACATCTCATGCACACAAAAATCCACCCAGCCCATAGACTATTAAAAGTCATTTGTCCAAAACCTTTTTGAAATTGACTCAGATCTTCTGAATATTGTGTTGGGAAAGAAAGTACCTTTCATAAATGAAGATATAATGATGGAAGTGTGGATATGTGCTGGTAAAGCGATCAGTCATATATACTCTGAGATACTGAAGAGTAGAAAGGGTATTGGTTACATGCACCGCTCCTAGGCGTACCTGATAGTGACACGCATTTGAAAGGTCCAGTACCCCCGTCTTGAATGGTAGCTTACTACGCCTAGAAATGACAGTCTCTTCATGTCAGGTTCCTCTGAGCAAGAGAGGTCCCGTATCTTGACTCTCCTGTATGGTGACACTGAGGTGAAAACCCCAGTTTTTCTGGTTTAGATTTAAAGTTTAAGTTTTGTTTCTCTCCCGGGGGGGGGGGGCACTCAGGTACACAGGGGGGCCGCACCCACGTTACATATTTCGCGGAAAAGGGGGTCTTTTTTAAGAACTCCGCATGTCCGCGATTTTGTAAAAGAATGGTACTTTTTTGTACCCAGGTACGAAATATGGGGGTGAAAATCCCCTTACAATCCACGAAATATACGCGGCTGTGACGCCGAGTGACTCCCAAAGTGACTGGGCTTCCGAGTTTGCTGCCGCCACTTGCAGCCGCTAAAAAGGCAGAGGATTATAAAATCTAAAGTTAAAATAAGTGTTCCCGTTCATCCAATGTCAGTGTTTTGATAAAAGAAGGGGTGTTTATTTACTGGAAAAAGTATTTTATTTGAATGAGGTTCCCACCCCCCTAGTTGCTCATTGAGCGGATTTATTTATTATACCATTATGTTCATTTAAGGTCTACTTCCGTTTTTTAGATCTTATGTTAGTCTCAGTTCTTTATGTTCAATTTTGAATGATTTATGATGTTTTGTTTTTTCTATTGTATAAATACGTACTTTGTGTCTGATTTTGTAATTGCAAATTACAGTCAATAGATATACGATACGATACTACTACTACTACTACTACTACTACTACTACTACTACTACTACTACTACTACTACTACTACACGTATGATTACTACTACTACCACTACTACTACTACTACTACTACTACTACTACTACTACTACTACACGTATGATTACTACTACTACCACTTCTACTACTACTACTACTACTACTACTAATGAATATTACTCACGTGCGCCTTTACCGTAGACGCACCCTGGCACAAAAAGTGACTAAAAATCCAAATTCAAACTACTACTACTACTACTACTACTACTACTACTACTACTACTACTACTACTACTACTACTACAATGAGTATTACTACTACACGTGCGACGTTAACTTAGACGCACCCTGAACAATATGTGAAAACACAAGAAACAACAGTTCTCTTTGATTGACTTACATTGACGACCTAGTCAGTTGTGAATCAAAGGGGGGGGGGGGGTGAGAGGGTTCATGCAGTTTTTAAACGTAAATGACCCCCACCCCCCTGCATAACCATATAAATAAATGACCCGCCCCAATCCGGATTCCAAGTTCCACCCCTGATGGTAGTAGTAGTAGTAGTAGTAGTAGTAGTAGCATAGGAGATTAGTATTAGCATTAGTTGATTGTTTAGTAGTAGTAGTAGTAGTAGTAGTAGTAGTAGTAGTAGTAGTCGCTTATAGGATAAACTAAACTAGGTTATTAAGGGTCATTTTAATATGTTTACATGTGGATTAGCCTGAGTAATCAGAACAAGAGCGACTGTAGTACCAG
>OZ012697.1:12724580-12734580 GCA_963942565.1 Maea johnstoni | reverse complement strand
TTGTTTGACTGAATGTGTCCTGAGGAGGAATATATTACGGTTCACAAAACTGTGGTAGAAAGTTCAACACCAAGGGGACACTAAATCATTATCTCTAAGTTTGTTATTTTCATGCTAGGAGTATTTCTTAGGGACTTTTTAGGCTCGTTGTAAGCTGCTTCTGTTTCACTATTCAGTACATATTTAGGCGCGGACCATTTGATATTCTAGAATATCAAATGGTCTGGGCCTAAGTATGTATTAAATAGTGAAACAGAAGCAGCTTACACCGAAAATAGAAAGAATGATTTAGTCTCCCCTTGGTATTGAACTTTTTCCACAATTTTGCTAATCTTGATGTATTCCTCCTCAGGACACCTTTAGTCAAACAAAGCAGGGTAAGGAGAACTATAGGTTTGACAACATAGAGTAATTGTCAAAAAGTTTGGCGATACTTAATGTATTTCTCATCAGCAAAAGATATTTGTAATGAGTTACTTTCCTCCCCTTTCGTTGAGTTTGATCTGATTTCTCCGATTTCATTAAATGTTGAGAAAAGCTTCATTTGAAAACATTTCGAAGTTTGGAATTTCGATTATCAACACTTTTTGTACCATATTTAGGCTAATTTGTGACTAGCCAGTTGTAAGTGGTGGAGGGAATCAGTGTATCCGGCAAAACAAACCGGCTTACTCCAAGTCACTAGCAACTTTCTCCTATGCCCCTGCTGGAATTCGAAACCGTGCAGTGGTAAAAGATGGCAGGCAGATGCTAGGCCATCCCAATCGGCCTATTAAAATAGAACAGAACTTTATGGCACTAAATGGCCATAGAGTAATTGGGAAACGTATCAAGGAAATTTGTTTCTTTTTCTCAAAGGAATGTGATTGATTTATACTTCCAAATGGGGATCAGGATGAAGACTCCCTATATGACAACAATCTATACATTGTCTTTTATTATGAAAAGTCAAAACCATTGTTGTCCGCCACTACTACTACTACTACTAATTCTACTACTACTACTACTACTACTACTACTACTACTACTACTACTAGAGCTACTAATATTACTACTACTAGTACTACAATTACTACTACTTCTACCAGGGGCGTTATTTGGAATCCTGATTCGGGCGGGGTCAGTTGTTTTTGAATATATGGTTATGCAGGGAGGGGGGGGTTCGGGTCATTTACGTTAAAAAGTTAATAACTGCATGAAATGCAAGTAAATTGAGAGATGTATATAAGTGGGTGTGTTGAACCCTCTCACTCCCCCTCCCCCCCCCCCCCCTCTTTTTGATTCGCAACTTACAAGGTCGTCAATGCAAGTCAATCAAAAAGAAGCGTTGTTTCTTGTGTCCTCACACATTGTACAGAGCGCGTTCAATGTAATTCGCAAGTGTAGTAGTAATAATATTAATAATAATAATATTGTCATTTGATATTGCGCCCTTTCCATATAAACATGCTCAAAGGCGCATTACATTCATTGTCAGAGGATAGATGTTGATATCCACATAGTTATTTGATAAATACATCTTTGAACAGATGTGTTTTCAATTGTCGTTTGAAGATTGCCACACTCCCAGCTGCCCGAATATTATTTGGGAGCTGATTCCATAGTTTTGGGGCACAGGCACTAAATGATCTGTCACCGTAGGTTTTCATGTTGGTTCTCGGCTCGCAGAGTAAGTTCTTGGATGTTGATCTCAGTGTCCGTGGTGGGACATACTCTTTCAGCATTTCCCTCAGGTAAGAGGGTGCAGTTCCATGCAAACACTTGTACGCCAGGAGAAGAATCTTGAATTCGATTCTCTTCCTGACTGGTAACCAGTGAAGTTCCTTTATTACTGGAGTGATATGGTCATACTTCTTTGTGAGTGTGATCACCCTGGCGGCATTATTTTGTACTCTCTGGAGCTTACATATTAGCTCTTCAGGTATTCCACAGAGAAGTCCATTGCAGTAGTCGAATCTTGAGGTTACCAGGGATATGACAGCACCTTTAGTTGATTCTGCAGTCAAGTATTTTCTGATCCTTCCAATGTTTCGAAGGTGATAGTTTGCAGATTTGACTGCCTTTGACACATGTGCGGCCATATTCATGCTTGGATCAAAAACAGAGCCCAGATTGCCGATAGGTATATTGAGAATCTTAACAATCTCACCATTTACGGAGATGCTAGGCACAGATATTTTGGCTCGCTGCTTAGGGGTACCTAGCACTAGGACTTCCGTTTTGTCTGCATTCAGTTTTAGCTTGTTCTGTGACATCCATGTATATATGTCAGTGAGGCAGCCCTCCAGCCTAGCAACTCCTATGTCCACAGCTTGTTGAGTGATAGGTTTTATTGCCAGATAGAGCTGTGTGTCATCTGCATATATGTGAAGCTCTAAACCATGCTTTCTGATGAGTAATACTTGTATTATTATTATTATTATTATTATTATTATTATTATTATTATTACTAGTTGTAGTAGTAGTAGTAGTAGTAGTAGTAGAAGTAGTAGTAGTAGTAGTAGTAGCAGCTGTAGTAGTTGCAGTTTGCATGTGGATATTTCGTCACTTATTCTGCCATATTGCGGTTAAGTCGTGATTATCTGTTGGTAGTAGTAGTAGTAGCTAGAATATGGATTTTATGTCACTTTTCTGCCATATTGCAGCTTAGTCAGGACTAGGCAGTTGTGACTGGTTGAGGAAACCGTGGAACTGAATATGACTTATTTAGGTAGCAAATAAATTCATCTTTGTACAATTGTAGGTACCCACACTCCTGAGAACAGGGGTCAGAATATTGGTCACTTAACTAAAATGTACGATTTTCACCTTTCACCTTGTCACACTTGTTATAATTTTTTCAAAGGAATTTTAATGAAATTTTCTTCTTTACTCTTTGTTCATAATGCAATCAACTCTGACTATCTAGTAGTTGATAGAGTAAGAGACCACATACCACGAGTCGTTTTTGGTACTTCTTCCAATATCAAATTTTACCAAAACATAACCATTTGAAACAAGCATTTTGGGTATCACATGGTAACAGATTTGCTGATGTTGCATCTTTATTGCCCAGAGTATCAAGGAGGAAACCATATCACACTTCTCAGATTTTGACTGTTCTAAAGTCATCACATTTTTCTCATCTCCAAGAAAAAAGCCTAGATAAATAGTTATGAAATCTAAATGGCGCAAAATTTGAAAATAATGTGATACCCTCTCTATTAGTCATGTCTCCATGTTGCATGCTACTTGGTCTAGATGTGCTGATATTAGGTGCCTGGTTTAGGAGTTTAAGGATATGATGACAGCATCAAGCTATTTATTCTAGATTTTTCAGGCACACTGGATAATATTTTGAATTGTTCTTCAATTGCAAAAAGACTAGCAAGATTGTTGTGGTTCGGGTCAGATCATTTATCCCTAGACTGAAATACCACATTTGGTAATCACTCAACGTATTCTAGGGATCTATAAGTTGGCTCATCTCTCTAGTTTTCATGTTTTGGTCGCAAAATAAAGTACTATCTGCTGCCCAGTATATTTAAAGATTAATAGATGGTGTCAGCTAGCCTAGACCGATACATTGTATTAACAAGCGCTTCTACACAGAGTAGCACACTTTATCTGAAAAAAAATCAGAATACATCATGATTAAGCATGTGCCAAATAATTGAAAGGGCATTGAAAATTGTTTGTGAACTTTAGGAGAAAAGGATAAAAAGTTTTATAAGTTTACCAGAAACTTCACCTTCTCCCTCTGTTTCTGGCAAGGTCACTTAAGTGGACATATCACTGAAGCTATCACCTATCTATGAGTTACCTTTGATTGAAATAAATAGATTTAACTGATAATTAATAGTTGATGTCACTTTCCTGTTAACAAAATAAAGTAAACAGGGGCAAACAGGTCCAATACCCCCATGGGTTAAGAAAGTGTACCACATCTGACCAGTTAGTTGAATACGTTTAGGCCCATAGGTGTTGTGGAGCGAAATCTATGGATCCATAGTTGCTCAAGTTCTAGTCGGATCCTTAAATATTTGGGTGAATCCGGATCCCTTTGTTCAAATTGTAAGACATGTAGTCTGATATTCTCAAGACCTTGGTGGTCCTCTTGACTGGAATTGTATTGTGTGACATACCTGAAGTGTTTACGCATACGTTCACTTGGGTTCTCTTGGTGTGACCAATGTACCAGGCAACAGCCCGAATAATATCATTGTTGTGTAGAAGGACGCAGATCAGAAAACTGACACAGTTGTATCAGTAGCAATAAGGACTTAAACACATCAACACTGGAGAAAAAAACTGATTGCTCTTCTAGATTGCTTTTCTATTGTTCTTGTTAACAAAATGCTGTTTATACTCTTACTTGGTCAATGTTTTCAATAGATATCAACATCACCACTGAAAGACTTTGCAGTGAGTGCATCAAATATGCAGCTCCACCTATTGCTAATCAGACCCTACTTTTATAGGACCAAAGTGGACAGGCAAAAATATATATCTTGTATAACTTAATTTTCGTAAAGTGTTTTTGAGTTTTAGAATGCAAGATGGGTATGACAAGTTCTTCTTAAGGTGTGCAATATAACACATGCAGAACATATTCCGTATTTTTTGAGAAAATTGAGAAAAACATGTGTGTCGCCTAATGGGTGTCGTTGTAAATCAGCCTAAAATTTAATTTGTCATAACTTGCAAACTATGAATACTAGCAATTAGAAAATAACATTTCAACCTTTGCTTGATAAACACTGCTGAAAGACATAGATCAATTAACTCTAACCTGTTTTGTATACAATTGGTGAGCTTTGACCTTTAGTCGACAGCAGATATTACCATATGGGCGACATTTGTCGACCAACGGTTGGTCTTTTGTCGACTAATGGTGGGATTTGTATACATATATATATATATATATATATATATATATATATATATATATATATATATATATATATATATATATATATATATATATATATATATGTATGTATGTATATATATATATATATATATATATATATATATATATATATATATATATATACATATATATATATATATATATATATATATATATATATATATATATATATATATATATATACTAGAAAAGTACCCGTCCTGCGGACGGAAACCATGAAATATCTTATAACAACAGACATATCAGAGCACCCGGATATCTCTGACACCACACATTTAGGGTCACCTAACCTATGTATCAATAATTCAAGAAGAAACAGATATACCATCGACAAATAAGATCAAGGTTCATCATACCAGCTGTAATAAAGAATATAGTGCTATATATGTTCATGATATCACTGATATATCTAATTATAATCATTTCCACTCAAAACTATTTTCAAAGTGAAAGTATGGCGTAACATGAGAATCATATATTTCACATTGATACTTGTTTTCGATCTATCGAGTTTGCTATTTTTTTATTGAAATACCTACATAAAAAGTTTTTTTTAACTTTTTAACAGCTGCAATTTAAAATGTTTATATCAAACTGACCTTTCATTTTCTTTAAACTGGGAAAGTGCAATGGTTAATACAAAATACTGTTTTAAATTACATGTAAACCCACCATATATTGAGGCAATATCACCTTATCATTTCACCATCTTCAATGAAATCCAAGTTATCCATCTGTCCTCGAATATCCTGTTTTTATCTCATTCTCCTAAGATTCTCCTCTTCCTTACCAATGGCGAAGAGAACAGTCGAAGTTAAACTGTCGTCTGTATGTCCTAGACGTCATTCAAACCCTGTCCTGTTTGTTCCACTTAACTTAAGCCTTATGTTCTCGTTGCGTCGGGCTCGACCCCCTCGCAAATAAAACTGCAGGCACACCAGTGGGTTTTGTGGTTGGGGCCTCATTGTTCGCAGCTATTTTTTGGGTGGCTTGCCTATTAACTTCATTTCAACCTGATCAGGTGCACATGTTCTCCTCACCGGACCTCCCGGGGAGATATGCAGTTCTAAAAATCATCATCAAAAGCACCTTTTTGTTTAACTTTTTGAAATTTGTTTACGTTAAAAACCATGTAGACACACTCGGATATCCGTAAGACCACACATTGAGGGCCACCTAACCCTAACCTATGTATCAATAATTCAAGGAACTTGGCATATAGATATACCATTTCATAAATAAGATTATGGGTTATTAAACCGGCTGTAATAAAAGATGGGACATTTATGATTTCACTGATACATATAATCTTAATCATTTCTACTCAAAACTATTTTCAAAGTTAGAGTATGGCGTAATATATCATTTCTCTCTCTCTCTCTCTCTCTCTCTCTCTCTCTCTCTCTCTCTCTCTCTCTCTCTCTCTCTTTATCTCTCTGTATATATATATATATATATATATATATATATATATATATATATATATATATATATATATATGTATATGTATATATATATATATATACATATATATATATATATATATATATATATATATATATATATATATAAATATATATATATATATGTATATATGAATAGATACTTGTATTTGATCCATCGATTTTTATAAAAATGTTTATCGAAGTTGCTATATAAAAAGGGTTTATAACATTTTAGTGGCTGTATTTTAGAACTTTTTTCAAACTGACCTTTCATTTTCCGAAAAGTGTGGTAACGGCTTGAGGTAGTTCTAAGTTTATAAAGACATTACATTTCGTCACAATTTCCAAGTTCTTTTCATAATGATCATTTTCAAATGGTAACTATTTGAGCCCGCGTAGCCTAAATACTGGTTGTCTGAAAAACATTTTTTGAACTATAGAAAAGTCTAGATTTTTCTTAAGCTCAAATATGCATGTTACTCATGCGCCACCGTAGTATGCTGCTCTGACTGGGTTTGTTCGACGAATTTCTGTCGAAGCACTCTGCCCTTGTTTGTGTTTTGCCCCATGGGATTTGTCCCTAAGCGCCCATGCAGGCAATGTCCAGGGTCTCCATGGCGCCTCAACCCGTTCTGTACATGCTCTTGATTTAATCACCCGGGTAGGCTTAACGCTACTACAGTCAGCGCACTTCTGCCACCGTACAACCAACAAAGTTCGTGCAGTGTAACCCCACTGTGGAAGCAGAAGTTTGATATCGGTAGTACCATCTATCGCCGGGTGGTCATACCAAACCCGGCCGCGCTCGAGATTGAGAAATCAGCATCAAAAGCACCTTTTTGTAAATCATTTTGAAATCTGTTTACGCTAAGAACCATCTAGATACACTCGTCCACCAAACTGCCAACTCAGAATTAGGCAAACAGGCGCGGCAACGGAGATCATGCGTTGCAAAGGATTGGGCCTCCTCTCTTATAATATAGATATATATATATATATATATATATATATATATATATATATATATATATATATATATATATATATATATATGTATATATATATATATATATATATATATATATATATATATATATATATATATATATATATATATATATATATATATATACATATATATATACATGTACATATACATATATATATATATATATATATATATATATATATATATATATATACAGGTGAACTTGGATATGACGGACTCAATGGGACCAGGAAAATTGGTCCGTCATATGCAAAATCCGTCGTATACATATGACGAATACTTGATATGCAACGGAATGGGACCAAGCATATTGTCCGTCACATGCAAAAATCCGCCGTACAGTGGTCCGTCATATCCAAGTTCACCTGTATATATATATATATATATATATATATATATATATATATATATATATATATATATATATATATATATATATATATATATATATATATATATATATATATATATATATATATATATATATATATATATATATATATATATATATACATATGGCCATAGGGGCGACCCCTAATTATCATTATATAATGACATCAATGTGTGTCAGGCCACGTATTAAGCCCAGATGAAGTCAGTATTACGTGTATGTCCTGCTAGTTGTATACCATCCAGTTTACACTGCTGACTCATGCCCTCTGAACACACTGACCGGGTGCAGGTTAACCCTTATGCTGCTGGTTGCAATTTTGGCCAAATACAAACTCAGGCAAAACACCTGGAATATTAACTGAAACCCTCGAACATTGGTACCTATCTGGGAGTACACAGTGAGAGATATCCAGTGAATACCAATATGACAGGGTTTAGCTGTTTTAAAAAATCGTTGCACCCTTGTGCGTTGGGGGAAAGTAACCTTAACATTGGAAGCGTTAAGTGTAAGAGGATTGTGTATAGTGATTTCGTGATTAGGATAAATTGTTGTGTAATAGTTACTGGACAGTCTATAGTGTAATGTGATATCGTGGGCTTATCTTTGAGATCACGTGTATATAATCTGTCCGACACGTGTCGTTTCAGGCTTTATTTTGGAAATATTTGTAAAGTCATTGAACATTACATCATATACTCGGTATAATTTGTTTGAAAGTTGTCCTCTGCGAGCACGTGTATAATCTATCTAATACGTATTGTATATTAGGATTTATTTTGGAAATATTTGCAAATTCAGTTAGCAGTACCCAATAGATTCAGAATATTTTGCTTGAAAATTGTTGTTTTCTGCGAGCACTTTTTTATAATCTATACATCACGTTCTGTATAAGCTTTAATTTTGGACATATTTGCAAATTCATTAAGGATTACATAATACACTTACTATACCTTACTATTTTTTGATTCGTCTAAATTGTCTAAAATTCGAACATTTTATTATTGTTACTATCTGAGGATATAAATGCTTGTGGCATACGGGCACTGTAAACAATAAAGCTTATAGTAACTTAATTCATCTAAAGTTGTCTAAAACTCCAAAATCTCATTCACGTTTCTATGTGATTATACAAATGTTTGGCATACAAGTCATGTAAAAATATACCTTAAATAATTTAATTCGTTCCAGGTTCTTGTCACTATCGTCACTATTCTGGCTCTGGTAGATCTGCTATCCGTTATAACGGATACGGTCCAAGGATACTTACATCCGCCTGCAGAGTTCATAGCACCCGTTGTGTTGGCAGCTACTACAGTAAGTGTATATATATATATATATATATATATATATATATATATATATATATATATATATATATATATATATATATATATATATATATATATATATATATAAATATATATATATATATATACATATATAGATATATACACATATATATATATATATATATATATATACATATATATATATATACATATATATATATATATACATATATACATATATACATATATACATATATATATATATATATATATATATATATATATATATATATATATATATATATATATATATATATATATATATATATATATACATATGTACATATATACATATATATATATATATATATATATATATATATATATATATATATATATATATATATATATATATATATATATATATATACATGTCATTACTAGTCATTTTAAGGCTAACTACATATCAAAAAGCAAGCCAACTTGTAAAAATCTCTTACTGGCAGAAAAAAAATTCAAGGTGATTTTATTGTGTGGTAACTTGCCAATTGTATGTTTTCATATACTGGGATAAACAAATAATACATTGTAATCATAAAATATTCATTCGCTTGGTGTTAATTATATGTATATCTATTGCTAGATACTGGCTGGCTTTCTAATGCATAGAGAGTACAACAAGGGCATCCACTCCTCTGGTGTCATCTTTCTATTCTGGCTGCTGCAAGTGCTAGTTGGTGTAATTCCCTTCAGGAGTTACATCATTGACGGAGATCAGGTAAGTCATTAGATATGGCTAATACTATCTGCTTATACACACATATGTATATATATATATATATATATATATATATATATATATATATATATATATATATATATATATATATATATATATATATATATATATATATATATATATACATGTATATATATATATATATATATATA
>OZ012697.1:12718969-12724380 GCA_963942565.1 Maea johnstoni | reverse complement strand
CAATTAGCATAAATATGGTAGAAAAAGAGTTGATGATCGAAAAGTCAAATTCGAAATGTTTTCGAATGAGGCTCTTCTCAAGGACCAATACGCTCCGCCTCGTGAGATCTGGAGGACTTCGGTTGGATATCAGGCCGGATTCCACTTTCCAACAGGGCGTAACTAATAATATCAAATGGTCTGCGCCTGAATATGTGTTAAATAGTGAAACAGAAGCAGCTTACACCGAAAATAGAAAAAATGGTTTTGGTCCCCCCTTGGTATTGAACTTTTTCCACAATTTAGCTAATCTTGATGTATTCCTCCTCAGGACACCTTTAGTCAAACAAAGCAGGGTACAGGAGAACAATAAGTTTGACAACGTAGAGTAATTGTCAAAAAAATTGGCGATACTTTATGTATTTCTCATCAGCAAAAAATATTTGTAATGACTTACTTTCCTCCCCTTTCCTTGAGTTTAATCTGATCTCTCCGATTTCAATAAATTTTGAGAAAAGCGTCATTTGAAAACATTTCGTAGTTTGGAATTTTGATTATCAACACTTTTTGTACCATATTTAGGCTAATTTGTGACTAGCCAGTTGTAAGTGGTGGAGGGAATCAGTGTATCCGGCAAAACAAACCGGCTTACTCCAAGTCACTAGCAACTTTCTCCTATGCCACTGCTGGATTTCAAAATCGTGCAGTGGTGAAATATGGCAGGCAGATGCGAGGCCATCCCAATAGGCATATTGAAATTTAACAGAACTTTATGGCACTAAATGGCCATATAGTAATCGGGAAACGTATCAAGGAAATTTGATTCGTTTTCTCACAGGAATGGGATTGATTTATACTTCCAAATGGGGATCAGGATGAAGACTCCCTATATGAGAACAATCTATACATTGTCTTTGATTATGAAAAGTCAAAATCATTGTTGTCCGCCACTACTACTACTACTACTAATTCTACTATTACTGCTACTACAACTACTACTACTACTACTACTACTACTACTACTACTACTACTACTACTACTACTACTAGAGATACCAATAGTACTACTTCTAGTACTACAACTACTACTACTTCTACCATTACTACTACTACTACCAGGGGCGTAATTTGGAATCCTGATTCGGGCGGGGTCAGTTGTTTTTAAATATATGGTTATGCAGGGAGGGGGGGGGGGGGGGGGGGGTCGGGTCGTTAAAAAGTCAATAACTGCATGAGATGCGAGTAAATTGAGCGATGTATATAAGTGGGTGTGTTGAACCCTCTCACCCCCTCCCTCCCCTTTCCATTCGCAACTTACAAGGTCGTCAATGCAATTCAATCAAAAAGAACTGTTGTTTTGTGTGTCCTCACACATTGGTCAGAGCGCGTTCAATGTAATTCGCAAGTGTAGTAGTAATACTTATATTATTATTATTATTATTATTATTGTTATTATTATTATTATTATTACTAGTTGTTGTAGTAGTAGTGGTAGTAGCAGTAGTAGTTGCGGTTTGCATGTGGATATTTCGTCACTTATTCTGCCATATTGCGGCTAAGTCGTGAATATCTGGTGGTAGTAGTAGTAGTAGTAGTAGTAGTAGTAGTAGCTAGAATATCGATTCTTATATCACTTTTCTGCCATATTGCAGCTTAGTCATGACTAGGCAGTTGTGACTGGTTCAGGAAACCCGAGGAACTGAATATGACTTATTTAGGTAGCAAATAAATTGATCTTTGTACTTTGAGAACTGTAGGTACCAACACTGCTAAGAAAAGGGGTCAGAATATTGGTCACTTAACTAAAATGTATGATTTTATATCTAAATTCTTACCTGCTCACATTGGAAGCTATCTCCAGGGCTTGCTCTGGTCACCCAAAAGGTAGGCTCTCATTTGGCAGTCTCTCCCTATGGAAGATCCTTGCGATGATCATAGCGGAGGGTCTACTAAATGTAGCCTCCAAAATTAAAAATAGACCGTGGTTTGTGTGATCCCCGCTAGGGGCCGCACTGATACCGGTCGTGACGTCACGGTTGGCGCCCGATTCTCAATTTAAAGGCGTTCAACAAATTCGTAAAGCCCCTATCCTTTCGGATGGAGACGCTACGAACAGTGATGGACTGCCTGGGAGAGGCCCACCAGCAGAGGCTAAAGACCTCCGAGCATTTGAGGGACTCCTCAATGTCAGAGACGTGGGCAGTCTCTATAGACTTAAGAGACGCCTACTTTCACGTCCCCATAGCTCCCGAACACACACGGTTCCTCCGCTTTGCCTACGATGGCAGGGCGTACGAATTCCTGGTGCTCCCGTTCGGGCTCTCAACAGCACCTCGGGTGTTCACGAGGATTGTGCGAACCATCGAGGCGTTCCTCAAGATACAGGGTGTAGACATGCACCAGTATCTAGACGACTGGCTTCTAAAGAACCAGTCAAGGTCGCTTGTGGAACGTCAACGCGACCTCACACTGTTCTGGGTGACAAAACTGGGCTTCCTCGTAAACGAAGGAAAGTCCCAGTTGATACCCACACAGTTCCCAGCATTCCTGGGATCGACCCTCGACCTCATCAATATGCTCGTTTTCCCGAGCGAGAAGAGGGTCATCAGAGCGTCGCGACTGGCATCCTCGCTCCTAGCACGGAGCCCTCAGCCAGCGAAAACTTGGCAGAAGCTCTTAGGACATCTGTCCAGTCTGCGCGAGTTAGTCCCCATGGCGGTGACACATATTCGTCTGATCCAACTTATGCTCCACAGTCAGTGGACGCAAGTCTCGGACAGCCCATATCTCCGGATATACCCCGACCACGAATCGCTCAGAGAGCTGGAGTGGTGGGCATCGCGGGCCAACCTGACGGTGGGCCGGCCGTTTCTCAGGCCAGATCCGACTATGACGATAGTCACGGATGCCTCGATGGAGGGCTGGGGAGGTCACCTAGGAGACTGGGTGATCTCAGGTCAGTGGCCGCGGGCTTGGGCCAAGCACCACATCAACTGGCTCGAACTGCAGGCAGTATGGCTGACTCTGCAGCATTTTCTGCCTCAGGTACGGGACACTGCTGTGGATGTCCTTACGGACAATACCACTACAGTGGCCTACATCAACAAGGAGGGTGGAACTCAATCCCCCACCTTGTGCTACCTGGCACTGGACCTGTGGGCCTGGTGCAGGCAACACGGGATCTACCTGGTTGCCAACCACATATCGGGAGTCAGGAACGTCCTGGCGGACGCCCTGTCCAGGGGGAAACACAACCACCCTACGGAGTGGTCCCTCCACAAGACAGTGGTTCGGCTCATATTCGAGCATTGGCCGACTCCCCATGTGGATCTCTTCGCGTCAGAGAAGAACCACAAACTTCCAGTGTTCTTCTCAGTGCGCCCCTCTCAGACGTCGAGCGGAATAAACGCTCTGACGCAGAATTGGGAGAGTCTGTACGGGTACGCGTACCCGCCGACCAACCTCATCCCGAGGGTATTGAGGAAACTGAGGCTGCAGTGGTCAGCCCGGATCCTCCTAGTAGCCCCGTTCTGGCCCAGCCAGCCGTGGTTCCGTCAGCTGACCAGCATGCTGACAGACCTTCCGCGAGTGATCACACCCAAGGACAACCTCCTGAAGAACTCGGTCACGGGGATGTTTTACCCCAAACCGGACAGAATGAGACTGGCTGTATGGCCGCTGTCCGCGGCACCATTGAGGTCGGTGGCGGTCAAGACAGCTTTCCTACTGCAGCTGGCTTCGGCCAGGCGAGGAAGCTGGGTCCATTCCTGCAGGATAGACGCATGTCATCTGCGGTGGGAAAATGGAGGAGTCCGTCTTCTCCCATCCCTCCTATTGGACAAAAACCAGTCGGTCTCGTTTACTCCTAGTGAGGTGTTTCTCCTCAGCCTGAAGGAGTTCTCGCCAGACGACAAAGTACATTGCCCTGTCCGGGCCCTGAAATGGTACTTGGAATTAACCAAGCCCTTGCGAGGGGATGAAAAAGCCCTTTTCATTCGGTCAAGGGAGCCTTATACTAAGGCTACCAAGAGTACAGTCGCTGGTTGGGTCAAAGAGGCCATAGCGGGGGCGTTCTCGCACCTTCCTAAGGAACGGAGGCAACGCATGGGCATTAGAGCCCACGACACCAGAGGGGTCGCAACTACTTGGGCTACAATGGCCGGAGTGCCATTTGAAGCTATTATGGATGCCGCAGCCTGGAGCCGGCCGCAAACTTTTGCGCAGTTCTATCTTAAAGATCTTCCTGCAACAAAAGGCAGGTTTAGTAGAGCAGTGCTGGTCACGGCTGGCACAGCTTCTAGGAAATAGAACTGATCCTTCCACAGCTTTTCTTGGCGGTGGTACTCTGCTTCCAATGTGAGCAGGTAAGAATTTAGATATAAAACAGGAAATTAGAAGTAATTTCTTTTTTATAATAAATACTTACCTGCGATCATTGCCCACCCTTCTGTATCCTCCCCTAGAATCCGTTCTTCCATGATGGTATTTAACGCCAAAAATGAGAAGAGGATGAAGGCGCATGCGCCAACCGTGACGTCACGACCGGTATCAGTGCGGCCCCTAGCGGGGATCACACAAACCACGGTCTATTTTTAATTTTGGAGGCTACATTTAGTAGACCCTCCGCTATGATCATCGCAAGGATCTTCCATAGGGAGAGACTGCCAAATGAGAGCCTACCTTTTGGGTGACCAGAGCAAGCCCTGGAGATAGCTTCCAATGATCGCAGGTAAGTATTTATTATAAAAAAGAAATTACTTCTAATTTCCTGTTTTCACCTTTCACCTTGTCACACTTGTTATAATTTTTTCAAAGAAATCTTGATGAAATTTTCTTCTTTACTCTTTGCTCATAATGCAATCAACTGACTATCTAGTAGTTGATAGAGTAAGAGACCACATACCAGGAGTTGTTTTTGGTACTTTTTCCAATATCAAATTTTACCAAAACATAACCATTTGAAACAAGCATTTTGGGTATCACATGGTAACAGATTTGCTGATGCGGCATCTTCATTGCCCAGAGTATCAAGGAGGAAACCATATCACACTTTTCCGATTTTGACTGTTCTAAAGTCATCTTCAAGAAAAAGCCTAGATAAATAGTTATGAAATCTAAATGGCACAACATTTGAAAAAAAGTTGATACCCTCTCTATTAGTCATGTCTCCATGCTGCATGCTACTTGGTCTAGTTGTGCTGATATTAAGTGCCCGGTTTAGAAATTTAAGGATATGATGACAGCATCTAGCTATTTATTCTAGATTTATCAGGCACACTGGATACTATTTTGAATTGTTATTCAATTGATAAAGACTAGCAAGATTGTTGTGGTTCAGGTCAGATCATTTATCCCTATACTGAAATACCACATTTAGTAATCACTCAAAGTATTCCAGGGATCTATAAGTTGGCTCATTCCTCTAGTTTTCA
>OZ012697.1:12696469-12713969 GCA_963942565.1 Maea johnstoni | reverse complement strand
AATAATAATAATAATAATAATTTTAATAATAATAATAATTAAAATAACATGATGGACAGTACAAAGTATCAAAAGGATTTTAATATTATAATAATGATACAATTTCTATTCAAATAATGTGCTTCGATAATGTTTAACATACTGTAAGAGAAATGTAAGTATGGCACTTATATATCTGATTCATTTAATAGCTGCTGTCATATTGAATTGAAAATTAATATAACGTAAAATGGATGATGTAATAAATGGAGACGAGTACCCGATTATATAATATTGAAATTGATAATTGTCTACTCAACAAAGAGGAGATGAAAACACGTTACCTGTATCACATACGTGTGGTAACATTCTAATGTCATCTACCGCCATAGATGCTGTAGTCCCTAATACTTTTCCTACTGTGAAACTAAACTGTGTATAGCCACGAGGAATGTTAACTTTTCCCATTTTCCAGTGAGGCATGACTTCCTGAAATGAAACAGCTTCAGTTTACGTGCATATATATATATATATATATATATATATATATATATATATATATATATATATATATATATATATATATATATATATATATATATATATATATATATATTGATATATATTGATATATATATATATATACATGGCTATTGTAGGCATATGACCCTTTGCTTTGGAATTAGTTATCGGTACTCCACGTTTTATATATAGGTCTGTGTAACAATAGCCATCTTCTATAAATATTTCAGAAGGTCTGAATTTTTTTTTAAACAAAACTTTTATCTCTGTTTTTGAGACACACCTATCAGAAGATTCTATGGAAAGGACACACGTTAAAGTTTTTTCCGGATACTCGATACACAACAAAAGGAACATGCATTGGTTTATATACTTACATTACTATCAGAAGCCCAAATCAGAGTCCCTTTCTTACTACCTGTATTGAGCCATAGTTCCATTCGTGTAAGGTATGAGTCCAAGATCCGATACGAAAACTGGAGACAACTTTCGACCTTTACTATTTTTCGCGGAGATATAATTTCTAATTCTCTTACAGGATAGTATATGTAGGCCCGTTTTTCTTCTAGAGTCAAGTGACGATCTGAAAGTTTACGTTACGTAAGTGACCAAATGCTTTTCTGAGTTTCCTGAGATTTATGAGAACATTCTCTGATTTAGAACACAGGGTTAAATTGTCGAACTGCGTACGTTTTAGCCCAGGCAATCTGGCACATTTTGTGGCCAAACCCATCACTAATTGCAAAAGAAACGAAACCTGTTTTATTTGAAGGGAGACTATATGAGGAATGATATATCAAGAATCCCACTCAATCAAAATATTGGAACATGCTGAAATTAAGACCGAAAGTTCCAGGTTCCTGAGGGTTTGGGAGGTCTAGGTAGAATGCAGCTTATAGCACACTGGATGTTTGAATCGCCCTATCAAATGCCCAACAAAACCTTTTTTTACTTGATACTCTTCAATAATAGGACTTAATCTTATATTAAATTTCTTATATTCGAGGAGGGGATGGGTGCGTTTGGGATGTGGGGGGGGGGGGGGGGTGGTCTGGGTGTTTACTCATATCAATCATTTTACCTCTGGAATAGGAGGGATGGTGAAGAGAGCGCCTTAAATCTGAAATGTGTTCTCATATCAACAGAAGGAAGATTATTTACTTAGATTAACATACATATAATTGATTATTACTCCCTTTAGCTAGTTGGTGGCAGCACAGTAGTTTTAAGTGACCTCCACTTTCTGTGTTGTTCAGCTCCAAAGGATGGCATTCAGGCTAAGAGGTTCGGATTGTCAAACAGAGAAGTACATTTATTATCTGTTCCTCTCTAATTCTAGCAGCTGATTGGTCAATTTCGTTGTTGTACTGGACTGAATTGTGTTTCTCTAAGTTGCTTTGAACATTGGTCAATGTTAGGAGTCCAATATCATTCCTGCATTGGGATCCTACCAATGCTTTTCAAAAGATTTATGTATATTACTTCTGGTACTGCCATGGCAACCAGTAGCGCATACCATAGCTGTATAGAGGGATTTCAAAATCGTGGCCACTGCTGGTCACAACGCCGCTAGAAATTGTTTTTCAGTGTTTTAAACACTATTTGTACAAATATAATCAGCCAACATGGTGTATATGTGGAAGAAAATATGACAGAGAGTAATTAAGATGGATTTAGGTAAGTCAGGTTAAGTATATTGTTAGGTATATTATGTCAGTGGCCCTGAAGGTTGGACACTTCAGATGTCACAAAATTCTGCAGGTTCTGTGTTTATCCCCAAATTCAAACATGGAAGAACAGAAAGTTTGATCCTGAGGACTGGGGTTGGAAATCAGTACAGTATAGGCATTTAACCCCTATTCAAGTCGATTGGACGTCTGTCAGTGCCTGGTTGTGCCAACACCCATGGATAACATGTCAAAACATATGCCAAGCTCAGTTATGTCCCATGTAGCATGTGAATATAAGCTATGGTCCGTTGTGAGGTCATCCATGCATCCAGGAAACTGGGTGGCAATCAAGCATGCAGTTGTGCATTATGCCCAGGCTGCTCACGCATTTAGTGCAGGAATCAAAAGTCGGCACTGTAGATGTAAGGATGGTTCCCATCCAACGAAAACAAGAAATAGCACTAAAAGAACAATTTGCAAGATGTCATTGCAAGACTAGATGTGTCACTGAACACTCTAGTCGTAGAAAAATGTGATAAGGATGCACGGTAGCATGTGGATCCAGCAAGGGTGATTGTTAAAACATGAGGGAAGGGATCAAGTGTAGTGGTCTGGCAGATTATTTAGATGAAGCTGATATGTAGGTTTCTTGGAGTAAGGGCTGGGATAGGCTCCTAGCCAAGATTTCGGAACTAAATGTCCCAATTTGGCAATCCAAAAACTTTTGGGTATTCTATCCAAATATTCTGAACACTCTTAAATATGTATTTACTTAACCCATTTACACATAAAGTTCATATAGAAAGTATTTTCTGCTACTCTCGTAAGTTAAAACGAAAGTTTAAAAAAAACTGAAGGAGAGTTGTATGGCTTCTGATCAACATTTCTCTTTGAAATGTTTCCCTGAAAATGCTTTTGTAAGTAAAATATTCCCAAAATTGTCAGGCCTGCTTAGGCCACCCTGAGTGTGAATGGGTTAATAAGAAAATGCAAAATGTCTGCATTCAAAGTCATAGAAGCTACATTGAGGTAAAAACTACTTATTACAAATATTTCTTTTGAAATTGACAGTTTTAGAAATGTCTTACAACTTGTGTGTTCTGTGTGACTTCTCAGTATTCAGAAGTCCAAAGGACATTCAAGCACTGCATGGCCTGGAATATACATTCCTTATTTGGTAATTAAATATTTTTTGAACCATAAGTAGTTTTTTGATAGGTGACTGACTTCATAATTGTACTTTTTATCATTTTTTCACCCTTTGTCCAGAAGATGGTGAAATAGCCAATGCTTGATAGAGATACACAAAATGGGGTATAATATCATGCATCAAGTTAATATTAGAATATCATTCAGATTAAAATTGTTTGATATTTTAGCTACTTGTTTGGTAAAACATCAATATAGACAACTTATTTTGGGATTTCTCAAAGAATGTCAGCATTTTAACTTTGTTTTACTATTTATCATGATTTCACCAATATGTTGATTTTTTAACAATTTTGGATTGCAAAGTACACATTGTTCCAATACTTTGATTAAGTGGGATTTTCAATATGTTATTATATACACACCAATGCTCTTAATGCAGTAGGTTTCGTTTCTTTTGCAATTAGTGGTGGGTAAAACCTTACTTTGCCTGGACTATTTTATCCTCTTCATATTATCTCTACTTGAGATCATGGATTGAAAACTGGCTTAAGGCATATGGAAACGTTTCTACCAACACATGTCTAACAACACCTGAGCCAGATACAGTTAAAACAATTAAAATCCAATTTAAGGAACACTTTTGCAAATGCATTTCCTCATGGAAGGTCCCCAAGGCTTGTCAATAAACAGGTCAATACAATATTTTCTTTATTAAAATACTTTTATAGATATGTGGCAAATACAAAATAGGCATGAATATCAATGAACTTCCCATGCGTCTTGAAAAAATTACTACTATATATTTCTACCAAAAAATAAACATATCGAAAACACTGCCGAAGATATAGAACTAACAACATAAGAAAATGCACTATTACTAGTAACAGAACATCAATGGCTACTATAATAAAAATCCAACGTTTCGAAGTTTCCTGAATTTAATAGAGCAGGTGCGACCTTTTGGCAAAATTTCCTTGAGATTAACTTATGGAGAATAGTTTTGTATGTAATGAATATATATATATATCTATGTTTCAGATTCTTACTGCAGTAGGAAGGCTCATCGCTGTTGTCCCCGCAATCATTCTTGCCGTCTCCTACATCGGAATTCCGCACGCAATTGCCATTCTCACATTGATACTCACAGTCTGGAGAAAAAAGTAAAAAGGTAATCATTTTATACACTGTTTGTAGAACAGAAAGGAAGCTGAATAATACACCTATAGTAGCTTTTTTCAAATCCCATGATAATACACTAAAACAACAACTACTACTACTACTACTACTTCTTCTACTACACAGCAACAACAACAACAACTACTACTACTATTACTACTACTACTAGCTACTACTACGAAACAACATCAACAACAATAACCACCACTACTCAGGGGCGGATCCAGGAATTTATCATGGGGGGGGCCAGGTTGGGTCCGGGGTGACCATCAAAGTCATGGGCGGATCCAGGATTTCAGGTTAGTGGGGGGGGGGGGCGATGGGTTCGGGGGATCGGGATATTGATATTGTAGGTGTTCTCTTCTGAGGGGCATTTGCAGAGCAAGTTTGTGTATAAAGTAATATGAAACTTATGCATGAGAGGTCTACCTTAAGATTTTTAGGAAGGGCAAATTTTTGTCCTGGATTTTAGAGAGTAGAAGCAGATACGTTCCGGTGCGAGCACCGCAACGGCGACTGTATGCAACAGCATGCCGTCCATGATAGGGGGGTCTGGGGGCATGCCCCCCCCAGAAAATTTTTAAAATTAGGTGCTCTGAGGTGCATTTTTGGACACTTTCAAGTGAAATAGAACATAGAAAAGTTGTAAAAAAGCTTTCTTTTTAAGGGGCCATTATTCTCTTTGCAGGGTCAGTATGCAACAGCATGCCGTCCATAGTAGGGGGGTCTGGGGGCATGCTCCCCCAGAAAATTTTGAAAATTAGGTGCTCTGAGGTGCATTTTGGGACACTTTCAAGTGGGATGAAATGTTTTCGGCCAATCAGGTCCCTTGTCACCCTGAAATTCCCTGCTATTGATAATATCTTTCATATTTTTTTTTTGTTGCCAGAAATTAAGGGGGGGGGCCAGGCCCCATGATTTTTTAACAAGGGGGGGGCCAGTGCCCCCTCGGCCCCCCCCCCTGGATCCGCCTATGCTACTACTACTACTACTACTACTACTACTACTACTACTACTACTACTACTACTACTACTACTACTACTACTACTACTACACAGCAACAACAAAACCACCACCTACTACTATTACTACTACTACTACTACTACTACTACTACTACTACTACGAAACAACATCAACAACAACAACCACTACCACTACTACTACTACTACTACTACTACTACTACTACTACTACTACTACTACTAAACAACAACAACTACCACTACTACACCTATACTGTTAGTGCTACTGCTGCTGCCGCGATTGGTGCTGCTGCTGCGGCTGCTGCTGCAACGACTACTACTACCACCAAATTATATTTCTTGCCAACCCTCTCTAAAGTGGAGTTCACTTAGCCGTCAACAACTGCACTTCAAAACAGCCAGTGAGTGTGATGAAATTAGCAGTGATGAGATGATACTCTCGTTGACGTACTTAATATACAATCTCTAGTATGATTTCTGAGTATATTCCTGAAAGTTCCAGACGAGGAATTCAGCATTCCTCTCTACATAGGAAAAACATTTAGATAGCAATAACTATAGCGTCATCGAACTGCTCAGTAAGTAAAAAAGTCTTTTGAGATGGAGTAGAACGGAGAAATGGTGGGAAAATGCAGTTATTATATACCAGCTACAACAACTACTACTTCTACTACTACTGCTGCTGCTGCTGCTGCTGCTGCTACTACTACTACTACAACTACTACAACTACTACTACTACTGCTGCTGCTACTACTACTCTTAGTGGTGATCCGCCGTGGCCTAGTGGTTACGATGCCTGACTCCCAAGCGTATTTTCACAGGATCGATTCCCTGCTGGATGCCCTGGATGCTATTTGCATGTGTGGCGTTGTGAAGGGCTGTCTATTGTCCTTCTGCAACTGAAAGATCCCTACTACTACTACTACTACTACTACTACTACTACTGCTGCTGCTTATGGCTTGCTACTACTGCTACAGCTACTGGAGATGCTGCTGCCGCATTAGCGCATGATCGATGTTTTTGCAACGCCTGTGCACGTGTTGATTTGACTTGGGGTATTTGACAAATACACCACTTACTGCTATTGTAAGTGATTGAAATTTAAATGAAGTGCAGACTTACTACAAAAGTTAACGAAGCAGTAATCGCGGGTCTCGTTGGAGATATAGCACCACAATCCACGCGGGTCATCATCTGGATTTCTGCAATAATTCTGAGAGGCCTCGATAGTTCCATCCGTAAAGTGCAGATGTTTTCCAACAAGTTTATTCCGGACTTGGACCCATGGTATACACAAGGCGCCGCTATTGGTTGTATTGTGCTGCCCTCTATACTGCGTTCCCATAACTGCACTTCGGCATTCAGTGTCTGTTTAATAAAAATGACTTTGTTTATGTCTATAAATGAACACATTTCTAATGCACTCATACTTTTTTATTTACATACTTCTATGCTAATATGGTGAAAAGGCAAAGCTTTAAATAATCACCCAGCTCGATGACATTTCTGCATTCCCCTTCAAATGCAGTCACACAGTAACGAATTTGTTATCCGTGACGTAATTCTTCACTTGTACTTCGCGGAAACATACTGGACGGCCCTTGTTATGAGCTTGATGATTGTGCAATAATCTCACAGTAATGCTGGTCTCCCACATAGGAAATTTAAGGTGCGACAAGGTGCGAATTAAAAAGTCGTAGTTTTTCGTGTGTTGTCGTGATTTATCAAACCTCTTCCCAATTGTGAGTAGAAAGGATAAGAGATCTAAAGAGCTGTGTATCTGCCTCTTGAATACACAGTCAGCAAGAAACAAAATTGAAATCATCAGGAATTCAATTATTGAGCATGATATTGACATGCTGGCTATGACTGAAACTTGGCTAACTTCAGCAGCAAAGGATGAGCTATTTATCAAAGGCCTCAAGATAGGTGGCTATGATTTATTCAGTGTGCCACGTAAAGGAAATGGCGGATATGGAGGAGTGGCAATATTGTATAAGAAAAATCTATCAGTGTTGTCAAAAACCTCATGTGAATTCAGCAGTTTTGAGCATTGCGAGGTTACTGTTAATACAGGCTCCAAGCAACTTAATGTCAATGTGGTCTACAGACCACCTCCATCGCAAAAGAATAAATTGACAAATAAGATGTTCTTTGATGAATTCTCACCATTCATGCATGACCGGATCTCTTCCACTGGCCATTTCCTGCTTCTGGGAGACCTCAATTTCCACCTTGAGGATAGGAATGACACTGAAGCACTTAAAATGAATGACTTATTTGATACCCTGAATTACAAGCAGCATGTCACAACCAGAACCCATAAATCGGGACACACCCTTGATGTGGTCATAACCAGGGACAATGAGAATCTTATAAGTCAGTGGAAGGTTGGAGACCAGCTCTCTGACCACAACCTCATTCTGTGTGATGTGTCTCACCCTAAACCACGTCCGATCCAGGTGCCAATGTCAGTGCGTAAACTCCGCAGTGTCAACATGCCCAATTTTAGAGATGACTTGAAGGACGCTCTACAACCTGGTAATGCTGAAGGCTGCTCCGTGGAGGATTTGACTAATCACTACAATTCTGCACTAACAACGGTACTTGACAAGCATGCACCAGCAAGAGTGAAAATGGTAACAATTCGACCGAAACAACCATGGTTCTCAGATGATTTGTATGGTGCAAAACGTGAAAAGAGGAAATGGGAAAGGAAGTGGAGAGACACCAACCTCACTGTCCACTATGACATGTTTAAAACTGCGAGGACCAAATTTAACAACATGTTATTACAAGCTAAGAAGGACTACTACAACAATCTGATAGCTGAGTCCTCCACTGATTCAAAAAACCTCAGTAACATTGTCAAAGACATATTACATCAAAGGAGTGAGATGAAACTCCCTGAGCATGCATCAACAGAAGAATTGGCAAACCGCTTCGCTGTGTTCTTTACTGACAAAGTATGTAAGATACGCGAGGAGCTGCCAGATCTCTCCAGACACCAGTTAAATTTACCTACCCCGGCATTAACATGTTCACTGAATGTTTTCTCGACCGTGACTGAAAGTGAAGTTCGCAAAATCATATCAAAATCACCGACTACGAGCTGCTCTCTAGATCCTGCTCCCACTTGGATGGTGAAAGACTCGGTAGATGAGCTTATTCCAATGGTTACGATTTTAGTGAATTTGTCGTTGCAGAGTGCCAACGTGCCTGACTCCATGAAACAGGCATTAGTCACTCCGTTACTGAAGAAAGATGATCTCGACCCGGAGGTGCTCAAGAACTATCGTCCTGTAAGCAACTTATCATTCTTGTCAAAAGTATTGGAAAGGGTAGTTGCTGCAAGGCTTACAAATTACATGACTATCAATCAGCTACATGAACCCATGCAGTCGGCATACAGAGCATGTCATAGCACTGAGACTGCACTTGTACGGGTACAGAACGACATCCTTCGCACTCTCGATCAGGGTGGGGCTGCGATCCTTGTGTTACTCGATCTTAGCGCTGCTTTCGATACAATCGATCACTCCATCCTTCTATCTAGGATGGAGTCAGTTCTTGGAGTTAAAGGATCTGCTCTACAGTGGTTCAAATCGTACCTGTTAGGCAGGAAACAGAGGATTAAAATCAATGATGACTTCTCCGAAAATCAGGAAATCCTGTGGTCTGTACCACAGGGATCTGTGTTGGGTGCACTATTGTTCCTAATATACATCATACCTCTGGCACAGCTAGTCCGATCCTACGGTCTGAACAATCATGGCTATGCTGATGACACCCAGCTCTGCTTATCATTCAAAAAGACAAGTGATAACGCAATAGTCAAATGTGAAATCCTAAATCTTGAGAAATGTTTGTGTGACATTAGTGTCTGGATGTCTCAGAACAAACTGAAACTCAACAATGACAAGACTGAAATCATTCTATTCGGCTCTAAGAAACACCTAGCTGAACTGAACATTAAGTCACTCTCTGTAGCGGGGACTGATGTGTCTGTTGCATATGAGCCTGTGCGGAATCTGGGAGCTATGTTTGACTCTCAACTGACCATGGCACCCCATGTCAAAAGTGTTGTCAAAAAATCTAGCTTTCACCTTAGAAATATTGGAAAAGCGAGACGTGTATTAACAGAAGATGCCACAAAAACACTGATGCAGTCACTGGTAATGTCTCGCTTGGATTACTGCAATGCTCTCCTAATTGGAATACAACAGGATTTGATTGCAAAGCTGCAGCGACTACAAAACAGTGCAGCAAGGATAGTATCGAGAACCAGGAAGTATGAACATATCACACCTGTTCTCATCAAGCTTCACTGGCTACCAATCAAATTCCGCATCCAATTTAAGGTCCTACTGCTGGTATACAAGGCGCTAAACGGACTTGCACCTAAATACATCAAGGAGCTGCTCGTGCCTTATAAACCCAGACGCCATCTACGATCAGAAGCAAAGGGCCTTCTGGACGAGCCTCGGACTAGACTCAAATTTGGAGATCGCGCTTTCTCCATTAGTGCACCGAGATTATGGAATGCGCTTCCACAACACCTGAAGGATTCTACATCGTGTCAGGCCTTCAAGAAGTGTCTCAAAACACACCTTTTCAGGCTCGCCCATTGAGGCGTTGTGGACTATTACTCAAGCTATGACAATGTGCAGCGCTTTTGAACATTTTATGAATGGAAAAGGCGCTATATAAATTCCAATTATTATTATTATTATTATTGTTCGCAGTGAGTCTTAGGTTTTTGTAAGCAATGCTGCGAATGTAAAAAAAAGTTTTACATGTAAAACTTTTGGGTGCGACAAAAATTCTATCGTAGGGAAGTATTTTTTGGCGAACATTGGCGTACATTGTCGAACATTGTCGTACATTGTTGAACATCGTATCGTAATATGTCGTACATAGTCGTATGTAATCGTACATATACGTACATTTCCGTACACTCATTAAAAGTACCGCTATGAACGTGACCTACTTTAGAATGAAAAATTAGATTATTGGCCAAAATGTATCATACAAAGCCACGAATTGACGGTGAATTTACCACATATCGTAGTGTTCTTACGAATTTTGCCATTTTTAGTTTGAACATATTCGTAATTAATCGAATATTGTCGTAAGTAGACGTACAACTGGCGTATATATGCGTATGTATGACATAATTATTTAGGCGAACATATTCGTAGTTGGTTACGGATATGAAGGTCCGTATGTATGCAAGTATGTGCGAATATGCACGACATAAACACGAATAATTACGTCATACATACGCATATATACGCCAGTTGTACGTCTACTTACGGCAATATTCGATTAATTACGAATATGTTCGAACTAAAAATGGCAAAATTCCTAAGTACACTACGATATGTGGTAAATCGCCGTCAATTCGTGGCTTTGTATGATACATTTTGGCCAATAATCTAATTTTTCATTTTGAAGTAGGTCACGTTTATAGCGGTACTTTTAATGAGTGTACGAAAATTTACGTATATGTACGATTACATACGACTATGTACGACATATTACGATACGGTGTTCAAGAATGTACGACAATGTTCGACAATGTACGCCAATGTTCGCCAAAATATACTTCCCTACGACATAATTTTTGTCGCACCCAAAAGTTTTACATGTAAAGCATTTTTTTAATTCGCAGCATTGCCTATGAAAACCTAAGACTCACTGCGAACAACCGTGATAAATCACAACAACACACGAAAAACTACGACTTTTTAATTCGCACCTTGTCGCACCTTAAAATTCGTATGTGGGAGACCAGCATAAGAACGATGCCTGACTCGCATTGAAATCGATCCACGGAAAGACCAATAATTCATTTTTCACTGTCACGGCATGAACATGTGCTAGTGTCGACATCTCACCGTAGACGGCGCACCTATCATTTTGCATGGCGGAATTCCAATGATGTCATTGGTGTGCCATATTCCACCGAAAGAGAGCGCCATTTTTTGCCTGTTCTTCAGCGGTCAAAACGGTATTTCGATACAATTTAAAGAAAAAAAAACATTTTTATTACTTGATTGAGCAATATTCAAAACATGAAAAGGTCTGGCGGCAAAATGTGCTCTAATAGTAAAGATGGATGTTCATATGTATATATGTAAATATATATACATATATATATATATATATATATATATATATATATATATATATATATATATATATATATATATATATATATATATATATATATGTATATATATATATATACTATATCTTGTAATCTCAGCCTACTTGAGGGCCTTCGGCCTGCTCGCTGAGCGAGCTAATATGTCATTGTAGGATGTTTATAGAAAGAAGCTAAACTTAAAGGCAACAGTCTTAATGCAGATGCTGGATCATTTGTTGCGATTAAGCATTAATAAAAGTGTTCCAAATACATATATAATCTACGGACATACAAAGCAGCATAAAGAAAAGGGTGCAATTTATGCATGTTAGTGTTGGCCTTTAATCCGTGCTCACCTGTATGATCATAAGCCCACACAGCACAGGTAAATGACGCAGTTTGTTAACAATTGTGAGTCCACGTTGCAATATTGGTCACACAGCCAAAATCGTTTGTTTATGTTTGGCTAACATAAAATAAGATTTTGTCAGCCATAGTTATGTGACATACAAAAATAAACCATAACATTTTAACAGCCAATTGACTATGTTATGGCATTGTCTTAGTCTGCTATGAATAGTAAGTCAATCTCATCATGGAATCATTTCGTTAGTGTTGAGAGAGTGTTGTGCCATGCTGAGAGGTTGACCCCATTATAGCCGAGCTGGCAAATACGAGATTCAATTATTGCGCCCTGTCAGTCAGCGTTCCAATCAGCCTTAAAAGATTCAAATTCAAAATCCATTCATTCTAAATGTCTTTGATACTTACGGCAAGTCTCGTTGTTTGTGTCACTGTAATCTCCACATTCCGTGTCCGCAGAGCAACTGCCGTTACGTTTGGCAACACAAAGGCCGTTGTCACAGCTATCCTCAGTCTCAGGGTTGCAGGCTTTAAGTGTGTCACACGATTGTGTTATTGCAGTTCCGTTCACTAAAGCTATACCTTTAATGGTAATTCTACCGGGCTGTGCAGGCAGTATTATTTCCACGCTCTGCCAAGATTGGTTTGTAATATTCCGTTTGAAAATCCTCATCTGATAGAAAGGTGCATATTCCTGATTGACCACTATGAAGCTTTTCACAGCACCGGGGTACGCTTTGTGTTGAAACTTCAGGCATTGCGACAGATTAGAAACTTTTGATATTACCATCAGTACTTTCGAACTGATATTTGTGACGGAAGCATTTCCTGCAAGATGCAAATATGAGATCATTCTCATTGCAAGAAATGGTCCAATGTATATATTACCGTATATCTGTTTTTTTTCTGGAGGTAATCTAATTTTGGCCTATTTTGGCTCTCCATCTTGAAGAGCCAAAATTAATAAAAGCCAAGAATGCATACCTTGAACACCCCGACTTCAATCCTGAGCTCAGGTTGTGTTGAGCTTAGTTTCTAGTGTGGACACCAGATGTCAGTCACTGCATGGCATGTAATGTGAGGTAATCTATTTATAGTAACTAGTTGTCCACTGCAGTAGTGTTATGCAAATTATAGGCTTACTTACAAAACCGGTCAAATTTAAACAAAACTATTTCTGTACAGAGTTACTTTTAACAGATTGAACTAGAATACATGCTATGCAGCGACAGAAATTTTGTCATTTTAGGTAGTAAGATAATTTCAAAAGTAAGGTAATTTTGGCTCAGACCCTGGGAGAGCCAAAATTAATATGAGCCATAATTTCCTTACCCCCGTTTTGGCCCAAAAGAGCCAAAATTTCACACAGCCAAAATAACCAGATATACGGTATAACACCTTTCTCCAACAAAGGATATATTAAGTATTGTAGTTCTCTCAATGCAGCATGGGTAGGTACTGTTTCCTATTAATACTATGTCTGCTACATAAATTGATGTTTAAAGTAACACATTTTTTCGAGAACATGAATATTTCCCTGTATTTCTTTATTCACAAAAGGGATAAATGCATTAATGCAAGCATCATTACCATCATTACAAGTATGTACAGAGCCACTGTCAATTGCACATAAATCCCAATTTCGTATGTATTATATATATATATATATATATATATATATATATATATATATATATATATATATATATATATATATATATATATATATATATATATATATATATATATATATATATATATATATATATATAAATATATATAAATATATATATATATATATATATATATATATATATATATATATATATATATATATATATATATATATATATATATATATATATATATATATGTTTATATATATATATATATATATATATATATATATATATATATATATATATATATATATATATATATATATATATATATATATATATATATATATATTGTTTTCGATATGTATCATTATGTCAACACCATACACTGTTTTATCTGATGTACACCTCCTCTTTAGCACGCACAGTGGGAACTTTATCTCAACGATGTGTTGTACATTCTATCCTTTTCTTATAAAGATATATATGAATATTAATAGTGTATGAGCTTGAGCAAGTGAATAGGAAAACAATGAAAATGACCATGAGATGCTACTAGCTACTACGTTACCAATGATCGATGTAACAGCATCATTTCATCTACACCAATTAAAACCTTCCCTTTGTACAAACCGTTTTCTGACATAAGTACGGTACATCAGTTGTGAATGTGTTGAAGATCTCTAATTGGTACTCTTTTAGAAACATGTGAAATAACAAAAATGTAGAATATCTGTGCATTGTTTATATAAATCTGGTACATGTTTATGAAGTGGAATCCTCCTCCGTGCAAGTTGAATGGCGCCCTAAATGGAAATTACGATGCGGTTAATCTTAACCATAAAATGAGTTAAAACAATGAAACACAACCAAACCATTTTGGACTTAATAGGTTAATATCATTCAATATCACCTACCCATTGTAGGATGCGTGGGGAAGAGTGGAGGCGGATCTTTCAAAACCCAGGTAACAAAGTTCTGCGTCACCTGGTAGCCACAGAGATTGTCCTCTTCGAAGCTACAATTGAGGCTTGTACCTAAGCAGAAAACGAGAGGAATAAATATTTCAATAGAAATTATATTCCAAACACAGAATAAGTGGGCAAGGGGAGGGTGGTCGCTCTGTGTTGGTGTCTGGAGACATACCGACTTCGGAGAATGCATTTGGTCTTCCTGGATAGGATGAAGGTAATTTGGAATATTGCTTTTCGTCACATTTAAACCATATTGTGGCAAATTCGTGTCTAGCCAGTTGTAAGTAATGGGGGAAAGCGAAGTACCCCATGAAAGCCACCGCCTAACCCCAAATCACTGGCAACTTTCTCACATGCCGATGCTGGAATTCGAACCCAGGCAGTGGTAGGAGACAGCAAGCGAGCGGCGCCATCAGAAAGGCCGTAGGATGAAGGTCTTGCTTAAAATAGATGTTGTGAGTTTCAATAATTTCGGTATATTTGCATGTATATTTACGGGGTAATGTAGTTTGTACTTTGTATTTCCCTGAATTAGAATCGAAAGTGTAATGCAATGTATGTATGTATGTAAAATAAAATAATAATTGATATTTCATATAGCGCCCTCTCCATCTATCAAAAGTGCTTTATAAAGAAAAGTCAGTGGACAAATGTTTATGGTCATTATAATCAAATAGTCTCCTTCCGAAATAGCAATGTTTTCTGCTGTGTCTTGAGGTTTTGTACACTATCAGTAACCTTCATGTTGTCGGAGTACGTTTTATATCGTAATATGTCGTAAATAGGCTAGCATAGTCGTACTTTTGTATGAATATGAAGGTGCGCATGTAAGCGAATGTGTGCGAATATATAGGAACTAAGTATGAATGCATACGGCATACACACGCATATATACACCACGTAAACGTCTTATTACGAAAATATTCGTTAAAATACAAACTTGTTGGACTAAAAAAAAATGCAAAATTCGTAACAACACTACGATTTTTGTTTAAATCACCATCAATTCGTGACTTCGTATGTTAATTCTGGCCGAATATCTATTAGTTCATGATAAAGTGGGTCATATAATCCTATTTTGAATGTCCAAGTCAGAAGGTACATTTATGCTGGTCTCCCACATACAAATTTTAAGGTGCGACAAGGTGCGAATTAAAAAGCCGTAGTTATTTGTGTGTTGTCGTGATTTATCGTGGTTGTTCACAGTCAGTCTAAGGTTTTCGTAGGCAATGCTGCGAATTTAAAAAAAAGATTTACATGTAAAACTTTTGGGTGCGACAAAAATTCTGTCGTAAGGAAGTCATTTTTTGTTGTACATTGTCGTACATTGTCGAACATCGTTGTACATTGTTGAACATCTTATCGTAATATGTTGTACATTGTCGTATGTAATCGAACATTCACGTACATTTGCGTACACTCGTTTAATGTACGACAAAGTGTCACTATATACATGATCCACTTCAGAATGAAAAAATAGGCTATAGGCCAAAATTCAATATACATAGCCACGAATTGACAGTGATTTCACCATACATCGTAGTGTACTTACGAATTTTGCCATTTTCGTAATTAATTGAATATTGTCGTAAGTAGACGTACAACTGGCGTATATATGCGTATGTATGACGTAATTATTCGTGTTTATGTCGTGCATATTCGCACATACTCGCATACATACGCACATTCATATCCGTAGCCAACTACGAATATGTTCGCCTACCTACGACTTAGTATGACAGAAAACGTGCAGTATCGCACATCTGATGGTGTAGTCGTACATCAATCGTACATGCTGTCGTGGGATGTCGTATACTTTCGTAGTTGAACGTACATATCTCACGAATGAAGAAAATCAGCTTTTAATGAGTGTACGCAAATGTACGTATATGTACGATTACATACCACTATGTACGACATATTACGATACGATGTTCAACCATGTACGACAATGTTCGACAATGTACGACAATGTTCGACAATGTACGCCAATGTTCGCCAAAAAATACTTCCCTACGACAGAGTTTTTGTCTCACCCAAAAGTTTTACATGTAAAACTTTTTTTTACATTCGCAGCATTGCCTACGAAAACCTAAGACTCACTGCGACCAACCGCGATATATCACGACAACACACGAAAAACTACAACTTTTTATTTCGCACCTTGTCGCACCTTAAACTTGGTATGTGGAGACCAGCATTAGTGAGACAGCACATTTTTGTACTTTTTGTACCGATTTCTTTGCAAATATATTCTATTGTGCCTTGCTTAAAATCGTATGTGAGCAGATTTTTCATTTTTGCACAATTTTGTGGAGAAAATGTGATTGAAAGAGGGACATGTTGAGAAGAAAATGTTTTCTAATCTCATTTCATAGTCACACATGGTCATTCAGGTTTATTTAGTTTTTTCGTATCCCTATTGGCTATCATGTCACCAATAATTCTAGAATATGAAGAGGAATTACAAAGATATGCCAATATATATCCTTTCAAATTGACAATTTGGGTCCATTTGGCCCCACAGTGATAGCCACGACTCTTGATTTCCCAGACGGACATATGATAATCTTCAAATGTCAAAATATACTATTAATTTATTGCAAAGGCTACCAGTTATTTCTTAAATATAGCTATATATTTTGTGAAATAAATCCATATAAACGCTTGCATCAGAATAATCTTACCAGTTGATGTGCAACGTCCATCATCAATGGTAATATTATCAATTCCCAGTTTGTTGGGAAGCTTTGCATGGAACGTGAAGACAATCCTGTGCTTCCCTGATGGTATATCGACGTTGCCATGTCGCCAGGTGGCATTGTTATCACCAAGAAGAGTATGAGCAGTTTTCACGTGGCCCTTGGGGTTCTCAATGTTTACAACGAGAATTTGCTGACCAGCTT
>OZ012697.1:12686327-12696269 GCA_963942565.1 Maea johnstoni | reverse complement strand
TACTTGCCTTATGTATGCATATGTACACACCACACGAGAGCTACACGTTTATGCGCCAATTCTTTATGTTGCGAGCTTGCTCGCATTTCCATGCCAAATGTACCGCGCCACCATATAGATGGTTTTACAGGTTATCAATTGCGGGGAACCGAGCGAGGTCACATGACTGCACCAATAACCTTTCAATTCGTTCCATTATGATCATCTACCAGTGAAATATTGTATCCCTAGCTTCACAAGTTTGAACGCGCACTTTACATTGATTGATTAATTGCCGTTTAAAGTAACGATATATTTACTATCAAAGTGAAGTTATACAGTGATACATACATTATTATCTTTTTTATGTTCCTTAAACATGTATTTCCATGTAATTGACACTTTGAACTATTTGTTATTTGTTTGACGTTCCATTCCAGAACTGAATAAAGAATATACAAAAATAAAAATAAAGTTATACAGTGCGTTCTTAGATCAGCCTTTTTCTCCAGAGTATAGTGAGATTGGCCTATTTCTTCTCCACCTGACGTGCGGTCGAGGGCACCCTGACTAAGCACAAAATATTACACCCTCAATCCAAAATTTCACCCCTTGGATTGAGCTTTTCTAGATGTTGAACTTGCTTTATCTAAACGCCGCGCCTGCCTGTAGGGCACTTCAAAAAGGACAGATTTATTTTTGCTGTCAATTCTAGTCATTGCTAGCCCGATACATAAGTTGTCAAAACCACTTGGACGTACGGGTCCGTACGTATAATGTACACGCAGAGCCGTACATACGATGTACGTACAAAGCCGCATGTACATTGTATGTACGGTCCAATACCAAAACTGAATCAAAGTAGGAGTTTTTACATTACATATTAGGAAATTCTGAAGTGGATCTCAGATAGGATTTCCCTATCATCACTTGTAATAAATACAAATAAGTAGGGATTCATTGATCAGTTTGTTCCCTTTGAAGGAGGATTCTGTTCAGGTATATGCCAATTTAGGAATCTGAAGTTATATCATACCATTTGATTCTGCACTAAATCATGCCATGTGACCTACATTCAGTTTCTAGGCTTTATAATCAATTCTCAAACATGGTTATTGGTACCATAGACACTTAGTGAATAATTTTTAGAGAATTCTCAAACAATTTGAAATGGAGTTTGTCATAACTATCTACCCGGGTTTCTCAAAAAAGGTCATTATCTGTATTTACCGTATCTAGTTCGTTTATGTACGATATACGTACGGACATGCACGTGCATTGTACCTACGAACCAGTGCGTACATTGTACATACGGACCCGTACGTACAAAAGACATCCATGAGTGTGAACCAAAACCACGCGCAGAGTGACTTTGGATACTTATGGGAAAATCTATCTGAACCTAATCCGAATGTTCTGCTTTGGTACAGGGTGCGAACCTAAACCCTACATACAATGTATGTACATTGTACGTCCATGAGTGCGAACCTAAACTGTACATACAATGTACGTACATTGTACGACCAGTGCCTGCTGGGCAGTAGCCATGCATGCAAAGAGCTATGAACTATTGCCTTTTCGACATACTTGCTGCAAGCAGCAGCCATTCCTTTTCTGATTTGTTTACAAGACTTGCTCTTTGTTTTTCAACAGGACAATTGTAAGGTATGGGAAGGTTTCTTCTTATTGCGATTGGTGCAATTGTGGCCATCTTTGTTGCTCACCATTGGACCCGAGAACAGTTTGTTCCTGGTAATTATGTCAATTGCTTTCTCTCTTGTTTAGCGATACCCATATTTGCTAGTGCATTACTTCTGCAGATTTCCTCTAGAAATTGTCATTTTTGGTACTTTTTTTTGATCTTTGGTACTTTTGACAGTAACTTAAATGTTAAGAATATATTTATAAAACATTAGAAGAGAGATATTGATGGTGCTCTGATTGATATTTTTCTGCATGACTCTATATGACTGATATTGTCAAATTGCTTTTGGCCACTGTGAGTAATAATGGTTTAAATCTCAAGTGATGTTGTTGTTGCTGTAGTGTTGTTGTTGTTGTTGTAGTTATTATTATATGAAGTATTCATGTAGGTGATCAATGGAGTTGTTTGTGCTTGCATTGAATGTGGATTTATTTGCATTTGCTATTGTATTTGGCTTGTTTATCGTTGCAAAACATGGCATTAGAGCAACTACATATATGAATATAATGCAAGACATTGGAAGAGCAATGGTTATTATTCATTGCCTCCTTCCAGTTACAACTACAGTCAGTTAATTCCTTTCCATTGATTTCATTATTTTCATCATTCTTTGTGGTCACTGTTTTAGTGCATTTTTGTGTGACTTGTGTTTAAGTATAATGTAAACAGGTATTTTTTACTTAATTCTCTGCATTATCATTATCATCATCATCATATCAATCATTATCATTATTATTATTTTTTTCATTATATTTATAATCATTATATTAGTATATGATTTATAATTGTTATCGACATTGTTGTCGTGGTTGTTCGCGCTGTCATTATTATCATCGTTGTTGTTATTGTTGTTGTTGTTGTTCGTGTTGTTGTTGCAATAAGTATCATTATTATTATTATCATTATCATTATTCTATTATCATTTTTTTCCATTATCTTTATTGTTATTATCATTTTTATTATTATTATCATTATCATCATTATTATCATTATCATTATTATTATTATTATTATTATTATTATTATTGCTTTCATCATTATTGTAGAGATGGTTGAAGGTAGGCGAGTTCTGGTGACTGGAGCCTCGTCTGGAATAGGAGAGGAGATGGCCTACCAGTATGCTAGGATGGGGGCCAGTGTCTTCATCACAGCACGCAGGGAATCACGCCTACAGCGAGTCATAGAGAAATGCAAGCAACTTGGTCCCAAGACAGCTAAATACGGTTATGTTGCTGCTGATATGAGCAATCCTACGGATACCAAAACAGTCATTAAGGTCATTTTGTGTGAATTATGTATGAATATTTGTTCAATATCGTAGGTATAACAATTTGAGGTTGTGCCTGAAAATGAAGTAGTGGTAGTACTAAGTTTTGTTTAGTATATTTTAACTGTGGAACTCTGCAGGTAACTAGGAGGAAAGCATTCAGGTGTCTACAAAAAGTTGCAATATGTTAAATTACTTATCAGGAAATGGTTATTTATCGTGTTAATGGATGGGCTCTTCCCATAAATAGATTTCTACCATTGAAATGATATTATCAAAATATACCATCATTTTTTGTGCCAAAATCGTTTCACTATCATTCCGATCAGAGCTCAGTTCAACTAACCCTTTGAGAGAAGTCCCACCTTATCTCAAATGCAATATGTAAACTAAAATTATCGAGAAACTGCGATATGTCAAAAATGAAACCTTTCAAGATACAAAGTAACAATATGGAATTGTCTATTTTTGCATGCGAAGATTGCAATAATAATTGACATTATGGTATCAAAAAGTCACACGTAAATAGTTATAAAGAATTAGACTACTGGTGATTTTGAAATAATATTTTACATAATGTTGAAAGAAAATGCCCTGATATCTGAAAGACGAAAAAGCCAGATGTGTTTAAACTTATTTTTGCAAGGTGATTTCATTAGGTTTGATTGTTTAATCGATAGCATCCTTTTACTGAATACTGTAGATACTGTAGATCTGGTTAATTTGTGGTGTCCGAACCTAATGGATCTTGAATTTTCTGAATCTTAATTTATTGAGCTTTATCACATGGGATCAGTAAACAGTCGCTAGTAGTCATTACTTTGACATTACTACAGCATCTATAGGAAGAAAGGGTGGCATATCTATTTATATTCTTCTTCTTCCTCCGAGTTACCATCAAACTCCATAGAAGACTAGGTGGGGATGAGTGTTGTTAGTAAGAAAAGAAGCAAAATATAAACGACAGCGAGTTAATTTGTTGAGGGGATAAAAAGCCTGACCTCTCTTTAGATTGTAGATAGAGACTTAAGGCCTCATGTGTCGGAGATTTTGGGATATCCGGGGGTAGAGCATTCCACTTTCACATGGTTCTAGGGAAGAATACAAACTTCTGATAGTCACTAGTTGAGCTGGGAGCAAGGTAGCCAGCGGGATGACGCAGACGGGAAGATCTTGTTATCGGTTTTAGGTGGGGCAATGAAGGTGCAGCAACCAGTCCATTGGCAATTTTGTACAGCATGACTAGTCGCAAGTCCCTACTACACTGATGGAGCGTTTCTAACCCTAGCACCGAGATCCTATCGGACAGGTTTCTTGCCAGGAAGCCCAGGACTCTGTTTGCTTTGGTGTTGGCATTTTCTATGAGTATTCCATTTGAGATCCTTTGTTATGGATAAGCCAAGGCTTTTGGTTGTGTCGACAGATTTGAGGGTGTGGCCATGAAGAACATGGTTGGACTGGATGGTTGTTTTCATGACGCTAATGTGGATGACCTCGCACTTGTCTAGATGGAATTCCATCAGCCGTCATTTTTCCCAGTCTGCAAGTCTGTTCAGGTTGTCTTGTAGGAATCTAGTATCCCACTTGGATTTGATGGTAAGAAAGGCAATGGTGTTGTCTGCAAACAGACCTTATGTTGAAGTATGGACTTTGCCAATGTCGTTGATGTAGAAAAGAAACAAGGATGGTCCAAGAACTGAGCCTTGGGGTACACCAGATAGTACGCTGCCATAATTGGACTTTTTTCCCTCTACTACTACGGCCTGGGTTCTGTTTCTGAGGAAACCTTCTATGCATCAGTTGGTTTGCCCGCGTTTGCCGCAGAAGTTCTGCTTCTGAGTAAGCTTTGGTATGACTGAGCCTTAGAGAAATCCATTTCATAGAACGTCTGTCAGTCTACCTGGTTGGAGATTGGAGTTTGATTAAGTTATAATAAGGGTATAACAGGGGGCAGGGAGGGTGGATTGAAATTAATACTGATAAGCCAGGAGAGCGAAGTTGGAGGGAGTTGGTGACAACAAATGGGCACTAGTCAGTTAACGTTAGTCAGCTAAATTACAATTTACCATCACAAACCCTATCATGTAATGATTGTGTCTAGTTTATTTGTCCTAGATTCTCTCCTTTTAGATTAAAGAACATGACAGAAATACAGTTCTTTCATTCATGGCCTAAATTTGCCAATCTGAAGCTTCCCAGAATCATCCGAATCTTATTTTACCGATCAAGTCCGATCGGTAAATATTGGCATATTTACAGATTTACAGTATTAGATAAACCATACTCCATTAAAACGTGAATATATTGATGTTCGTGAAAAGCTAGTTTTAGTTTGTGTCAAAGAGAATTAGATAGCCTTAGTGTCCGTGCATCCTTTTTTATATTTCAATTGCATCGGATAGATGGATTCTAGCAAAGAAAATCATTCATCTTCATTTTAGTTTCAGCGCTAACAAGAGAAAGATTAAGAACATACAAAAGTGCAGAACATATGTAGTTTTCGTAGTTGCGTTTGATTGGATATAGTGGTTGATGATTGCACATTGTGATGATATAATCATATTAGATATTGTTTGATTCGTTTAGGCTGTGCTAAAAGCTTTTGGTGGACTTGACCATCTCATGCTTAACCACGGCTTGATTCCAGCGCCCAGGTATTGGAACTCCACTGCAGAAGAACTGGACCGACTCAGATATTTGATGGAAACTAACTTCCTATCATTCGTCCACCTCGTGTCAAATGCAATACCCCACCTAGCGGAGAGCCGGGGAAACATAGGTGTTGTATCCTCTACTTCTGGTAAGCAAAATGCATGTTTATTGTTTTTTGTTGTTTCTAAACAATACACACAAAAACAAATACTGGAACATATAACACAAATCCTCTTTCAGAAAATGGTCAAAGCACACATGGGCATGCTGTAGATTTGATGGCTTAGCAAGTCTAGGTCTTTAAGCCACAATTTAGGTCTCTCCTTATCACAAGGAATCTTGTAAAAGTTAAGGCCACTTCCAGATCTATAAGTACAGCAAAAGACAACACAAGAATTCAATATCATAATTTCACTATCATCAGCTTCTGCGGGTCAATTCACCTCAGCCAAAAGCTGTTATCATTTTTATTGAATTTTATGAAAGGTGTTTTTAATAAAAGCTGTGATATAATGAAAAGGTAAATATCCATGACGTATGTTTCTTTATTCAAGTTTTTCATTCGCCATAATACCAAGCATTGAGATACTATAAATCACTTAAGTATAGCGGGAACAATAATATAACGAGTATAGTGCTCTATTTTTAAATTCCATCTTTATTATATTGCCCAATATACATATTGAAGGGCAGAATAAAAGTCTAGTCATGGGGAGTCACATGGATACTGCATAAAGCCATTAACCACTGCCTTCACAATCTGGCAGGGGCCGGAGGTCAAGTAGTACTTGACCCCTGAGGTTGGTAAAAATAAACAGTTTGGTTCTCCCACCGCTATAATCAGATCACGCTATCTAGGGCAGTACCGTAATTAGGTTATATAATGTACATGCCATATTTAAGTGATTTACAGTAAGCTACTAATCCCAAACTATCTTTGTGTAAATTTTGTCACGTTTGTTTGATAGAGCACAAATACTAACATGTTGACGCTTTCCTCATTACAGGCAAAATCTCAACCCCTCTGATAACTCCTTATTCAGCCTCTAAATTTGCTTTAGAAGGATTTTTCGATGGATTTAGACAAGAACAGGTTATGAGAAACACTGGAGTCTCTGCAACATTGATATGTTATGGTTTAATAGGTGAGTTTAAAAAAAGAGTATCCTTCTTATATACATACATCATCAATTGCTGTCGCGATTAGTAGGAGTAGTAACAGCAGCAGCAGCAAAGTAGTAGCAGAAATAGTAGTAATAGTAGTAGTAGTAGTAGTAGTAGTAGTAGCAGTAGCAGTAGTAATAGTGGTATTAATAATAGTAGTAGTAGTAGTAGAAGTAGTAGTGTGTAATGTAGATAGATGTCTGTGTGGATCTATATACACACACACACATATATATATATATATATATATATATATATATATATATATATATATATATATATATATATATATATATATATATATATATATATATATATATATTCATATATAAATATATATATATAAATATAAATATATATAGAAATATATACATATATATATACATATATAAATATATATATATATATCTATATATATATATATATATACATACATACATACATACATACATACAAACATACATACATACATACATACATACATACATATATAGATAGATAGATAGATAGATAGATAGATAGATAGATAGATAGATAGATATAGATATAGATATACAAACATATATATATATATATATATATATATATATATATATATATATATATATATATATATATATATATATATATATATATATATAATTGTACATCGAGTGTGCATGATTATTTTCATACATGTATACTTAATCTTATATAGGTACAGAGAAGATGTTTAAAGATATTGCAGATTCACCACTAGGATGGACCACAACGGACGGTGTGCCACCCGCCAACACAAGCGATGCCGCCTTGGCTGCCATAGAAGCTACATCACTCAGAGAAGCTGAACTATATTTTCCCAGCCTGTATAAGATAATCTACGCATCGCGAACACTGGGACTTAGGGATTTATTAGAATGGAACTTTCGACGGATGCATAATGCTTATAACTCTAACGCTAATTAACCCACTATCGCCCACAGCAAGGCAACTTGTGAGATTTAGCCAAATCTTTCATGCAAACACATAACTGAAAATTCATAAGATAGAGAAATTTTTATATGGACATTACCAAGAACTTTCGTTCAAATATTTTGATAAATGATTCCCAATTCCAAAGTAATGGTCAAAAGTACCAAAGGTCCAAATGGCAATTTCCTGAAAAACTCTCAAGCACCAGTTGGGTAAACACTTTTTAAAAAAAAGATGTTTTTTTTCTTTTACTAGACCAACTTATCAATAATTATAATAATGATAATAATTGATATTGGATATAGCGCCCTTTCCACCTTCAATGTTCAAATGCGTTTTAAAGAAAGTCGGTGAACAGTTGTTTATGGTCCAGATAAACTGCTAGTCAAATAAACTCCTTTGTTTCTTGAAGTTTTGCACACTATCAGCAGCCTTCAGGGAGCTCATTCTAAAGGCGTGGTGCATAGGCACAGACTGCTCTGTCACCAAACCTTTTTCAGATTAGTGAGTTGTATCTGTAATAAGTTCTGAGTGTTTGATATTAGAGTCCTTGTATTGGCTTGTTTGCCTAACAGTTCCCTTCAGTATAATTGGGCTCATCCTTGCATGCATTTGAAAGTCAAAAGCAGAATATTGTACTCAATTTTCCTAATGGGGAGCCACTTACCACTATAGCGACATTGATTTGGACTTTCTGGAGCCTGCATAGTAGTCCCTTATCGATGTTATATTTTGCATGTGAGGAAGGTCAATTTCAACTTTGAATAGATAGTGCATTAAAACTATTGTAGTCGATTGCGATCTTTATATTGTACACCCAACTGAGGTATCTTATATTTTGCATAGTTTAAACATAGTCATATTAACCAGAAAAAAACTGTATTGTTCTAAAATAAATATTGTAGAGAACCTTCCAGCTGTTCATGGTTGTTGTGATGAATTTGTCCATTTTCAAAACATTCTGCTTTTATATAGCGGTTTTAAGCAACTAGCAGTATAATGATCGCAATGAATGGATGTTTCTCTTCGTCACTCTTATACTTGGCTTATAAGTAACTGAACCCCCGTAATAAATTTTACACCCAGTGCGACCTCCCAGGCCAAATAAGATTTCAAATCGAATGATCGTTATGCTTACGACATGTATATCCCTTAAGCAAGATTTTTTTCTGGAGTCTCCATAGCGAGTACTCTATTGGAAAATCACTGGTGGATATTTTTAGAAGAGACTTGAATCCTCACTAGTTGACTTGATATTTTTCAGTACCTTCGCTAGCGTTTCACCAGTAGAGATTCACCAGTGACGTTTACATGTGGTTTTGTACTGAAACTCTATAAAGTGCCATAAATATCAAGGCCAAGTTTACGCTTGATCAATTTACGCGCCTCCTTACCTTTTGGTATTTTACCTAATGAATACCAAAAATCAGGCACTGGGATTAAAAGAAAATGGGTAGATACCACCTGTCAAATGTCTTAGCAACCATCTTCTAGTCGTCATGCACTCGCTGTTACTTCATTTCATATAAAAATGTCTAAATGTACCATTGCCCATAGGTAATAGGTGCTCTCACGTATGATGTATTACTTGATGTGAGTAATCTGAGGACCAATTGTTAATGGTTTGGTCTATTAGTCTCAATCAAATTCAATTTGATGTTGTCAATGAAGTTCAAGTCTACAAACAACTTAAAGAAATTAACCCAGAAAGGGCAACTGGTCCTGATGATATTCCACCAAAGCTTGTAAAGCTGGGTTAACCAGTAATCACTCCTATTATTACCAGGTTGATCAATTATGGCATTACCAGATTCAATATCCCTTTGAACGAGTCTCAAGATGGCTAATGTTAGGCACGATTATAAGAAGAACCTACTATATCCAAAATATTTGAGAGCATGTCAACGGGTAACTATAGGCCTGTCAGTGTACTCCCTACTATATCAAAAATATTTGAGAGCATACTAGCAGATCATCTCTCGAACTTCTTGGGAACAGTGTATACTCCATTTAAAGCTGCTTTCAGAAATCACCATAGCCTATCAGTCAGTTTTGATTGGAATTATTGAGGACTGGTAGCAGCCCCTTGATCAGAAGATATGTGTTGGTGTTATACTGATGGACCTGTTGAAAGCTTTTGGCTGCCCCCCTCAGAATCTACTTCTGGCTACATAAAAAGCCTATGGCCTAATTGATAACTCAATCAATTTGCTGAGAGCTAACC
>OZ012697.1:12623827-12676327 GCA_963942565.1 Maea johnstoni | reverse complement strand
TATAAGTATTTAGTCACAAATACTCTTGGATTTCTTTACTATGTAACCACTAAACAACATTAAATTAATTAATTACTTTTGCCCTAATAAGATATTCTTAGACACACATATAATCATACTTGACAAAACATAACGAGAGTTATATGGCTAAAACCCTAAACTGGCAGCCATCTTGGATTTCTTCAAATTGTAAACATAACCACACTTTATGAATGGTTTTGAGGAATTTCATAACCCGAAAACATAGTAAGACATCCAAATCATCATTCTGGGTGAATTACTATGGCATTTGTTGCTAATATCCTGTAGTGGTGACACCATGGATGCAATCTTGGCGTCAGAAATGCAGGGCTTAGCCACCAGAATTTCCATCCTAGCCAGAATACAATGGAAGTTAGGACTGAAACCCTAGAATGGCGACATTTTTGTACGCCATTTAGGATTTCCTCAAAATTCAAGTTCAACCCAACTTCATGGATGGTTTCACTGTATTCCTTGGTCCCAGAAACATATGTTTAGATACCAGAATTACCATCCTAGCCAAAATACTGTCGAAGTTATACTTGTAGTTGAAACACTAGAATGACAGCCATCTTGGACACCATCTTGAGTTTCTTAAAATGCTCAAGGGTGATCAAATTCCACCTGGCGGATTCTGAAAGGATACAACCCCACTTACCAATATCAGTTGAGAAAAAACTTATAAAGAAATTATAGGTTCATCCATACTTCTGCCAGACAATATATAGTTTGATTGTTTTATCGATGGCATCCTATTACTGAATAGTACACGTATCTAGCATTACATAAACCATATGCTTTAGAAATGCAGAGATATTAACGTTCGTTAAAGTTTTTTTTGTGTCAAAGAGCAATAGATCACCTTGGTATCGATGCATCTCTTGTTGTTGTTGTTTTTATTTCAAATGCATCTTGTACATTGATTCCAGCCTTTAAGTAAAGAAAGTTCTTCTATCTTCAGTCGGCCAAGAGCCTTAGTAGCTCGTGTTTCTTGTAATTGATATACCGACTTAAAATAACGATTACATTTACATTTACATTCACTTGAATTTTCATCGCTAACAAGAGAAAGATTGTGAGCATGGAAATTTGCAGAAAATATAATTTTGCCTTAGTGGCGTTTGATTGGATAAAGTAGTCAATGATTGCGCATTCTTATTAAATGATTATGTTAGACATGTTAGCGATTGATTGAAAATAGTGTATTTGCACATTGTGATAAAATAGTAATGTTAAACATTGTTTCTTTCGTTTAGGCGGTGCTAAAAGCATTTGGTGGACTTGACCTTCTGATGCTAAACCACGCCTTGATCACAGCACCAGGGTATTGGAACTCCACTGCAGAAGAACTGGACCAACTCAGTTATGTGATGGAAACAAACTTCCTGTCGTTCATCCACCTGGTTTCCAATGCAATGCCCCACCTAGCGGAGAGCAAGGGAAGCATAGGCGTTGTATCCTCTGTTGGTGGTAAGCTTTTCATTTCTACAAAACGCATGTTTATTGTGTGTTTTTTGTTTCTTAACAATACACACAAAAACAAATACTGGTACATATAGCACAAATCCTCTTCTGGTAAATGGTGAGAGCACAAATTGGCATGCTGTCAATTTGATGGCTTACCAGGTCTACGTGCAATAAGCCACAACTTCTGTCTCCCTTTATCACAAGGAATCTTGTGGAAGTTAAAGCCTCTTCTATGTAGATACATTAGTATAGCCAAGGGCATTACATGAGTTCACCATTAGAATTTTACGGTCATCAGTTTCTGCAGGTCCATTTCAGTTCACCTCAGCCAAAAGCTGGAATCATTTTCATTGAATTTTATGAAGGTTGTTTTTAAGTTGCACAGAAGTCCTTTTCTTTATTTGAGTTTTCATTCGTCATAATACCAAGCATTAAGAGAATTTACTAATCTCAAGCTACCCTTTTCTAAATTCCGTCACTTTCGTGTAATAGAGCACGACTACATTCCTTAGCCCCTAGACAAGTATAAATATGTTAATCTTTCCTCCTTGCAGGCAAAATGTCGACCCCTCTGATGACTCCTTATTCAGCCTCCAAATTTGCTTTAGAAGGATTTTTTGATGGATTCAGACAGGAACAGGTTATGAAGAACACTAGAGTCTCTGCAACATTGATATATTACGGTACACTTGGTGAGTTTCAGCAAGAGAGAGTATCATTCTTCTATACACACAAGAGTAACTGCTGTTGTGATTAGCAGAAATAGTGTTATCAGCCGCAGCAGCAGTAGTAGTAGTATAATGTATTGTTTATTATCCCTATGATAAAATATGAAATTACGAATACATATATTTGTCAAAATTTCAAATAAACGTCAAAATAATAATAATAATAATTGGAATTTATATATCGCCATGTTCATTCATAAAATGTTCAAAAGCGCTGCACATTGTCATAGTCAACAACGCCTTAATGGGCGAGCCTGAAAAGGTGTGTTTTGAGACACTTCTTGAAGGCCTGACACGATGTAGAATCCTTCAGGTGTTGTGGAAGCGCATTCCATAATCTCGGTGCACTAATGGAGAAAGCGCGATCTCCAAATTTGAGTCTAGTCCTAGGCTCATCCAGAAGGCCCTTTGCTTCTGATCTTAGATGGCGTCTTGGTTTATAAGGCACGAGCAGCTCCTTGATGTACTTAGGTGCAAGTCCGTTTAGCGCCTTGTATACCAGCAGTAGGACCTTAAATTGGATGCGGAATTTGATTGGTAGCCAGTGAAGCTTGATGAGAACAGGTGTGATATGTTCATACTTCCTGGTTCTCGATACTATCCTTGCAGCACTGTTTTGTAGTCGCTGCAGCTTTGCAATCAAATCCTGTTGTATTCCAATTAGGAGAGCATTGCAGTAATCCAAGCGAGACATCACCAGTGACTGCATCACCGTTTTTGTGGCATCTTCTGTAAACACACGTCTCGCTTTTCCGATATTTCTCAGGTGAAAGCTAGATTTTTTGACAACACTTTTGACATAGGGTGCCATGATCAATTGAGAGTCAAACATAGCTCCCAGATTCCGCACAGGCTCAGATGCAACGGACATCCAGACACTAATGTCACACAAACATTTCTCAAGATTTAGGATTTCACGTTTGACAATTGCGTTATCACTTGTCTTTTTAAATGATAAGCAGAGCTGGGTGTCATCAGCATAACCATGATAGCAAAATAAACAAATATACACAAATAAAACAGCAACTGTTCAACAATTTAACCCTATTTAGAGTATGCTTGCACTAATAGTGAGGATCATTGCCCCTCATGTTATCTCGGTTATATTAATCAGTTATCTACCCGAATTACTACTTCTCCCACTCACTATCTCTCTATACATACTACCAATAGCTTTTTCCAGGCACTATCTAAAAAATGACAATTTCATCATATTCCAGGCCCTCAACATTTCCCCCTGGTAGTCAGTAGGGTAAACTGTCTGCCTGTTTTGATATTAGTTCGCTGAACGGGAGAAGAATTACATGACTCTTTGTACATCTCGAATTTTTGTGATTCTAGCCCTGTACCTTGTATAGTAAAGTAAATAACATCCTTGACAGCACAATTACCGCACCTGGGGCATATCCTGTGTGTCGGCGTTAACGCTTTCCATCTACAACCATCTGGTAGTAGTAGTCGTAGTCATAATAGCAGTAGAGGTAGTAATATCAAAAGTGGATAAACATAAAAGTGTGCAACTCTCGGGAAATGGCTATTATTCCCTATATCCACAAGCAAATTATTTGTAAGGGATAATTATAGAACACCCCAACCGGAGCGTCTGATAAGCAGCGGCATGGCGGTAACAGTGGTTCTATTTATAGATCATCCCGGCCACACACTGGAGGAAAAATGTAGTCAAGTTGCTTACTTTTATGTTATCCACTTTTGGTAATATGTAGTGTAGATAGATGTCTGTGTGGATCTATATACATTTATATATATATATATATATATATATATATATATATATATATATATATATATATATATATATATATATATATATATATATATATATATATATATATACGTATAAAGTTGTACATTAAGTATGCATGATTATCGTAATACATATATACTAAATTTCATACAGGTACGGAAAAGACGTTTACAAACGTGCCAAATTCGCCACTAGGATGGGTTGTAAGAGACGGTGTGCCACCCGCCGACCCAAGCGAGTCTGCTTTGGCTGCCATAGAAGCTACATCACTCAGAGAAGTAGAAATATATTTTCCCAGTATGTATAAGATATTCTACGTATTGCGAACACTGGGACTTAGGGATTTATTAGATTGGTACTTTCGACGGATGCATAATGCTTATAACTCTGACGCTAATTAACCCACTATCACCCACAGCAGTCAAAGAGATCTAGCCAAATCTGCCAGGCAAAGACATAACTGAAAAATCATAAGAAAGAAAAATTGTTATCCGGACATTACCAAAAACTCTTGTTTAAATATTTTGATAAACGATTGCCAATTCCAAAGTAATGGTCAAATGTACCGAAGGTCCGAACGGCAATATCTCGAAGAACTCTCAAGCATCAGTTTGGTATACACTTTAACGTAAGAAGAAGTTATGTTTCTCTCACTAGACCAAATTCTGAATGTCATCTCTATATTTTTCAAGTCAGGAAGATCAATTTTAACGTTGAATAGATAGTGCTTTAAAACGACAGTATACGATTGCCCTCTTTATATTGTACAACCAACTGAGTTATCTTATATTTTGCATATTTTGAACATAATCATATTGTCAATGACAAACACGTATTGTTCTTGAATAAATGTTGAAGAAAACCTTCCAGCTGTTCATGGTTGTTGTAATGTATTTGTCCATTCTCAAAACATTCTGCTTTTATATAGCGGTTTTTAGCAACTATCAGTATAATGATCGCAATGAATTGATGTTTCTCTTCGCACCTCTTATGCTTGGCTTATATGTAACTGAGCACAGCAAACACGACCAAAAAACGTATTGTTCATACAAGTAATATAGGACGGTGCCTTGTATTGTTTCTGATAATGTAAATCATGGGTACTAGCCAGAAGGTAATTAAAGCAATAAAGTGAAAATATGGTCCATGCCGAAGGAAATAGATCATTGTATATTCTGATGTTAATTACATTCATTTGACAGAACTCTGAGTTCAATGGAAATCCATCTGACTATAGTCACGGCTTAGTTGCAATATGGCCGAGCAAGAGACGATAAACAAAAATCCAAATTTCGATCGATCTGGAATGCAATCCAAGATTTGAAACAGGCACCAACAATGATGTTGTTGAACATTTCACTTTTTTGAGGCTCAAAATTCGGCTATTGACCATAATGTAACCTTATTAGATTTAGTTACATATGGAGGAATAACATGGTCTTTTTATACATCAAAACATAATTTCAAAAAGTTGTTTAGGAATCAAAATAAAGAGTGTTATTCCACCAAATATATCATTATATTTAGGTTTAAGGATGAACATTATGCAGAATACACATATGATCTAATATAACTTCTTGTATGACCATAGCAGAGTGTAAGCATGATTGTCTTATACAGGTACCTTGTGCTTCTGTAATGACATGGGACTCCTAATATACAAGACTCACAATACGATTTTTACGATTGATTAGAGATCATATTGTACATTGTATATGGTGATATTTATTTGCTAATATAAATAAGAATATTTGATTGTATTTGGTCCATTATAAGTCTTTTTTAGCTGGCCGGATTTTTCAACACTTGTGTATTGCATGTAATGAATGTCATTATCTGGATTGGACAATAAACTATTTATCAACAACAACAACAACTTTCCTGCAGTCACGGCTCCAACCTTGACCACAGCAACACTTCAAACAATATGCTATCTCCCTATAAGTGTGGTCAAGGTTGGAGGTATTCTTTCGCTTGTGTAAGGGTATCTGCACTCCTTTAAGGAAATTTGTTAAAACGAATTCATTTTTATGCATGCATTGTAGAGACAACACAGATGTCATATTAAGGGTTGCCTGGTATAAAATGCATGTTCAGTGGTCACATTCAGTGGGTTCAAGTACTAGATTAACACAAAATGTAGCACTATCATCAGTGTTAAGATAAGCCTTAACGGATTACTTGAAATCCCAGGAAAATGTTTGGTTTATCAAAAAGCAATTTGTTGAATTGTGTGTTAACACCGAATGTAACGGAAAATGTTAATTTGAAATCTCTGTTAAGGGAAGTCCTCTAATCACTTGCAACCGGCCAGTCATGACTCGGCCGCAATTTTACACAGACAGCGGCGGTAACCGATATTCCAAATTGAATATTTCAAAGAAAGGTGATTGAAGCTATACACATAGAGATCAGGCAGCCTGATGTACGAACAGCAGTTCGTATATCCCTAAAGGTGCTGTCCCATTTACGACTTTTGGGGGCGACAATGTGCGAACTGGAAATTCGCAGCTTGTCTTAGCTTTTCTTAGGTTATCGCGGTTTTTCGCTGTTATTCTTGGCTTTTTGCAGCTAAACCCGCGATTTAAAAAAAAAGTTTTACATGTAAAACTTTTGTGTGCGACAGAATTTGTGTCGTAGTGATAAGTTCTTTGTCGGACATTGACGTGCAAAGTTGAACATTATATCGTATATGTTCGTATATTTTCGTATGTTATCGTACATTGTTGTGGATTGTTGAACATCGATTCGTGGCATATCGTACACGTTTGTATGCATTCGTACCTTGACGTACATTTTCAAACAGAAAATAAATGTACAGTCTGACTTGAACATTCAAAATAGGCTAACATGTCCCACTTCTCGATATGATGACAGGATATTCGGCCAAAATTAGCATACAAAGTCACGATGGTTATTTAAACAAAAATCGTAGTGTTGTTGCGAATTTGTCAATTTTCTAGGTGAACATGTTAGTATGTTGGCGAATATTGTCGTAATTAGACGTATAAGTGGCGTATATATGCGTATGTATGTCGTATCCATTCGTATCTAGTTCGTATATATTCGCACACATTCGCATACATGCGCACCTTCAGATTCGTACACAAGTACGATTATGGTCGCCTATTTACGACAAATTACGATATAAAAAATACTGTTTCGCACATATAAGGATGTTGTCGAATATCATTTGTAGTTAGTGTCGTGGAATTTCGTATAGTTTCGTATCTTTTTCGTACAATTCGTATGCATAGTGCGAACGTGATTTTTAAGAGATTTTGAACAAATTTGTGGCTTTTCTCGTAGATTTGACATGTTCAGAAATTCGTACATAAAATTCGCAATGGGACAGCACCTTTAACTTTGACAGTCTAGTTTGATGGTCACTTTGCATTATCGTTAGGGTTATATGGTTTACTACTGATAATGACATGCAATTGGAGAGAATAGAAAATTGCACATTGTCTGTACTTTGTCGGAAATCTTTGGAGAGACTGAGGTGGTAGGCGGGGTTTTGCCGGGTAGTCCATTTTCCTCTGTCCAGTTTTTACTGGATAGTCACGGCTTAGCTGCAATATGGCAGAGCAATAGACGATAAACTAAATTCTAAATTGTGATTAGGGATGCAATCCGAGATTTGAAACAGGCAGCTTTGTGGAATTGTTGACAGGGACTCTATGGGTGTCGCAGTCGCATTTTGTTTTGTATAAAACGTTGCATTTATTAGTTACTGCAATTACAACTTGTACACCAGACTGTGCTGAGGCAGCTCTGATGGGAACACTCTAAATCGGTAAGTTTCTGAATGTTTAGATGTAAAACTGGGGATAACAGTGAACAACATACCGGGGTGTAGTCTAGGGAGTAACCATCTACTATGATATGGATTCATTCCGGAGCCCTTTATATTAAAAAAACGTTCATATATATGATGATATGATGCGATGCTGTAAGAAAATAATGCTTTTGGTGTCTTCCTATTATATTTGTAATTTGAAGCTTCGTCCTATTAGGTTAAGTTATGGATTACGTTTTTAACCAAGTTGTTCCTCTGCTCTGCTTCTATATGACCATTCGGCCTGTAAGTGTGTATTGCCCGAGAGTCCTTATGTTGAGGTATACATTGTGCATTACGTAAATAACCTCTCGCCAAGGGGTATGATAAAGAAAATAACAAGGTATTTCAAACGTAGCTTTTATCCACATATATGAAGGATCATCGAGTTACATACATATGGAAGAAACAAAGAGGGAAGGGAGGATTAACTTTTTTTTAGTTTCTTCTTTGTTCACAGTGTATAACAATTGTATGCAGATGTTTTGTTTCAAATGATATCACATACATTTTTCAAGATTGCAGATTAAATGATTATTTCGGAGCAAAATCAACGTAAGAAATGTGATATACTTCCCTCCAAAATGCTCTGAGCTATATATATGCCATATTTCATGCAAAGCCTATACGATTTCAATGTAGGCTAAGCCTTACGAACCAGCAAGAAAACTATCCGTATTTTAATTTGTGAAAGGGAATGCATTTTTGCCAAAATGTATGGCAATTCCCTGATGCCATGATAATATTGTTTAAAAAAGAACTTTTGTAAAAGAGTAATTCAACTCTTGCAATTAGTTGACTGCTCCCTGTCCCTCACCACTGCTAAGGCTCGAATACCGACCGGGGCATGTGGGAAAGTTACAAATGACATGGGGCTAGGTTGTGGTTTTTGCCAGGTACTTCGAGTTTTCTCCAATACTTACAACTGGCTATTCATAATTTCGCCCTCAAATGGTAGAAAAAGTGCTGATTATAAACGAAGTTCTACATCTATATCTAGGTATACCTAACCGCATGAAAAGAGATATAGAGTAGAAGTATACTGCAATATTGTTTTCCATACGCCGGGGTCAAAATTGCCCCGGAAAAATGTTGTGGCCCTGGATATTTCTAACGAGAAGACCCAGATATTGGCTCCCGCCTGAAGGTAATCATCCTGGATATTGTACTGGTGAATTATAAAATGCAACTGTTTCTACTGTGTTTTGCATGCAAAGAGTGGAACGATGATAGAGAAACCATTAGATATAAAACTATTACTGGTATGTAAGATGAACATGCGTATCCCATGCTGTTATTGACCAGGATATTCGTTATGATAGATACAGTGTACTTCAATACTATGTGCATTGACACATTGACATCACGAGGTAAAATGCATACCCTTTGAGTGCATATTACACACGTTTTTTATGCAATCATTTGGGACTGTTCATACTGAGACAGCACTGAATAAACGTAAAGCGAAGCAGAATGAATAGACTCCATTCATCGAATTGCAAAACGTATAATAGTGAGATAAACTTTCGTGAGATCAAATAGTTTAAAAACATACGTTATGCATTTAACACGTTATATGTATATAGACTTGCAGTATATATTATTATCATATATATATATATATATATATATATATATATATATATATATATATATATATATATATATATATATATATATATATATATATATATATATATATATATGTATATACATATATATATATATGTATATATATATATATATATATATATATATATATATATATATATATATATATATATATATATATATATATATATATATATTTAAATATATTTGTTATACCTCACCCTATATTAAGAGTCATTTCATAATTCACCCTATCTGTCAGAAAAGGTGGAATAATAGCACAAGCAGGTGAATAATTGCCAGTCAATAATCTCCCCTATCCCATGGCACAACAATTCACAACAATTCACAACAATGAACGTCCGTGCGTACACAATGAAACAATGCAACAGTGTTGCGTTGTGCCAACAAACAGACACAAACACGCACGTGTCAACAAACACATAGCAATAACGTGGCGACCGTAACCACGGAGATGAAGCAAAGTCGTGCAACAAAGGGCAAAGATTCAAGTTGGTAACAAGTTAAAACATTGAGATTAGCTCTTGTCTTATGATTTTGCCCCTCGCTATAAAATGTTTGGTATAACAAAGCAGTTATTGCCTGGCTTGTTGGTGGATAGTGCAGATTATCACCCCTCGAGGGAATTATTTCCCTCGGGCGTTGCCCTCGGGAAATAATTCCCCCTCGGGGTGATAATCTGCACTATCCACCAACAAGCCAGGCAATAACTGTTTAATATATATATATATATATATATATATATATACATATATATATGTGTATATATATACATATATATATATATATATATATATACATATATATATATATATATATATATATATATATATATATATATATATATATATATATATATATATATATACATATATATATATATATATATATATATATATATATATATATATATATATATATATATATATATATATATATATATATATATATATATATATATATATATATATATATATATATATATATATATATATATATATATATATATATATATATATATATATATATATACATGTATTGTAATGAATGAGTATTTCATTTTGTACTTTTCTGTATTGTTATTTGAGTTGTTTATTTGTATGGTTAGTTACAGGTGCTGCCACCTATTTGTAAATCACCTGTGGTCAGCTCATATCTATTTATAGTTGGTTCTTCATTAGTGGAGGTTCATTCATCAGTCACATGACCTCCACAGGGTATATCACCTAAGGTGCTGATTCATTGGCACACTCAGGCCACCAACTTTACAGCATGAGGGTGTTTGCGATATCTGCGTTTATTGAGGTTTCAAAAAGGTACTGTACTTTCTTGCTTATTATTATGTCTTTACCTCTATTTCCTCTGTATTTTCTACATGTAACTTAATATGTTACTGTTGTTGTATTTGGTATTTATGCTATGTTTATAGTAGTTTTGTGACTGTATAAACTTAATGTAACTTGAGTTACTTATGTGAAAACTTAGTATTGCGTTATATTGTTCTTACAGTTTTCACGGAACAACACTGGAATAGAATAAAGTTCCTGTCGAGACAAGAAACCTGCGTTTTGCGTGTTACATTTCCCTCTGCCGTAACAGTGAAAACTTTACCAACAAGACTGTCCTGGGTGTGGTCCATGGTCGTTCCTGCGTTTGAGGTGGAGACCCGGCTGGAGTTTCCTGTCTATCTACGTGCGTGAGTGTTTTCAAGCCAAGCTACAACTGGTGTTTGGTCAAGTCAAGCAAGGAAAAGATTGTGAGCTATACAACTTTGACATTTGAATGAAATTCAGTGTGCTCATGTATCCACATGTTCTCTTAGTTGCATGTGCGTTTTTTGCAACACTTTATTGTGGAGTGTCTTCGAAACATTTCATCAACATGAGCAACCCGTCTACTGACAATGTGCCTGCCCCTCCCTCTAGCATTCAGGGTTTTGATACAGAAGAGGTGGAAGGTGGCGCCACTAGTACTCAGAGAAGTACACGTCCAAGAACAATGACTGAAAAAGGCCTTCAGTGGCAAATCTTAGAAAAACGCAAAAGTTTTAAGGTTTCAATCATATCATGGCGCAAATCTGCAAGCCAAGTTGAGCATTTGCTATCAGAGAGTACAAATTCTGATGTTTTGAAGAAAGAGCGCTCTGGTTTACAATGTAAAATGGATGAAATCATGTCTGCCTATGATGTTTTGAATAATTTAGCCCCAGTAGAACTAGATAGTCAAGATTATGAAAAATTTGAGCGTGTTCAAGGGGATCATTATTCAGCTTTGAGGAGGATAAGCGAAACTATCAAGGAGATAAATTCTGGTGATTCTGATGGTCATTCTCATCGGTCAAAATCAAAACGTAGTCAAAAGTCTGAAGGTTCCCACTCATCAAGCAGGTCAAAACGGGCTGAGGCAGCTTCTGAAGCCGCAGCATTAAAAGCTAAATTGAAATATTTAGATGCTGAAAATACAAAGAAGCTGAACTTAAGCTAAAAGAAGGGGAACTTCAGAAATTGAAGACATTGAAAGACATTGATATAGCGGAGGCAAAATTCAAAGCTCTCACTGAATTTGACCCTATTTTCGAGGATGTTAAAATGGAACTCCCTCTTGATGGCATGAATGAGTACGTAGAAGAATATCTGGATACACATGTTACATATGCAGATCCTGACCCTGTGATTGATTCTATTGAACCGGTAGTGACATCCAGTACCAAGTTCAGTAAATTAAATCCGGATGTTTCAGAATTTGCCCCAGATGTCCTTCCAGTAGTATTCATTCTGGTATTCGAACTACTAGTACGTGGGTCCATTCAAATGTTATGAGTACTGGTAACATATCGCAGCCTCATTCTGAGTTACCACAAGTCACACAATCAAATCCAAGTGTAAATGTCTCAGTGCCCGTCCCGAGAGCCAATCAAGGTCAAGGTGACCTTTCCCAATCTATTGTGGATATAGCAAGGGTATTTTCAGATCATGCAAATTTGAGTCGTCTTCCAATCCCTGAGCCTAGTATATTCATGGGGGATCCTTTAAAGTACCCAGACTGGAAAGTCTCTTTCGAGATGTTAATTGTTCAAAGAGGTATACCACCTATCGAACGGGTCCACTATCTTAAGAAATATATAGGTGGGGTTGCTAAAGAGGCAGTTGAAGGCTATTTTCTGATTACCTCGCCAAGCGCATATGACGAGGCTATGAGATTATTAGAGCAAAGGTATGGAAATCCATTCGTCATAGCTAATGCCTTTAGAGATCGCCTGGAAGCATGGCCAAAGGTACCTGCCAGAGACGGCAATGCTCTGCGTAAACTGGGAGATTTTCTAAGGCAATGTGCTATCGCAATGCAAACTGTCCCGAATCTTCACGTTCTTAATGACGATAGAGAAAACAGAAAAATGTTATCAAAATAACCGGATTGGATGGTTTCTCGGTGGGGAAGAATGATAGCTGATTCTAAGCAAACGTTGGGGTGTTTCCGTCATTCAAACGGTTTCAGGAGTTTGTTGTGAAAGAGGCTGAGATAGCGTGTGATCCCATAACTTCTTTACAAGCAGTTAAACCCAATTACTCAGATAGAAGATCTGAGAAAACGTATGACAAATCAAAACAAACAGTTAGTTCCTTTAGTACTGGAACAAGGGTTGTCAATGAATCTAGTGATGAAAGAAAATCATGCCTTCTGTGTAAAGGTAACCACAGGCTAGAATCATGTAATCAACTGTTTGCTAAGTCTCTTGAAGACAGAAAGGCCTTCATTTATGAGAACTTCCTCTGTTTTGGTTGCTTCGAGGCTGGTCATTCATCAAAATTGTGCCAAAACCGTTTGCAATGCAAAATTTGCTCGAAACAGCATGCAACACCACTACACGGTGACTTTCGAAAATTCGGGAGAAATGTCCCATCTAAAGGTGCGAACAGACCAGCAACTCCAAAATCAGATGAACAAATTAAAACACAAGTTTTTACAAAATCAGAGGAACCAATTAAAACACAAGTTTTTACAACACAAAGGGGTTCTAATGAAAATGCATCTCAAGTTGAATCTATTAGTGTGAGAACCGGTGTTAGTCACCTGAGTGGTTCAAATGCGTCTATGAAAAGTTCAATGATAGTTCTGGTTTGGGTATCGCATGAGAAAACTCCTGAGAAAGAAATTTTGACGTATGCGTTACTAGATACCCAGTCCGATACTTCCTTTATCTTAGATGACACTAAAGATGCATTAGGTCTACAGGGCACAAAAACCCAATTACTGTTGTCAACAATGTCGGTCAAAAATCAGGTCATCAATACGACTTGCTTTACTGGTGTGAGAGTGCGTGGATACAATAGTGCAGAATTGATACCCCTGCCAACTGTCCTTTCGCGCAACATCATTCCAGTCAATCGTACACACATCCCAACTCGCGAAACTGCCAATAGGTGGCCCCACCTCAAACCTATTGCTAGCAAACTCATGCCCCCATCCGATTGTGATGTAGGATTACTTATAGGTTATAACTGTTCTAGGGCGCTAGCACCCAAAGAGGTCATTTTGCCAACTGCCACCAGGGGGCCCTTTGCGCATAAAACGGAGCTTGGATGGAGTATAATTGGAGTGACTGACTCGGATCAATATGACTCAAATGATTGTGACCCCATAGGTGTGAGTCATAGAATAGTGACATACGAGGTATTACCTCCTATTTCTGACTTAAATTCTGATGTGAATGTTCCAGAATTTAGGAAAGAAGTTAGTTTTTCGCTCAAAACAAACGTCAAAGAAATTGCGCCCAAAGATGTCATAGAAATGATGGAGGTAGATTTTAGTGAGCGCAGATCAAATGATTACTCTCAAGATGATATGAAGTTCATTTCGATACTTGAAAACGGAATTCGAAAACGGGATGATAATCATTATGAGATGCCCCTCCCTTTCAGGGACGAAAAACCTGTTCTACCTAACAACAAAATTCTGGCCGAGACGCGTCTGACACAACTCAAAAAGCGTTTTTCTAATGATTCGAAATATCAGAAAGACTATGTGAAATTCATGGATAATATCATAGAGAAGGGTTTCGCCGAAAGGGTGCCGGAATGTGAATTAAATCGAAATGATGGTCAAACGTATTACATTCCATATCATCATGAGCAAATAGCCTTTACTTGTGACATCCCAGCGGGCACTGTACGTACAATGTACGTACATTGTACGTACATTGTACCAACTGTACGTACAATGTACGTACATTGTACGTACAGTGCCCGCTGGGATTGAACAAATGTTTTACCAATTCAAGGTCAGTGAGTCTCACAGGAATTTCCTGCGTTTTCTTTGGTGGGATAATGGAGATTACACCACACCCCCAAAAGAATACCGTATGAATGTTCATTTGTTCGGAGCTGCGTCTTCACCAGGATGTGCGAATTTCGGTTTGAAACGCATTGCTACGGACAATGAAAACGAGTATGGTACAGATACTACCAGATTTATCCACCGCAACTTTTATGTTGACGATGGACTTAAATCGGTTGCTGACCCCTCTGAGGCCATTGATTTAGCCAATCGCGCTAAGGGTATTTGCTCTGAAGGAGGCGTGCGCCTTCACAAATTCGTGTCAAACAGTGAAGACGTTATGAAATCGCTGGCACCAGAAGATCTTGCCAGTGGGGTACAAGACCTCAATCTTTTGAAAGGAGATCTAAGTATTGAGAGGGCATTGGGAGTGCAATGGTGTTTAAACTCAGATCAATTTGCTTTCCAAATTACACTCAAAGACCAACCCTGTACAAGAGGAGGTATCCTTTCTACGGTTAGTTCTATATATGACCCCCTCGGTTTTTTAGCGCCGGTACTTCTTGAAGGAAAACTTATCCTCCAAGAAATGTGCCGCGACAAACTAGATTGGGATAGCCACCTTCCCGAAAGACTCCGCTCGCGCTGGGAAAGGTGGAGGAATAGCCTATTCAAATTAGAGGAACTGCAAATACAACGCTGTTTTAAACCGAAAGATTTTGGCAAAGTTGTCCGCTTCGAAATTCACCATTTTTCGGATGCAAGTTCCTTAGGCTATGGCCAATGCTCGTATTTGCGCGTAATCAATGATCAAAATGAAGTGCACTGTTCTTTCATTATAGGTAAAGCACGTGTGGCACCACTGAAAGTGACAACCATTCCTCGGCTCGAGCTTACGGCTGCTCTAATTTCGGTCAAAATTAGTCATTTTTTACAAGATGAACTAGATTTAGAAAATGTAACTGAAACGTTTTGGACTGACAGCCAAGTCGTGTTGGGTTACATTGCGAATGATGCCCGCAGGTTTCACGTTTTCGTGGCAAATCGGGTTCAACAAATCCGAAATCATTCAGACCCTTCACAATGGAATTACGTTAGCTCAAACGAAAATCCTGCCGATGAAGCCTCACGTGGTGTTACCGTGGAAGAATTTTTGGAAGGCTCAAAATGGATTTCAGGTCCAAAATTTCTGTGGGAGTTGCACATCCCTGAAAAATGCGATTCGGTACAAATTGTTCAGTCAGAAGATCCTGAGCTAAAAAAGATTCATTCATTAGCTACCCACAGTATGTCCGCACATACTGATGGTTTTGAACTTGAACGTTTGGACTATTTTTCGAGCTGGTATAGAGCAAAACGCGCCGTGGCTCTATGTTTGAAATTCAAGGATCTGATGATGAACAAAATTGCGAAAAAGCGCACCAAAACATCTGTCAAAATTTCGCCAGTCCCGATTACTGTAAACGAAATTCGTAGCGCTGAACTAGAAATCGTGAAACAAGTGCAAAAGAAAGCATTTCCAGAGGAATTACAACTCCTCAAGTCACTCAAGTGTGACAAAACTCGACAGAGTATCCGAAACAAAAATCAGGTACTCAAAAGAAGTAGTTCCCTTTTTCGGCTCGATCCTTTTGTTGATGAAATGGGCATATTACGTGTGGGCGGTCGAGTGAGGCATTCACATCTACCAAATGATGTGAAGCATCCAATCATTTTGTCAAGAAATGGTCACATTTCAAACGTAGTCATTGCTCATTTTCACAAACAGGTCGCGCATCAGGGACGCAGTACCACTGTAAACGAAATTCGCCAAAATGGTTTTTGGATCATTGGTTGTACCAGCGCTGTGTCTGAGTACATATACAAGTGCGTTCATTGCCGTCGTTTACGTGGCTGTGCTCAGGGTCAAAAAATGGCCGATTTACCACTAGATCGTATAGAACCTACACCACCCTTCACTTACGTAGGTGTTGATTTTTTTGGTCCGTGGTACGTGAAGGAAGGGCGAAAAGAGGTGAAACGGTACGGGGCACTATTTACGTGTTTAGTGTCTAGAGCCGTTCATGTCGAAGTAGCGGTAAGTCTTAGCACAGACTCTTTTATCAACGCCCTGCGTAGGTTTCTTTCGATTCGAGGACCCATGCGTTTATTAAGGTCAGACTGCGGGACTAACTTTGTAGGTTCCCTTTCGGAACAGAAACGCGCTTTGGCTGAAATTTATCAAAACCACATCAAGAGCTTCCTTTTAACTAAAGGGTGTGACTATGTCGAACATAAACTTAATGTCCCAGCTGCCAGCCACATGGGTGGGGCACGGGAAAGACAAATCAGAACAGTCCGCAATGTGCTCAACTCATTACTGCTGCAGTCAAACTGCCAGTTAGATGATGATTCTCTTCGTACATTGATGTATGAAGTGACTGCCATCATCAATAGTAGACCATTGAATGTCGACAATGTTAATGACCCGATGTCTTTAACGCCGATATCGCCAAATCAGATTCTGACAATGAAATCCGAAATTATATTGCCCCCTTTAGGCAAATTTGACCAATCAGATCTGTATGCAAAGAAACAATGGCGTAGGGTACAACATCTTGCCAACGAATTCTGGAAACGCTGGCAAGGCGAGTATCTTCAGAATTTACAAGTACGCCAGAAATGGACTAAATCTCAGCCCAACTTAGAGACTGATGATATAGTTATCGTTCGTGACGATGACTTGCCCCGTTGTCAGTGGCAATTGGGTCGAGTTGTAGAAACTTACCCCAGTCGTGACGGGTTGGTACGTTCGGTTAAGTTACTTATCGGCACAAAGGCCTTGGATAGGAAAGGGAAACCATTGCGATCTCAAAGTTTTCTCAAACGACCAGTCCACAAACTGGTCCTTCTATTAAAGGGAAACTGAGTATAAATATGTGTCATTTCTTGAAGGGTTCTTCCCGACAAGGAGCCATACTATTGGTAATTGGTAATTTGTATGTATGATGTATGTTAACAAAGTGTTATGAAAATTTATTCAAATTTTAGGGAGCCATGTAATGAATGAGTATTTCATTTTGTACTTTTCTGTATTGTTATTTGAGTTGTTTATTTGTATGGTTAGTTACAGGTGCTGCCACCTATTTGTAAATCACCTGTGGTCAGCTCATATCTATTTATAGTTGGTTCTTCATTAGTGGAGGTTCATTCATCAGTCACATGACCTCCACAGGGTATATCACCTACGGTGCTGATTCATTGGCACACTCAGGCCACCAACTTTACAGCATGAGGGTGTTTGCGATATCTGCGTTTATTGAGGTTCCAAAAAGGTACTGTACTTTCTTGCTTATTATTATGTCTTTACCTCTATTTCCTCTGTATTTTCTACATGTAACTTAATATGTTACTGTTGTTGTATTTGGTATTTATGCTATGTTTATAGTAGTTTTGTGACTGTATAAACTTAATGTAACTTGAGTTACTTATGTGAAAACTTAGTATTGCGTTATATTGTTCTTACAGTTTTCATGGAACAACACTGGAATAGAATAAAGTTCCTGTCGAGACAAGAAACCTGCGTTTTGCGTGTTACATTTCCCTCTGCCGTAACATGTATGTATATATAAACATGATGACAGGACCCGTTGAAGTGTATTAATTGTTTCATGAAGTCGTGATTCATCCTCTATCTTACAAACAGCAAACGTACTGAACTGATTAGAATATTAATCTTCATCTAGTTTATACTTTAAACATTTGAGGGACCACTAGTTATTCATTTACAATATGTGGTCTCCCCAGGCTTATGTGTGTGTTACAAGGTCTAGCACCCGTTTAGCTTGCTATTCACAGCTAGCAACCGCATTCAATCTGGGCTGTTAATTAACAGTCGGAAAAAAGTAGGCGCTATAATTATAATTTGTAATTAATCAATAGCATTCTTTCTGGGGCAACGATCCCACTTATCGCGACACCACTGTCGACCTCATACAATATTGGAATAATCGGATATTCAAGAGATGGATTTCCATTGAACTCAGAGTTCTGTCAAATGAATGTAATTAACATCAGAATATACAATGATCCATTTCCTGCGGCATGGACCATATTTTCACTTTATTGCTTTAATTACCTACTGGCCGGTTATTGACCCATGATTTACATTATCAGAAACAATGCAGGGCACTGTCCTATATAAAATGTATGAACAATACGTTTTTTGGTTGTGTTTGCTGTGTTCGATTAAAATCATTTCTTAAATGTCATACCTATCTTATTACATAAACTGAGATGGAATAAAATAGGCGGTTTACTTTTTCCCAATAAAATGAAATATGCCTACTCCAATAGTTTTTTAACGAGTTTTAATTGTAGATACGTCTTTTGAACGATGGTGTTGAAATAGGTTTCAATCTTAATACAATGGAAAACATACTCAATTTATTTTCAATCTCACAGAATTCATACACCACGTTTTATTCAGAAATCAGAGTTTTCATATCGTTTTATTGTAAATAGCATTTCAATAAGTGCCATACTTAGTTCTAGGTTAGATTCAAGGAGGAACATTTATGCAAGCTATACTTTTGGTATTGTATTGCATATCATTTTTATTTGCTGTAATCTGATTACTTAACCCAATCCATACAGTTTTACAAAAATCATGTACGTACAAACTTATAACTAGAATAATATAGAACTCTAGGGTTAAATATATATGATATATTAAATGTAACTTTTGTTAGTTTATAGTAAGTAACAATCGCTTGTTACTTGGCTTGACGCATTGTTCATACCCGAAGCGCGTAGCGGCCGGAAAAGTGTAACGTTCGCATATGTAACATTCTGAACGCACCTACAGAGCCAGTTCCTTTGGTAGGGATTTTTTGCCGGAGAGGCCGTGTAAAGTTAACGACATATAAAGGCGTATAGATAGATTCACTATTGTTTTTTGTTTGCAAAGGGATAAATTCGGTAGATCGAAAAACTTTGTTCAGTTGTTTTGGCACTCGTAATCTCGTTATTGGTTGTTAACGACATTCGAGTGGTCTACGGGTGGGGCCATCGTAATTAGCATATATTGGATGAATATAGATGCACATGTTGACATGGCAAGGGCGGGGGGGATCAAATTCATTTTGGGGCCGTATCTAAATTTGGGGGGTAATTAATAAAAATGGCCAAATAGTAAATAACACGATTTTTCTCGGAATGTTAGGCACGATCCCAAATAGAGTTACTGGAAATCATGTACATATATATATATATATATATATATATATATATATATATATATATATATATATATATATATATATATATATATATATATATATATATATATCTGTTTATACACATCCGAAAGGTTCAAAAGACGCGACGGCCTCAATTGTAGCGCATCGCACTAGCAATTAAGTAGTCACGGCTTCGATTCTAGCCAGTTCATCCGGGTGTTTTGGCAAGATAGTTTATTTCTGGCTCCCTAGTGCTTCAGATGGCACTTTAAGCCGTAGGTGCAGTCGGCCAAGAGCCCTGGCAGGTTGTGTTCACCTACTAAAATATTTAATATACAAAATAAATATTACTTTTTTTAGTTATTATTTATTTTACTTTAATTTATTAAGAGTTGACAATTCTGTAACAATGAAATGTTGGTCAAAATCGACGATCCCAGAAAGGACGTCTGCCTCAGAATAGCCGTTCGCTATAAGGGCCGATGACTTTGTGTTGGGGCCTGACTGTGCATTATAATAAACATTTCCACAGTTGTGATACACGATGTAAACAGAAAAAATAACTAAAGTGATAAAGTTGATAATTTCTTCAGGAAAATATATAGTTTAATGAGTGTATTAGTACTAATTTCGATATGTAAATGAAGGAAATGTTCCCTATGATGTTGGTATTGTCACTTGGATGCACACATGCTGCACATGAATATTACTCAGTGCAACTTCCACCTATTCACCTTCTATCTGCCCTTTAGTACGTCCCCACCTGATGACCAGTGCCCTATTCATACACCTTTCACTTGTACTATGGGCTTAGATCTGTGCGCCCGCAACTCACTTCTGGGTGCACGGATCCTTATTACACTGTCATTTTCTACTCATCCTGAGGCATTGAGCGCCCTCACTGCCGAAACACTTGTCTTTCCCCTTCTCTGTAATTGTACTGTCCTCCCAGAACCTCTTTCAACGGGGCCCTATCTTGGTAGGGCTTGTTCCTCGCAGGTATTGTCTTTGTCTGCGGTAAATCTGAAGCCGTTACCCATATCTTAACCCATTAATGCTTAGGAGTACCTCCAGCAATTGTCGTCTGGATCAAGGATACTTTTACAATAACTTCAGAATTGAGAATGATTTTACAAAATACTTGAAGGAGAGTTGTTGATAATGTTCTGATGAACATTTCTCCTTCAAGTATCTTCCTACGTGTGCTTTTGCCTGCAAGATTTCATCAAAATTGTCAGGCTGCTTTTGGCCGCTGTGAGCATTAATGGGTTAACCCTTATACTGGTGGTGGCTAAAAATACCTAAACCTGGCGCACGAGTACTCAGTGAGATCTCTCTAATCAATACTAGGATCGCAAGGTTTAGATGTGTTTCAAAAGTCTTTGCATCCTTGTGCTTTGTTCGAAAGTAGCCTTAGCATTGGAAGGATTAACAAACGCTTAGTACGTATCTTACTAGCTTATATATCTATTCTACCACACACATCTTACTCCATCTTTTGCTTTGATTGCCCTGGAATAGTTTTGGTGTGCATGTCTACACGTATTTCCTTAACCCATTAACACTCAGAGACGCCAAAACAGATCTGACGATTTAGGAAATATTGTACTTCAAAAGGCATACCCTGGAAAAAATTGATGGAGAAATGTTTCTCTGATGCTAAACAACAACTTCCCTTCAAATAGTTTGTGCATTTTCAATCAATTCCCAAGTTATTTTCAAAAGTATTTAAGTAGCAGACGATACTTTCTGTAGCAACCCTGAGTGTGAATGGGTTAAGCTGAAACTACAATAGGACGATGTACCAGCTGACATATACCTCACATATTGAAGTGAAATATCGTCCTTAATAAGACAAATATTTGTGGCGCATCAGTACTACATGTATATCCTAATAAAAACCAGCGTATATCAAACATTTCAGTTTTAGCCAGTGTGTAGATGGTTAAGATTTTCATACTCCGGTGTACTGAGAACAACTTAAACACCAAATCACTGCCAATGGGAAAGGCCAATTATCAAATCCGGAAGCAAATTAATGATCAACGCATAAAATGTAGAGATTAGTATAATTAAATACTTCTCGAACTCTAGGGCATATGCTTATCAGAAATGATCGTCACTTAATGTATCACATTCCGCTGCCCCACATTGTTGGAGGCTGTGAAAAGCAAATTAATATCGAATAGATTCTTTTTCGAACAGGACACAATGTATGTGTGACTGTTATGTATTACACACACACACACACACACACACACACACACACACACACACACATATATATATATATATATATATATATATATATATATATATATATATATATATATATATATATATATATATATATATATATATATATTGTGAACATATTGAGTGTATTTTAACCAAAGATAGAAAGATAGAAAGAGAGTAAGTTGCGAGAAAGGATATTGATTAGTTTTGGTGAATTACCGGAAAGGATCCGCCTTTTGTAAATAGTTGGTTTGTTTTTCATTCATCTACCGTATTTACTTCTTCTTTTAGTTTCCTTATGTTGTACGTTTTGTTTCTTTCGTTATAATACATTTGTATTAGTAATCATTTTGTACACCAAGAGTACAGTCAACAAAGATATACTATTCTGTGTTTTAGATTTGACAATGGACAAGATGCGAGCCATATGCTGGTTGAGCATGTCGGCCATATTGGTCTTTGCTGTTAACGTCGGTGGGATATCTCATCACACGAGGCCAGGTACGTAAATGATAGCAGATCCGACTCTATTGATGACTATTGAGTGATTACTCAATGTGTTCAGTAGACATCTTTTCTCCGATGTAAACTTTCGTTGTATACACTCTGTGCATAAGCAGACTATATATTTTCCTTAGTTCCAGCTTAGATGAAGAAAAGAATGGATATGTAGCGAGAAAAGAATGGATATGTAGCGAGAGACTAATTAGTATATGCGCTATCGTGAAGGGCTGGACACAACATTTGGGCTATTGGTTGAGGCTAGCCTGTTATTTTTATAAGAGTCCAGTTTCATCAAAAAAATAAAAAAAATATGGTTATGGGGAAGTCAAACACAAACAAGCTAGTGTTCTTGATAGCGAATGTGCCATTAGAACTTGACTTCAGCAATCTGTGAGCTGTGTGTCAGGTTAAGTTGTTAACAATTAATTCAATTTGAATAACAATCTTCCTTATCCAATTTTTTCTTCGTTTAATTGATATATATATATTTTATGCAAGTGTTGATATATATATATATATATATATATATATATATATATATATATATATATATATATATATATATATATGTATATATATATATATATATATATATATATATATATATATATATATATATATATATATATATATATATATATATATATATATAATGTATGTATCTATGTGTGTGTGTATATATAATTACAAAATGAACGACCTTTTACCTTCCTATTAAGTACGGTAAAAGTGGAATATCTGGACATTCGTTTTAACCATATGAGTTAATTCCCTTAAATGTTTAGTTTTTGATATCTTATATTTATCATTTTAAGATCGGGAAGGAGATGTACGTCTCATCGGAGGTTCACATGCATACACAGGACAAGTACAGGTTTATGCTAATTCTATGTGGGTTGATGTGTGTGGTGACATCTGGAGAGAGAAGGAGATGAAAGTGACATGTACGCAACTTGGTTACATACCAGTTAAAGCATCAACGTATCCAAGAGGTAAGACATGTTACAAGTAATGCTGGTCTCCCACATACGAATTCTTAGGTGCGACAAGGTGCGAATTAAAAAGTCTTTTCGTGTGTTGTCGTGATTTATTGCGGTTGTTCGCAGTGAGTTCGCAGGTTTTCGTAGGCAATGCTGCGAATTTAAAAAAAAGTTTTACATGTGAAACTTTTGGATGCGACAAAAAATCTGTCGTAGGAAAGTCATTTTTGTACATTGTCGAATATTGTCGTAAGTAGACGTACAACTGGCGTATATATGCGTATGTATAACGTAATTATTCGTGTTTATGTCGTGCATATTCGCACACACTCGTATACATACTAATCTTCATATTCGTAGCCAACTACGAATATGTTCGACTATTTACGACTTATTATGATAGAAAACGTACAATGTTGGACATCTGATGTTTTAGTGGTACATCAATCGTACATGATGTCAAGGGATGTCGTATACTTTCGTAGTTGAACGTAGATATCTCACGAATGAAGAAAAAGAGCAATTTTATAGCCAATTCGTGGCTTCAAGCGTACACTTGAAATCGTGTATGTTCGCACATTCATATATATATATATATATATATATATATATATATATATATATATATATATATATATATATATATATATATATATATATATATATATATATATATATATATATATAATATATATATATATATATATATATATATATATATATATATATATATATATATATATATATATATATATATATATATATATATATATATATATGTATATAAATGTATTTAAATATACTGTTTTATACTGTTCTTTATTGTTGATATACTATATATATATTATATATGTTTTTGCTTGTTTATAGGAAATGCCAGCTTTTATGGATTTACGTTTTATTGTACTGGCGTTAATACTAACCTTCGTGACTGTAGACGCACGAGAAATAACCGCTGTAAAACTTTGGCTAATGCTGTGTGCAGTAAGTTTGTACTCAAGTCATTTCTCCACTTTTCCAAACCTAGCCTGAAAAAAAGGACAAAACCCACGAAACGATTGAATTATTATTTCCAAGAATCAAAAGGAGAAATTGTTTGCATGTTACAAGTGTGATTAAAAATTAGTTTCGTTTTTATTATTTTCTACACCCAAACCAAATCCATTGCAATCCATATCCATATATTATCATTTGAGTCGACCGTCTTTCCTTGTGTGACTGTCCCAATCTTAGCAGATTATCATTATACCATGTGAACTCGTAAATTCTTGAGGAAACACAAGCTTAGTGATTGTCTTGACTTAACTTGCCCTGGCAACGTACTTAATTCTTTATTAACATTCATCCTGGTGCATTTCATCCAAGTGTAAGTAATACAAGAAAAAATGAAAAAAATACATTATGTATTTGCATAACATATGTGGATATATGTATTTCAGAACCGATAGGAAATCCACTTGAGGGAGACGTTCGACTGATTGGTGGAAAAGACAGCACAGAAGGCCGTGTTGAAATCTACCATAGCAACCAATGGGGCGCTGTGTGTGGTGACAGCTGGGACCATTATAATGGCCGGGTAGGTAACAATGTTTGGGGGTCAGGGTTGTCCAGCTGTCACATTGGCTGACTTCAAGTATGGTGTTAACACAGATGTTAACATTGGTGTTAGTGTTACAAGGGGTGGTAACACGCTATTTGAAATGATGTGCATATGTTAGGTAGTAACACACATCTATCCCATAATATATGTGTTTTACACAAAATGTAACAGAAAATGTTAGTGTTGATCAGTGAAAGGTGTTGAAGAGAGCGTGGTCCCCATATACTTTCTGAAGGCCTTAACAGTAACGGCTTAGGTGTTAACACCGTTTTGACTTCAAGTACCATGTTAGTGTTGGGTACCATGTTCAGCTACTGACAAGCCATTGCAACTAGTTTAAAATGTTGTCAGTATAATTCACTTCATTTCAACAGTCCATTGATAGTCATGATAATGATAATAATGTAAATACTGAGAATAGTAATAATGAGAATATTGAAAATAATAATGGGAATACTTAAATAATCATAAGCTATAAATGATGAATGATTTAAACAATAAAAATGAAATTAATCATGATTTTAATTTCAAATTTGTATTATCCTAATAAAGTATTTGATATGAATGATGTTGGAGTCCCATCTTCAGCTACTGACGACCCATTGCAGCTAGTTAGAAATGTCTGAGTATAATTCACTTCATTTCAACAGTTCATTGATAATGGTGATAATAATAATGATAATGATAATAATGATAATTATCAATAATAATAATGAGAATAATTATGAGCTATAAATGATAATGACTTAAACTTAGATAAATTAAAACAAGTGGATATGAAACCAGCCAATCAACCTAAACAGACTAGCCTCAACGAATAGCCCAAAAGCTGTGCTCTACGCATATTGGCACGCTGGTTTCAATTCTACTTAATGTAAACGATACGAAAGCCCTGATTGGTCCTTTTTTCCTCGTGACCTCACGCTGATGCCAGATCAGAGTCCCCTGGCATGTCCAGCCTTTCACTATATAGCGCATATACTATAGTAATGGGTATCTCGTTACATATCCATTCTTTTCTTCATCTAATATTTTAATAATAAAAATGAAACTAATGATATTTTGTATTTCAACTTTGTATTTTCTTAATGGAATATTTGATATGCGTCTATAAATTGAAAAAGACTAATAGTCAAGTATCACCTTCCCAGCATGTTGCTATGACAAACAATATTTGATCGAGCAGGACACACATATGCATCTTCAAAATCGTAACACCATTGCTAACACCTGTGTTTGTCTAGATGTTAACATATTGCACTGTGTTGAGGGGCTGGGATAAACAGATCAGTTAGTGTTACCATGTGTGTTAAATGTAACACCGTACTTGAAGTCAGCCATTGTCGAACAAACGTGCATAGTGACTTTCAAACATGCAATGGCCCATATATATGGTTGCTTAATGTACATACTAAACAATATGAACAAATGCAACGAGGGAGGAGGCCTCTAAGACTAACACAACGAGCAAAGTGTTAATCTTGACACAAGGAGTTCAGTTATGTTAAATTACAAATAAACGCTTTTCATTGAGATTTCCGTGTATATAAACATAGCATATGTGATATTTATCCGTTATGCAGGTCGTGTGTCGTCAGCTTGGATTGCAGTATCTTGAATACAATACAGGGGCATATTTTGGTCGTGGTAGCGGTCCAATCTGGATGGACAATGTGGACTGTATAGGAGGGGAGTCACGTCTCTCTGATTGTAACCATAGAGGATGGGGAATAGAGGATTGCGGCCACGGTGAAGACGTTGGAGTAACATGCTATACGGGTGTGTAAAAGTGCTTTCTCTTAACAAAATACTTCATGCATACGCTTCAGAAATGGATATTAATGTGTTCAACAACCAAGCCACAATAACATACATGTAGTCGACAAATCAACTTTAAATAGTTTCATTATAAGTATGATCTCATGGGCAAACATACACAGATCTATCTTTCCCCCAGTCTGAGGTGTGTTTTACAGTTAAGGATAAGGTGTCCTCAATGGGTTGTCTTCAATGGGGTTAAAGGTCAAACTAGTGTAATTGTCCAATTAGATCCCTCAATTTCAATCAAGGGGTCACTGCTGCTGGGTGAAAGGTAGACCTAACAATAGCGCACGTGGATTTGAAAAAGCGTCACGTACGTGATCTGGCGCCAGTTTCTAGGGAAAACAAATGGTGCACGTCACAACAAACGCATATTACCATTGTTGAACTAGTGTATAAGTGATCCTTGGCTGACCTAGATTATCTAGCTAACTTTACGGTAAAACGTGTACATTTCTCCTTTTTATCGTGGGAAAAACAGATTCCAACACTCGTGGATGGAAAGAGGCGGTATATTGCACTCGTGAGTGATTTTGTGTCTTGGGGCTCGGCAAGCCTCGTCCCAAGACACACTCACTCGTGCAAGATACCTCCTCTTTCCATCCACTCGTGATGGAACCTCTATATCTATCTAACTATCTATCTATCTATCCATCTATCTATCTGCATGTATGTATGTATGTATGTATATGTATGTATGTATGTATGTATGTATGCATGTATGTATGTATGTATGTATGTATGTATGTATGTATGTATGTATGTATGTATGTACGTATGCATAAATGCATGCATGCATGCATACATACATGCATGCATACATACATACATACATATATACATACTTACATATATACTTAAAACACACACATATATGTATATATATATATATATAAATATATATATATATATATATATATATATATATATATATATATATATATATATATATATATATATATATATATATATATATATATATATATATATATATATATATATATATATATATATTTATTGCTTCAGTACCTGACGGGCGGATTAGAGTCGATGGGAACTTAACACATGGTCTAGTTTCGGTAATTCGGGACGGACGATTCCGTCCAGTATGTGCCTCTACCTGGACACAGGCTGAGTCAGAGGTTTTCTGCCGAGATCTTGGATATGGATATGGATTTCAGGGAGTTGAGATAGTTGATATTGGTAAGTAATGATTTAAAACCAATGTAAAACATATTTACTTAATTATCTTATTAATTGTAAATAAATGTACGTAGATATCCATTGACATTTTTATCATTATAATTATTATTATCATTATTATTATTATTATTATTATTTTTTTTTTTTTGTATTATTATTATTATTATTATTATTATTATTATTACTATTATTATTATTATTATTATTATTATTATCACTGTTATTTTTATCATTTTTAATTATATGTCTTTACTCTAAGTGCAAGTTTATATTGGTATTGCCCATCTAATGCTAATAACGAAAGGTGTAATAATCTTACCCAATCAATAATAGTTTGCAAAATCATTCGTGAATTACTTAGTATTATTAGAGGTACCAGGTCCAGATGAGAATGCCTAGAGGAAATCAAAAGTCTAACTAAGTGAAAATGCACATATACAAATTAATGGTGATTCAGCAAATATTATGAATTGTTCAGATAGTTACATACGGTAACTTTGTGGGCACCACGTGGTCATATCAAACCTATATACATTAGAGACATATTGTTCCTGCACCAGTCGACCAGACGTCTGTCGGTGCCTGGTTAAACAGTCACCCATTGATAACATATCACAAGAATAACTCCAGCACATCAATGATCCACGTAGCTTGAGGATCAAATCTACGTTCATCTATGAGGCCAGGGACCTTTGGTCTCATCCATGCCCATGAAACAGGGTGACAACCACGCGTTCGGTCGTGCATTATGCCCAGGCTGCTCACACGTTCAGTGCAGGAATTAAATATCACAACCGTACATGTAGTACCCTTCAGGTTTGGAAACACCCATAAACTGTTCTTTATGTAAAGTTGCAATGATAGCAAGTACTTTATATGATGTATCTTATATCACTGTAATTACCCTGTAGATCCGCAACCTTTAGGGCTAATGACCACAGTGGCTTGTACTGGAGATGAACAGTCCATGCAGCTCTGTCACGTGACCGCAGCCAGCGACAATTGTACCTCAACCATCAGTATCCAGTGCTGTGAGTAGATAAAATATGGGTATATGGTAAAATGACTGTTGGAATATCGTCACAGGTAATTAATCCTAATGTAACTAGTAATATAATGTCATATACGTCTACTCCTCTCAGTATCCAATGGTTTACCTAGAGAAATGATCTATATGATTTATATGATCTTACAGGACTAATCATGCTGTTAGTAATACTCTATGAAGTTACCGTAACTAATATTGTGCGTATTCGCAGTACAGACACGTAATTCCTGCATTCACTGTGTGCAGATGGCCACTTGCTTAGTTGACGATATGACCTTAGCCAAAAGCAATTTGAAAACAATAACCCACTTCCCTGGGCATAAATATTACTACACATCCATAATTTTAGTCACAGATGAAAGTTCGCTGCTCAGTGGGACAGGATAATTATCTGCATTAACTAACCGAGAATGTCGGGTCAACCAGACGACCAGTCGATTGAAGATGACTGGTCGAATAGTTCATGAACTAAATGTCTTTACTGTAAGTGCATGCTTACATCGATGTTGCGAATCTAATGCTCATTCTGAAATTCTATGTTTTTCAGCGCAGAAGCTTTCTTTGAGACTGTCTGGGACGAGTGATATAGGGGAAGGAACACCAATTATGACCTACCGTGAAGACGAAATGGATGAATGGTTTGATTATTATCCGCTTGTATACAGTGGCGGGGTGGCTAACCAGAGAAATGCACGAGTTGTCTGCAGGCAGCTTGGATTTGGAGGTTTGTATACACGACTGAATACACATCATTTCACATGGATATTATGAATAAGTAATCACATGTTCACATCTAATCGGTTTTTGGTTTTATATATAATATGTGTATGTATGAAAACATATATATATATAAATATATATATATATATATATATATATATATATATATATATATATATATATATATATATATATATATATATATATATATATATATATATATATATATATATATATAAATTATATATAGAGATAGATAGATAGATAGATATACACACATATATATATATATATATAATTATATATATATATGTATATATATATATATATATATATATATATATATATATATATATATATATATATATATATATATATATATATGTATATATATATATATATATATTCATGTGTGTATGGTGTGTATTTATATATATATATATATATATATATATATATATATATATATATATATATATATATATATATATATATATATATATATATATATATATATATATATATATATATATATATAAATGTGTGTATATGTATATAATTATATATATATATATATATATATATATATATATATATATATATATATATATATATATATATATATATACAAACATAGATATGTATATATGTATGTACGTGTGTGTGTGTGTGTGCAGCCAAGATCTTATTGTTACATTTTCTATTTTTCCTTTAGCTCCAATTGATGTATCCCCGTCTCGGGAGACGCAGCAAGTTATTCAGGTCCAGTGTGTGGGTACAGAAAATGACATTTCAAGCTGCCCTTTAAATGAAACAATAAACATATATGCACTATATATCGAGGTGAAATGTGCCTATGGTAAGTGACCATCAACGTTTCTCTTGACCTGAATAGAACTTCCATTGTTTCCACAGCATTACCAGCAATACCCTGAAACACTGATACAACAGGTGGTTCGGATGACCCATCAGAACGTTTGGATCTTTAAAATGAAGCATTTACAAAATATTTGAAAATGAATTATTAGTCGTGCTATTATTAACATTTCTCCCAACTGTTCCTTGGGGGATTGCAAATATTCATGTCATCTGTCAGACTGCTTTTGGTCACTGTGGGCATTAATAGGTTAAACATTTCCAACTATTGGTTTCTGTCCTTCACCACTCTCAGGAAGTGCATCATGAAAGACATGTACTCGACGACTTCCCCAGGCATGTGAGTATGTTACCATTTAGTGTTTTAGGCAGTGTTTTTCCCAGGTACTTTGGTTTCTAGTACCATAAGTAGCTGAATATTTGCGTTTATCCTTAATATTGGATCTTTTTTTGATGAATTAAAATTGAATTTGATGGCTTACTGTTTTCGTTATTGGACGTATTTCAGAGACTGGAATAGTTAGACTAGTTGATGGTGCCAACTTCACCTCTGGTCGAGTTGAAGTCCTGATGAATGGCCACTTTGGATCTGTATGTTCATCTGGATGGACAGATGGAGACGCTAGGGTCGTTTGCAGGTACATGGTTTCAATCAAAATGAGCACTGCCATTAACCATTAAATCCCCTGTTTCACATGGTCAGTTGATCAAGGCTGTTTGTGCCGGATCATAGTCCGGGATTAACTGGCTAGTGAATTGTGTAGGTCGCCGGTTTACCTCTGTGTTACACTAACAACCTGCCTGATCTGTGAGGTGCTCCTGGATGTTTTGAAATGTTCAAAAATTCGGGGAGCACCTCGCGGATCATCCAGGTTGACAGTAAAAACGTAGCTCGCTGTATGTCGCTTGCCCCTCAACCGGTGTCCATTGCCTGGTATTACTGTAGTGCGCCTTGGAACAGAACCGAGACCGTTTTACATGAGGACCAAGCAGGTTCACCAAGGTTTAGACCACGGCATGCGTCCTGGTTAATCGGCCATGTGAAAAAATGGCTTAACATGCTGACACCAATGCTACGCAAAGCCTCCTTAGAACTATTTCCGACTAAGTTTTCTATCGCGTCACAAAGACACCTTAATTGTTGAAAGCCCCATCAATACTAAAAAAAACTAATGAACTGCTATACCTTTTTAAAGACATAAATTAGATTTTGATTATAGTATCAGAACATCTATGACGTATTTCTGAAGTGCGATTATACTGGATAACTAGTCTTTAACAAGATGCATTCTTTAAAAAGGAATCAGGTCCCCACTACTGTGAAAATTCAGGTGAAGAATTATTTCAAATCAGATACTAGTTACATCAATCAATCTTATACATTAACAAGGATCTTTGCTGAATGGTGTAATATGTGTTTTTTAAGACAGCTAGGATACCGTGGTGGTGTTGCCAATCCGGGTGATACCTTTGGGGGAAAGGCCTATGGCCCTGTTCACGTGACCAATGTTAACTGTACTGGTGAGGAGGAGGGATTGCTGGCGTGTGGCCACCAGGAACCCAGCCCACAACAATGTGGCCACGACCAGAATGCTGGGGTGACTTGCCATCTAGGTGTGTCCTTTGTATTCATCATAAAATCTAAACAATATAATTGTCACGTAGGTATGACATTTGTATCTATCATAATATCTATACAATATAATTGTCATTTGTGACATTTGTATTCATCATAAAGTCTATACAATATAATTGTCACTTAGGTGCGACATTTGAATTTATAATAAATATTCTATACAATATGATTGTGACATGTGTGACATATGCATTTTATTGTTATTAGGGTGTGACATTTGTATTTATCATAAAGTACATTCAATATAATTGTCACTTAGGTGTGCCGTTTATAATTATGAATATGTGTGTGTGACATTTGAATTGTATTGCCATTAGGGTGTGACATTTGTATATATTATAAATGTTATACAATAATCTGTGACATTCAAACTTATCATCAGGTCTATGAAACATGATTGTCATTTCAGCGTCAAAAATGTATTCAATTGTTAGTCATGTGTGACAATTTGATTTACCACAATGATAATACAATATGATTGTCATGTATCTGTCATATTTGTAAAAGTATAATTGTTGAATTTGTTTAGGTCCATGCAGTTCTGGTATCAACATATGCCAAAATGGTGGGATCTGTGAGCTTAGCAACGTGACTATTGGAAATGACACAGGCGAATTCTCCAGTGGCTATGTGTGCCATTGTCATATATTCTTTACTGGAAAGAATTGTGAAATAAGTGAGTATAAATCTTGGATAATTAAATCCGATTATGCAACTAGGTATTTGCACTTGTCCTGAGTTCTGTTTGCACATATCTTTAGGGCGGAGTATATTCATGAGTAGGATGTGATGTATAACGTAATGCGATTCATGTACAGAATTTCCCCTCTGATCCCTCAACATATTTTGGTAGAACTTACAGTAAAGATATAGAAGTTCTTCAACGCGTGTGTTGAAGAAGGACATTTCTTACACGAGGGAATAGAATTTTCATCTTGGAACGAGCCTCTGGCTCGTTCCAAGATGAAAATTCTATTCCCGAGTGTAAGAAATGTCCTACTCCAACACACAAGTTGAAGAACCTATTTCTGCCACGTCCCATTAGATAAATAAACAGGAAATAGTCGGGGAAACTTACTGGGTCAATATCAATGCCTCTGCCAAATGACTGCGGAAGATACTGCATAGTAAATAGTTCCCAGATAAAACTTCTCATGGCGTGTTAAAAGGCTGTTATCCGATACTAGGTACCATAGAATAAATAAACATGTTACGAACTGTTAAGGGAATACTTGCGTCTACGTTACATGCAGCGAACACCTCCCGCCAGAAAGTTCCTGCGTGTGACGAACGCTCCCGCGTGACATTTCTAGGTCACGTTGCTAAGCAACGAAAGAAGTGCAGTGTTCCACATATGGCAATCTTTACCAAATATGGTATTAAATTGATTCCCAATGGCCATTGGGAACAGCCATTGAGGATGGAATTTCTTCAATAGGTAATTCAGCCCCATAGTGGTAGAAAAATAATTCCTGTACCAATTGACCAGTCCCCTGGCACCCACTGACAGACCGGTCACCCAGTATTCCTGACTTGTCAGCCAAGATAACTAGGCACATATATTCATTACCCCTTAAGCTGCATAATAAGCAATATTGAACTGTCACGTCACGTCACTGTAGTAAAATGGCAATATGCATGTCTGAATGATTTTGTTCTATATCCAGATTTGAACCCCTGTCGACTGAACCCATGTGTTGAGGAAGGCTCGCTGTGTGTTCCAAGATTAACCGGTACTGATGAAAGTGGCACCTTAGTGTTTAACTATACCTGTAAAGATCCATGTATGCGTCAACCCACGGGTCTCGACTACAGGGGTTCATTGAATCATTCACGTTCAGGAAAGACGTGCACCCTCTGGCGTGAAGCGGAGAAACAACACTACGACGTGGAGTGGAAGTTAGAAGAGTACTCCCGCCTCTACAAAAAGTACATTCCTGGAGTGGGTGATATTGAAACGGTGGTAGGTAATACAAACTATTGCCGAGGCCTCTTGGTGACTGCCCAGGAAAACGTCGGACCTTGGTGCTATGTAACAGCTAACAATAGCCAGCTTGTTCGAGAGCTGTGTGATGTGAACTACTGTCCAGATGCAGGTAAGATTTCGAATGTTTAGGGAAATATTTTCTATCCTTATACCTGTCTGCCTTTTTCAGGGGATTTGATGCAATCTCATGTATAGTTTACAGATCTTGCAAGGCTCAGTTTTATGCAAATGAAGCTATCACTGCAATACCCATCAATTCAGCAGTAGTCTGTCTGATAAAATAGACATAGAAATAGTAAAATAAATATTGGCTTGCCAGTTTCCTACACTTTTGCAAATGTAATATCAAAACCAGACCAAGCCAACCAAATGTATCTATGGCATATGCTCTGCCCTTCTATTGTATTGCATATTCTGAAGTAGGCTGTCAACCATACCCAAAATTCAATTAAATACTCGTAAATCGAATAGTTAAGTAGATAATATTTGAATATTGGCGGCGGTCCCATCTACCACCACTTCTACAACTCTTACGTTTTCTTCAAAAAGGAATCACTAAAACACTGTAAGTTATACTGCTTAATGCTTTAGTTCCACAGGAACTAAATGCAATTCGTCTCATGAATGGTCGTAACTCTACATCTGGTCGCGTCGAGGTATTTCATGAAGGCAGATGGGGCAAGGTGACCTTTGCTTATGGGAGTGAAGGTCCACGCATTGCAGGGATCGTGTGTAGGCAGCTAGGACTAACAGGTAGGAATTTTGATACTTACACATTGCTACCAAAAGTGATATTAATAATACCTCATTTACAAAAGCCCAAGATTTATGGTCTCTAGGAAATGTATTTGGTTGATGATAATGATGTTTATCATATATCTGTTTAACTTAATAAATTGCTTCCTTTGATGATTCCATTTGTGAGAAAGACGTTCCCATGGTAAGTGTTCAGCAATGTGGCGCCATCTTCAGGGTCCTTTCGGTAATATATGGTACAAAACTTCAATATTTCAACCTGCCACCAATGTGTAAATCACCATTTGTAATTCATGAAGAGCCATGACTTTTATCTGCCCTATATTACAGAAAGGTAAAAATGAAAACAGAAAAATCAAAAGTTCTTTAGAATTATAATACACAAATGTATATATATATATATATATATATATATATATACATATATATATATATATATATATATATATATATATATATATATATATATATATATATATATATATGTCAAACTCAGAGCGAGAACCTAAGAGAGTGCTCCAAGATTTCATTTCACACAATAGATGGCAGCTTAAGCATTGATACCCTAAATCAAGAAACGAATGTGGAGTCATCAACCGTTTCTATGTCACGTATCTAATACATTTATTAAGGCAATAGTTAAGTTGACATCTGTTGTCTTGTTGATTCGGCAGGAGAGGTTCCAACAGAATTTTCAAATGAATCTGCATAGGAACCTTCAATAATTCACATACATCAAGAAAATGTAGATATATTAGTAAGTATTGACTATCAACCCAAAACATTGCAGTAATGTTTGCTATTATCATTCTTAACGTAGTGAGATATCGCTGGGCTAATGGTTAGGCACGAATCTCTCACCACAGGTTCGATTCTCAGTGGCAGTATCTTTTATTTTTTATTTAGCGCTTCATGAATAACATGTTTCTGGTTAAATGTCTTTTTCTGTGCTTCGTCAGGGTCTGCTCGAAGTTTAACTTTTGTTTCAGATGATATATGGCAGCGTATTAGCATCTGTACATGTCACAATGGAAATCGTGGACCCATTAGCTCTTATGTCTGACGGACAACACTGAGCTGATAGGTGTCCTGTGTGGCGTTTGTCTACTTTTTCAATGTTACCTATCCAGTATATCAATAGTTTAGTTGAAATCTAGTCTTCCTTATTTGGCGAGAGAGGTTCCAACAGACTTTTCAAATGCATCTGCACTGGAACCTTCAAACGCTAAAATACATCAAGGAAATGTTGATCTACTCTAACTTATTGAATATCAACCGAAACCATGTGTACGATTTCTGCTGTCTACATGCTCGACACTGTGATTTGGGTGGTTTAATCGTTAGGGAGGTCGCTTCCGAATCTGTCGTCACAGGTTCGATTCCCTGAAGGAGTATTTTTTTTAAGTTAGCGCTTTATGGGAAGCATGCCTCTAGTTAAATGCTTTATATTTATTTCATATATTTACTTTATTTATGCTCTATTATAGTAATCGCGGCTTGTGGTCTAGTCAGGTTTGTTTTGTTTGCACCCTAATGCAGGGAGGGACGGCACAGTCGCCTTTATTCCAAGCACATCACACGTAGATACTTAGATACGAGCACCTAGTGGATTGGTTGTATACAAGTAGTTTATCTTCTTTTCAATATGTGTTCTGAATTAATTAACTGACATGAAAACGGAAGTTTAACAGATATAAGAATGATAAAACACCAAAGTAAGCTTAATCTATTTAATGCTTTTGTACTTTAGATATTGAAAATACTTTAATTTCAAAATCCTATATTGAAAGGGTTTTATTAGACTATATAAGTTATGATGGGGAGCTCTTGTGGTCAACCGCAAATATACCCTAATGCAGGGATGGCACAAGTGCCTTTATTTTAGCACATTATACGCTGATACGAGCAACCAGAGTAGTGGTCATGCAGTTGTTATTCAATGCATTTTTTACATTCATTTCTCTCTCTCTCTCTCTCTCTCTCTCTCTCTCTCTCTCTCTCTCTCTCTCTCTCTCTCTCTCTCTCTCTCTCTCTCTCTCTCTATATATATATATATATATATATATATACATATATATACATATATACGTATATATATACACACACATATATATATATATATATATATATATATATATATATATATATATGTATATATATATATATATATATATGTATATATATATATATATATATATATATATATATATATATATATATATATATATATATACATGTGTGTGTGTGTGTGTGTGTGTGTGTGTGTGTGTGTGTATAATTTCTGATCCAAAATGTTTCAAGATCCCCAAGTTGCCATATTTCTCATATGCATTTAGAGTAGCTCTTTTTTTATAATGTTGCTCAGAAAAGATTCAAGCACAGGTTCATTGGCTACTCGACGGCTTCCTGTTGGCTAGCTGATGTCCTAGCAACATTGGGGGTGTCCTAGGTGCATCCCCGACGCAGGGCATGTTGTGGCATGTCGTGGCAAATAATTGAACATGTCTAATGCTATATTCCCACTGTCAAGAACCAAGACAAGAACTTAAGAAGAATTTAAAAGTTTAATTTTTGAGAGCAAAATTCTTGTTAATTCTTGTCAAAAATAGGATTTGTTGCATGCAGAACGAGCTAGGACTAAACTACCCCTATTCTAGGAAGGTGATAGGACTGTTTGAAGAAAGTATTAAAACTGTCCAAGAATATGATAAGAAAGTGTTAAGATTATTTCCAGAACTGTAAAAAATGTATTAGGAATAAATAAGAACAAGGCAGGACTACAAAGAATGAACTAAAACGATAAAAATACTGTATTAAGAACATACTACGACTGTTGTAAGACTTTACTAGGAATGAAGAATAACATACAAGAATCAATGAACTTCAACTGTTTTATTATCTCAATTTGGGGTCAAGTCACATGATAAACAGACCTATAAGGTGGGCTTGAACTTTTCATTTTTTTCTGATTGATGCTGGTGATAACTCATGACTGAGAACTAGAAACTAAAAAAACAAGAGCAACACCAATGGTTCAGTTAGTGGTTAGGGTAGTTTGATTGTGTTTTTTTATCTATTTGCTTATCTTTTTTATTCTAGGCCTCTAAACCTCCTGCACAACATTGAGTATGACTTAGAATCCAAACCCGTGCTGTGCACGGGGGCCTGCTAGTGTATATTATCATTGTGTCTGCCATCTTTGTCGGTCTCAACGTATTCCACAATAGCATTTTCGTTGGGAATATCAATCTGTAGATCCCTTACTGCCACTTCATTATCCTGTTTATTTGGTGTGATGTTTCAGTTGTTCCCTTTTTTCTTAGATTTCACCATTTTCATCATAGATTTCCATTTCGAGTCTTAATCGGAGGTAGACATTCTGAAAAACTCGTAAGGATCTGCATGTGCGATCATGACTTTGGCTTGTTTACCTTTTCCACGGCTTCGTCAGCTGATTTATCGCCAATCTCGGTTTCCTCACCACATCTGTAGCTATCCTCTGGTTTGTCGATAGGTATGACATCTTTTTGGGGTACTCTTTTAATCCGTATACCCCTATTGGAGGATGATTTCCGTGAATAAGTCGCCATAGCACGTCTCGGTGGTCTTGCTTGGGCCAACATGTTTACTTGTGGTGACCTACTTACAGCGCAGTCACATGATATCCGGCGATATGTTAATGAGTTCTTATAGATTGCGTAGTACAATCTTCATCATTCCTAGTACATTCTCAGGAATGTACCACACTTTTAGCAAGAATTATGTGCCCAAGAACTGGGAAGAATCAACAAGAATCAACAAGAATCAAGAGTAATCAACAACAATGCAACACTAACGTGTTAAGAAGGTGTTACAACCTTACTAGGAATTTGAATCATTGAAGCGTGCTAGAAGAACTGCCAAGAAAGTTTTGAACATTCCAAAACTTTCTTGGGGGTACCAGAACATTACAAGAACATCCAAGAACATACAACAACATCTGACGAACGAACAAAGAACATATAGGAGTCAACAAGAAACATGCAGAATTTTTCCAAGAACTGGAAACTTTCCAAATTCTTGGTCTGTCTTGCTATGTTCTTTGGGACCTTCTTGACAGTAGGAAGGGGGCTTAACTGTTTTGCCAAAACAACCATGACAAGCAAGACAAACATTATGTCGGCTGCGATTGAGCGGCAATATGACTCAGAGGATTCGGCACTCAAAGACACCCCCACGAGCAGCAGGAAATATATCCAGCCAACCTCCGGATCGGGCGAACCCCCAGTTACGAAGAGACAGAAGACATATGAGACGTACATGTTTACGGACGAGCAGGAGGCTGATTTATGTGGTACCAGCTCCATCCACTCTTTTACAAGAAGGGGGACAAGGACTACAAAAACGCTGAGAAAAAGAAATGTCTCCTGGAGGAGAAGGGTCTCACACTTCATCCGATCTGCTCATGTAAGTAATATTGAAATACTATACTGAATGTAAATGTCTTATATGTACCATGAAATTACTGTATATCTCATTATACCTACCCTGATCTCCATCTATTATTAACTCAACAACTATAATTCCTGAATTCATACACAAAGGATGTGACATTTATCATATGCTATTACCTATCTAAAGTTTCCTTAACTATGTGTTTATTTAACTCTTCAATGTGCAGCCATAATATATCTAAATTTAATAATTTCTATTCACCTTTCAGATGTGCAGATGAAAACATTTTTCGAAACCATGCGTACAACTTTTGTAACATAAAAAGCAAGAAGTCTGGTCAGGGGCTACAAAAACTGTTGCACCGGGAGAAGTTTATATACTCCAACTTCCGCTTTCTATGGGGCCATATCAGGAGCACCAGCAGCAGGCAGTGGGACACGGTGAGTAAATAACAAATTAAATGTGAATTTTACCAATAACAATAGATGTTGTATTATGTATGTTTTCCCATTGAAATTCATAAAGATTTGCCCATAGCTTTGTTCAATTTGTTTCCAATAAGATGGTCATTGTTTTTAAGTGTTTGTGGCATTAGAAAGTTATATTATATGTGATGTAGGCACAGTACAATACTATTTGCTCATCTATATAACTCATTCCATACATATATTCATTAAAACTACCATTAAAGGTACTACCCATAATCACTTTCCTACTATTTCATTTCCTTAACTACGTATTACTTTGTTAGTTAGTCTTAAAGATACCATATCATTATTCTGATGATATTTTCACAATTACTACTGGAACCATAGTGATTTATAATGATTTCATTACACCTGTGAACCTTCATCAACCTATTTGCATCCATTTCATATTGTGTTGGCATGTCTCTATCTTTGTCCATGTATATGTATGCATATCACTCTATGTCTGGGTTGGAGTCCTATATAGCTACATATATGCATTATATACAGTTAATAATAGCTACTCAACCATGTTTATTTATTACAGTTCTCCAAACGCAGTGCTCTTTCCTCAGGGAGCGAGAGTGACATACCAGAGGATGAAGGTATGTCAGATGTTTTGAGCCAGCCAGCCAGTCAGCCAGCCAGAAACATCTACAGATTACTCATAAGGTAAGAATTATATTATAGTAAATGATATGTAGAACTTATATGTATATGTAACAGAAAAATGCCATAACCATTTATAGAAGTAATTATTTTCCAACATAATTATATTTCCACAAAATATCTTCTTACTTAGACACTTTCAATTGAATTAATAACAACAGAGGGGTATTTGAAGGCAATCATACACAAATATATAAAGTGCATACTTTTTGACTTTATTAGTAAGGGCATTGAGTAATATGTTTATTGCATTGTGTGTATGTCAATAAATATATCATTTACAGTATTATACCAGGTAAACTTACTTTGCTATGTACTTAAAAATATTGCTATGTACCTATTCTATAAACCTATGTTACATCTAATTATAGTTATTGTACTTATATTGTGATTGGATAGGTATGAACACAATTACTGAACAGTCACATATGTGATGCCCTTCAAGTACATGTATAATTAAGAAGTAGGTATATTATATTGATGTCAATGTCAGTAATGTATTTGACAATGCATTAAATTGCTTAATTAAGTTCCACCACACATTTTGCGAATTATTTTATTTACAGCTACTGGACAGAGTAGAGAGGTCTGAACAGAGCCGAGCTGCGCCACCTACAGCAGCACCATCTGAGCATGAGGTGGAGATTGATCATTTCTCAAACTACTTAAAGCCACAATTGAAGAAGGTTCCAAACAACAAATGGATGGACTTCACAATGGACGGCATGGTCTTGGTGAAGAAATACCTTTGTGGGAAGAAGAGACTCCCCCAATTCCAACAGCAACTTCTTCTCCAATCAATGTAGTTGATGACAAGGAGGAGGTGTTCCAGCCAACACAGGTAACTACTTTGCCCACCTCATCCAGCCAGAGCCTCACCTCTTACCTTGCTTTGCTTGGAACTCCAGCTCTGCCACCACCACTCTATGGAAATTTCCATTCCCCACGAATGGCCTTAATGGGATCCCCATCAGTTCAGCATATGATGAGGCCGGATATGCATCCAACTCATGCAGATAATAATAATTGAACATTAATTGAAAAGGATAACAACATATGAAGTGTCCAATAGTGTTTTATTATGTTTTGTATTCAGTTCAAGTTGAACGCAGTGTCAGGTATGCATGCATGCATATATTTATTGGCTGAGTGAGATATGAGTCAGCATGCACAGTATTATTATTTTGTTAATAACATATAATTCAGCAACCAATTATGATAAGAATAATCATGATGAATGTTTGTGTATTCTCAGGAGGTTATAGTTTTAGTTTTGATATGTTTCTATCAACAACATCATATATGTTAGTAACTCATATTAGATAACTATCTAATAAGTATAATGCCATAATACATTAGTGTACATTCCACTATCCATATCATAATGAAAAAATCATAAAAATTTGTATATATATTCGGTCCAGCATATGCATGATTTCATATTATACATACATAATATTGAAGTTGCAGTTATATTGATGATTTGGTACAAATATGACATTTGCTGTGATGGTTTATATATGAACACTTAATAATTTAAGTGTTGCGTATAACATGTTGGTCAAAAGGGGAATTAATGTATGACATATTAGGTTTGGTATACAACAAAGTAATTGCTAATTGTAAGACACAACTCATCAATTTGTTGAAATATATTAAGTTACAAAATACATAAGGTCATGTTAATATGCCTTCTATTAACAGGCACAACCAACATTTATAATGCTTTACATGTTGATACCACTGTTTCATTGTTGTTATAGTTTATAAGGATATTGATGAAGGGAAATATTGTTCAGATGTTCAGGTGAGATGAGTTGTAAGTTTTGAAATTCTTTGAATAAAAAGGGATGATGTTAACATTATACATTGAATTTGTTGTTTTTTTATTCCCCATATGTGTCTTAATGTACTCTATATCATATCTTCTTGCCAGGGCACTGAGCCTGCATTAGAATTATAATAACTAGTTAGGTAATCGCGAATTAATTTTCAATCCTTATGTGAGGTAGGACCACCTGTCACATTCAACTCAATCATTCCCATCTCTTGCCTCCATGCTCCTGGTCAAACTTCATGGTTTGTTGTTTCTTCCACATCTGCTAGCGCATCCACTCCCCTTGGATCCATTTCTATGAGCAAGTTGTGCAACACACAACATGCTGTGGATATAGCTTGTACATTCTCGTGCCTCTGGAGCATAGGTGATATCAGACATCTGAATATGTAATCAAAAATAAATAGCTATAAAGAAGTAAATGTGATGTTTTCATGAGTCATGTGAACAAGTAGTCAGAGCATAGCAATTAGTAATAAGGTATTTTTGATGTGGAGGAAGGTAATGTTTACATAATTTGATTTATTACTTACCTTTTATCCAGGATGCCAAAATCATTCTCAACCACTCTGCGTGCCCACGGCAATCTGTATGGAAGATCCTTTTCTGCCTAGTTAATCCCCTACTTGGGTTTGGTTTCATCAGCCATGTCCACAAGCCAAATGCATCATCACCGATGAATGAATACTTGATAGGGGAGTCATTATTTGGTAAGGGTTCTGGGTCGGGTAATCCTGCATACTCCTCTATCAGGGCTTTGTATAAATTGGTTTCCTTGAAAACACCTGAATTGGCGTATGAGCCATTCGCACCAATGTCTACGAACAGGAACTTGTAGTCAGCAGCTGCAAATGCCATCAAGACAATTGAGAAGAATCCCTTGTAATAATAAAAATGAGTTCCGGATTGCTTTGGCTTTCTTATCGCAATGTGTTTGCCATCAATGGCGCCCAGGCTGTTATGGAAGTTTCATAGAGTAGAAAATTTCTCTGCCACTGCCTTCCATTGTTCAGGTGTTTTAGGGCATTTCATATGTCCATCAGAGAACTCATCAATTATCGCCTCAAATGTCTCAGGTACGAAGAGTGAGATTTTGTTTTTTCTCAGTCTAAATCAGAACTGCACTACCTTAATGTGACAGTGACTTTAAGTCCAGGCTCTTAAGCCGGTCTCCAAGTGGTGTTTTTCTTCTCAATGCTAGGTCCCATGTGATGCAGTAATTCCATAAACAGTTCTGGTGATACGCATATAAACTTCTTGTACTCTCTAACATCCTCTCTATTTAGTTCCTGCAGTAAGTTTTCATAATTTCCGAAAATTGGCGTCTCAAAAGCCATGGTCTCACCCAAACTCTCCTTGGTGCCCTCCTTATTCTCCCTCTCGCAAACCTTTCTTGACGGCATTCATAATCATAAAGGACCAATAATCCCGCAGCAAGGCGGAGGTCCTCTTCATCCCTAATTTGTGCGAGTTGTTGATTTTGAGGTGATGCAGCCATATTGTGTGAGGGACAAATATATTATTTGCACTGTGCAAGTGGTCAGTTCAGGGACTGATATGAAAGTTGAGTCCGTGACAATATCAAGACGGTGCAAATATGTCCCCGATACGTCACAGACACATCCCCGACTCATCTTGCATGTCCTAACTATATCCTGCCTAGTTCATACCACTTATGATGATATCAACGACAATACTTAATTGTTCTAACATGGTCAGGGATTTGTCGCAGACACATCCAAGACTGTCTTGATTGACGAAATTACAACAAAGACTTGACCACCCTAAAATGTGTCGGGGAACATGTCTGGGATATATCCCCGACTACACCAAGACCCCTTCACTTGCATATTTGTCTTGACTTACCACCTAGGACTTTGTTGGCATCGAAAAAATCATGACGTCGTGGTTGTCCTAGCTACATCTTGGCAAAAAGTCCTAGCTTGTCTTGCCTGTGTGAGACAGGCTTTACACTTTGGATGTATATGGATATCCTTTTTGTCGATAATGAGTTCCCTGGAGATAAGTTGTAGAATATATACAAATATACATTATAGTTTATTTTGATTTGATAGGTGGCATAATTTCCAGCGAAGGATATGACATTACACGAACCATTCCTACGTTGATGTCTAACGTGCATTGCGATGGACAAGAAACAATTTTGCAGTCTTGTTTCCATGACCCGTGGAATCATACCACTAACACAGGGCGAATGCTAATTGTGTTCTGCTATTCAAGTAAGTATGTAGAATCCTTCTTATTCAATGTATGCATTATTTTCTTGGCCATGGACTGTTTTGTTGATTTAAAAGATGTTATCACTATGAGATATAATTGAGTAGAATGTCCACTAGTGCTCCGTGCTCCTAGACACTGCATGGACTTATATCCATATTATATTATTTTATTTCCCTGAAGCATTGCTTTTAGATGCTAAGAGATACAAATACCCTTTTGGTAGTATAGGAGAGGATTATCCTGCTTTCGATATTTTACTGGTTGGATATATCACAACATGACTCAGATGGATACAAATAAGTTATGTTTGCTTTTGTGAGTCAGTCCATGTGACTTACATAAGATAATTTTTGAATGTATTTATTTGTTTGTAAGGTAGCAATGGTGACATAAAGTTAGTCAATAGAGGAAGCAAATATAGAGGAAAACTTCGAGTCTACACTGAACAGTGGAATGATGTTTGTGGAGATAACTGGGGAGTGGAGGAAATGAAGGTAGCTTGTAGACAACAAGGATATCTGCCAAGGCACCCGCTGAACTTCCCCATTGGTAGGATTAACTTTTTTACTTCTAGACAGGTTCCATTATTAAAAATGACTTTATAAGCTATTGTGTGTAACAGTCACTAGATGACACATGATAATTGAGTAGAGAATTTGGAGAAAGACTTGGTCTTTTTTTAATCAATGTATGAATCTGATTCGGTCTGAGTATGTTTGGTGGGTACGCGTTTACTTGGATGCAAGTTTAGGTGGAATGTGCCTCTAATACCATGGTTGCTTTTCCTTTCATATAGTGGCTACATGACACTTAAAAAGGGAATTTTCATAAGAAACTGAAGTGTTTTTCACCTAACACAGACACAATCTGGAGTACACCTAATTCACATTTCGTTTACCTCTTTTTCTTGGTCCCTATTTGTCCAGGGTGTGTGTGTGATGATTTTTATATATCTGAGTGTTGCAATAACCATGTGATTTTCTTTGACTTATATTGTGTAAATCTGCTTACTCATTTACTTTTTCAAAGGCAATTCTATGTCAACACCTGTTCGAATTGACTGCACTGGAAGGGAGGATAGAATATCACAATGTTCCTTTAAATCGGACTCAACATGTACATCATTGGCTGGTATACAGTGTGGTAAGTGATTCCTCTCAGATTTGCCTTGTGCTATCGATTCACTTGTATTATCGTTGAAATGGGCAATATTCAGTCAGCAATGCACAGTATTACAAAAGAACATAGAACTAAAGTGAATCTACCTATCTTTAGATATAAAACAGGGCCACAAGTCATGTTTAAGAAAAACTGGGTCAAAAATTCAATAGCTGGGTAGGTTTTTAAGTAGTCAAATTAAAGTTTGTATTCAATCAAATTTCACCAGATTAACCATTAACATGCTGCAAATATCTCAAAAGAAAAGAAAACGTATTGGGTATGGGACAATGCAAATATTCGTCGTCTACTAGATTGTCAAATCAGCCGTGCAATCTTTTGCCGTGAAAAAGGATGTTTATGTTAAATATGAGTAGCTTGAAAATATTTTAAAAACCCTCAATCATACAATTGGACATTGTTGAACAAGGTTTGCAATATGTCATTTATAGTACCAGTGCCCGAACCAGAACATGGCAGCTTACGTCTTGTGAATGGCCATAACTCTACAGTAGGAAGAGTGGAGATTTATCACAACAGTAAATGGGGAACAGTGTGCGATGATAGCTGGGGTTCTAGTGATGCCAAGGTAAGAAGGGCACAGAAAAGCCAACTTTCCATCTATTGGGAAATGGTTTCTTAGGTTAAGACCTTTGACACAACAGTTTGAGAAAACAACAACTTTTCCTGCTAATTTACAAGCCCATGTTGGATTTGTTTATCCAACTTTTACTAATGTCAATTTTTTTTAGTCTATCATGGTATATATACTAAGCTGTTATAGTTATCCTTATATCCTGTTATATCTCAAGGTTGTATGTAGACAGCTCGGATTAATGGGTGGTGAAGCCAGGATAAATGCAGCTTTTGGTAGGGGAACAGGACCGACATGGATGACTAACGTTGGTTGCAGTGGAACTGAAACCCGCCTAGAAAGATGTTCTCATAGAGGCTGGGGAAGGGTGGATTGCAGTCATAGTGAAGACGCTGGAGTCGAGTGTTCCGGACGTGAGTAATAACCTCTAGAACTGAGCCTCGTAAGATCTGCAGCAGATGAAATGTCTTTGAAATTAGCCGACTCCCTGCTGCATCTAAAACCTGTCCAAAGTTCAGGGATTAATTTCTTCTTGAGGCATGTAAAAATGTGATTAACGACTTGATTAGTGAATAATTCACCTGTACGCCAAGTCAGGGTAATGCACATACTTAAGGCTGACACTAGAAATGTATTTTGATGAAATATGTTGGATTTTTATTGGATAATAACAATCATCAAATATTGTTTATTTGTAGAACCTGATGGAGGTGTGCGTCTTGTAAGAGGTCACAACAAGACTTCTGGGCCCGATATTATAAAGGAAGTTTAAATTTTGCATGGATTAGCCGTCCAGCAGGTTTGTTCACCCACTTGGGAAGGTCAAAAGAAAATGGGTTGCATGAAAGGTAGGTGAACAATACTCGGGGCAGCTAACTCCAACCCTCACTCCGACTGGTTTGGCAAGGTGCAGGGAGATGGGTCGCTTATTTTTAGCCACATGCAGGTTCTCAAACAATAGAGGAGGTAGTCTCTCTGGACAAACAGCTGACGCAATGGGCAGCTCTGCCATTACTATACACTGCGCCACAGAGTGAACTAGCCCCTCCTAGAAAAAGATATTTAGCGTGTGTTTTGATGTGAATCATATGTTATATATATGAACTCGCGCCTGGTTTTGCACAAAGTGCAAAAAGGACATGTGCTATTGTTGGAAGCATTGAACAACACGTTACAGTTTTATTCTGTCATTACTGTATCAAATTTCAGAGGTGTGGTCTTAGATAAATAAAAACAAGTGGATATGAAACCAGCCGGTCAACCTGAACAGGCTGGCCTCAACCACTAGCCCAAAAGTCGTGCTCTGCGCATGCTCAGATGATGCTGGCGCACACGTTTCTCTGTAATGTAAATGATGCATGAGTCCCGATTGGTCCTCGTGAACTCACACTGATTGCCAGATCAGAAAACCCTTCCGCGTCCAGCTCTTCACTTCAACGCATATAGTAGTTGGTCTCTCGCTACATATCCATTCTTTTCTTCATCTAAGAATTTATATAGTATGAATTGCCGCATGTCTGACACCTATTATTGTATTATCATTTCCTTAGATCTCTTATTATTTATGTTGTATTTGTGGTGTTTTATCATGCTGATACAGTCAATAAACTTCATACATACATTGACCAATCAGCATTAGCAGAGTAGGTGAAAACAGATTATTCTTTGTTTGGGAAGAATTTTCTAGTCTAGTATCATCCTAAGTAATTTAGGTGGTACACATTAAGCTCAATTTCTCATGAACAAGTTATGTAAACTAATCCATTGTTTTATTCTAATTTTCATGTCTGAAACAAGTGTTATCTTAGAAATGTTCATTTTAACTAACATGAGGTATATTTTGAAGTTACCACCTATGTAAGTTCAGATCTCTATATTGTTGTGATTCTTGTGATTGTTTTGATAAGATCATTGTATTTTCATAATTTAGAACATTCAAGCAGAAGCCTGCAATAAAATGGTACTCTTATTTTATTATATTCTTCATTTTACTTATGTATTTAAAGAGTTAACATTTGTTGATGGCGTATATGCCTCTTGTTACCATATATACTGAGGTTTTGTTTGGTGTGCACTAAAAAATGCATTCATAGATAAATAAATCATTTCCAGGATTTAAATGTCAATAATTGTGTGTTATCCCTCGAACAAAATGGTTGCAATGGCTGTTTCATGGTGAGTGAGTCACTAAACTACTCGCTAAACCTACCCCTTAGGAGGTTTAGTGAAAGCGGCTGATTTGGCCGCATTTACCCCACCGTTTAGGCTAACCCACCTTCTCGCAATCTGTCCTCTATACCTAGGGTAACGACAACCCACTGTTTTGCTTGCACCTCCGTTATGCACCTCAACAGTGGGTTAAATGGAGGTTATTCTGTGGGTTAGCTTAAACCACTGCTAAACCACCTTTATAATATCGGGCCCAGGCGTGGTAGAAGTTTTCCTCCAGAAGAAATGGAGGGCCATATGTGACCGTTCAACGTGGACAGCAAATGACGCATGGATCATTTGTAGACAGCTTGGAATGGCAGGAGGTACAATCTCAGCACCAACCCATCATACCACAGGCAGTGTACACCTGGGCAATGTATATTGTGATGGTTCTGAACGGAATATCAAAGATTGCGAAGGAGGCCAGGATACGATAACTTTTGGAAGATGTTGCGGAACCATTGCCAATGTCACCTGCTATTATGGTAGGTCCATTCTGCTATTTTGTATCTCTCTCTCTCTCTCTCTCTCTCTCTCTCTCTCTCTCTCTCTCTCTCTCTCTCTATGTATATATATATATATATATATATATATATATATATATATATATATATATACTGTAGAACACACAATGTTAGCGTCTTTTTATATATAGCGTACATAGCGTCTGGTTCCGCTTCGCTATATATAAAAACGCTGTACTTTTTCTTACTGTACTGGCGCTGTCAGCGGCGGCTACCGTCGCTAACATAAAGATACGCTAGGATGCGAAAATTCCCCAATTCGATATATTTGGGACACGCGTCATATATGTGTTCTACAGTATATATATATATATATATATATATATATATATATATATATATATATATATATATATATATATATATATATATATATATGTATATATATATATACACATAAGGTTGACTTTGAGCAGTCAATCAGATCAGCTAACGAATATCTTAAGGGGTGATTGTAGTTTATCTTTTACTGCACTGAAATGACAGAAATGTTTTGCTACTTCCATCCAACCAGTGGAGGCTTTTGCCCATAGCCAAGTGATTTACCCACGGTAAATCTAAAAGTGTATATCTTTATATCTAAGCCTGCAAAATGCTTATCTTACTTTGAAGATCATCCTGAAGATGGCACTCTTCGTTTAGCTGATGGAAGAAATACTACAAGAGGGCGTCTTGAGATATTCCATAACAGGAAATGGGGAACTATTTGTGATGACAGCTTTGGAAAAGCAGAGGCACAGGTGATATACCCTATTTCAACACATTACTGTGCACTTTCTCCAACACCATTTACACTTCCCTTGGCCATCCCCTTATACCAACCTGTGCCATAGAGTTTGTGTCAATGTATGTATGTCCTTATGTACTTACATGACACTTGTAAATATATATGGATCTTCTGTGACCTTTGGTTAAGACACTTAGAAGGTGAATGCTGGTAATAATTTCCACAGGATCCTCATTGGCATGTTGGTTTGGATGCCATGCAAATGGGCAGCATCGTTAAGGGCTGCCTTTCGGCTCTTTGCAAATAAAAGACCCTTCAACCCTTTATGCAGAAAAGGGAATTTCTACACGCTTTCAGGTTATAATCTATACAGATTAAGACTCATGGTGTTTGAAGTCTGATCCTCTGATCGTCCTACATCATGGGCATGCAGTATTATCCTTGGTTAGTTTATATACATTCATGTCCAAAGGTGGTTTGCAAGGTTGGGGAGCACGAGTGGTTTAAAAGATGTATGTTGGTACAGGGGGAAAAGGTATGATAGGATGGAATGTTGTACTTGTGCTTAAGGATGCATGGGGTAATGGAAAAAGATAGGTAACAAGGAGTAGTTTAGAAAGTGCATAGGTATTTAACAACTGGTGATATTTCAGGGGATAGTTACCTAAAGGAGGTTACTACACATTTGGTACATAGGGTTGATTTCAAATGATTGTTTAATTTTCTAGCTCTTCGTTATGCCTGATGCCAATGAAGAGGTAACAAACAAACAATATGATTTGAACATTGACTCTGCATGAAAGTACCTAGGATTTTTGCTGGAACTCTCTTCATTTCTTAACAAAGGTGGCATGCAGACAGCTTGGAATGCAAGGTGGTATACCAGACACTTCTGTTAGACCTGGCCAAGAGCCTACATGGCTAGATGATCTTGAGTGTCGTGGGACTGAGGACAGAATTGACCACTGTAGACACAGAGGCTGGGGACGTGAAGACTGTTCACATAGCGAGGATGTAGGAGTGATATGTTACTATAGTGAGTAGCAAGGTTTCTGGTTTTACTACATGAATGGGTTAAAACTAAACGAAAATCTAAACTTACTCAAGTTGACACATTGACTTGAATGGACTTTTCCGCCTTTTCAAATGAAAGAATAAAGGGAAGGAGTAAATTGAGAAAAACATTCAAAGGAGAATGAACTAACTCAATATAAAATAGATGATAAATAACTAAATATGGTTTGTTACAAGCAGTAAAGAGACTGATCACTTGTGAAAAAGTCAAAATATGGCCTGGAGGGACATTATCACAAAGTCTTGAAAAATTATCAGTGCGAGATATCATTTTTTCTAGTTGACACAAGGCATGGTACTCTGGTGTTAGTGTTGGGTTTAATTCCTCTGTCAATCGTTTTGTCCATGCCAGCCAGTACAAAGCCTTTAATAACTTTGGTTGTCAAGTGTTGATAATTATTATACTTGTTTCTTTTATTAAAATCATAATGTTGGGATATCAATTAGGGCTTTGTCTAAACATGTAGGCCCATGGAAGTCTTGAGAAAGAGGAACGGAGTTGACATTTTGGCTGTAACCTTGGCTCATGGCCACATGTAGGCCCTAACTCCTTTCCCTTTAAATAGCGGGCCTGTTGGCTGGTAGAGACAGACGGCGAGAGGGTGACAGAGTGAGAGAGATAAGGCACAGGTATATGTATTTGGATCTGAACAGCAATAAATATATTACAACAAGTTAAGGTCTCCGATTATCGGTTACATGATACCTACATATCACAGTGCATAAACCATTGAGTTAAACGATAATGTATGGAATATGCAGCATATTTTTCCCTAACACTTGCTTTTATGTTCTAGTCAGGGAAGGGACAATCAAACTGGAGGATGGTCACATTCAAACTAGTGGCAAGGTGGAGATATTTGTGGACTATAAATGGCGCCCCTTATGTGGATATTAATGGACCGAACAGGAAGCTGAAGTAGCATGTAGGCAACTCGGATTGAAAGGAGGAGTGACCAGAGTTTATAATGGTTTGTGTTATTATTCTGTTGAATATAATCTGCTGGGGAAGAGTCTTAAGGCATTTCATATGTTCATATATATATATATATATATATATATATATATATATATATATATATATATATATATATATATATATATATATATATATATATATATATATATATATATATATATATATATATATATATATATATATATATATATATATAATAAATACATGCCAGTTTCAACTATACAGTACTTAATTGAAGTGAACATCAACTAGTAAGACATAGCTTCAGCAG
>OZ012697.1:12598827-12621327 GCA_963942565.1 Maea johnstoni | reverse complement strand
ATAAAAAGCATCATAATGTATTCATTTGCACAGAATAAAATAAGTTAATATAGAGTAGAACCTCAGAGCTACCATATACTACCTATTTACCTTTTTTGTATTTTGCCAGAACATTTTGGATCATTACGTTTGGTTGGAGGTAAAAACGCATCCAGTGGGTGTGTGGAAGTATTTTACAACTTCCAATGGGGCACTATTTGTGATGATTCCTGGGACAACAATGATGCCAGTGTGGTTTGCAAACAGCTTGGAATTAGCAGTACAGGTAAGCTACATATACTAGAAGTGCATAGTGCATGGTGCCGATATATGATGTGAGGTAAGCCATGTCCACTGTTCTTAAAACATTCATAGTTAAGTTGTAACTGGTGTTGCCAAAGACAGTTTTTCATTCTGTGAATTATTGTGAAGTTATACCAAGGCCCTTTTAAAGTTCTTTGTCTACTTTTTGTCTTAGAAATTATCTGAAATAATTCAAGGAACCGTATTTAGCAAAGTAAACATTAGTAAGCCGGAGACATACTGTAAAGTTCAAAATATTAGCGAAATTAAATTTACCGAATCGATCCATTTTTCCATAATAGCGAATCGTAATATTCGCGTGTGAACCATCTAGAAAAACGCCATCTGCCAACCGATATTCAAACTAATTTTTGGAATGATCAGATCGGCAAATTTACCCATTAATGGACAAATCAGACATCTGCCCCATTCTCAAAGCTAGGGGATACAACACAATGTACACACTGGACTTATTTATCCCATTCTAAATTAGGGATATAAGAGACTTGCCGGGGTAAATTGTAATTGATACAGACGAGTGCCTGGTTGTTGACTTCACTCGACAAGACCCAAGGTAAGGCGACACTGAATGGTGTTAACTCAATCCCTGCCATACATTTGTAAGTATTGTAATACTTACCATGATGGTCCTGGTATGAATAAAAGAGCTGTTAGCTTTGTTATACAGCTAGCTTCGCCGTCCATCTTACATGGCTCTGTTCATTTCATAGGGAAAGGCATAATAGCGCCACCAAAGGATAGAGATACCGAGCTCTACACTTGCCAAGTGAATTCAACACTCGGCTTACTCAGTTTCAGTATCAATCTCGACCCACCCTCCCTATCCCATGTAATCACCTAATTATAATGTAATTAAATACAAGTAGATATGCCGCCGTGTAATCTGTGCTCCTTGGAGTAACCTAAAAGTGTTTTGGATGTTTTGGACTACAAGGCGACGGAGACATAACAGAACATAGAAAAATCGTTGTAAAATGGAACAAATCTGAACAGATCGTAATATTAGTGAATCCGACCCACTCGTTAAAGTCGCCAATAATAGTTCCACGTTAATATTTCAAACTTTACAGTATCTGAAACCTGATGGTGCAACTCTTTTTACACAATTTACCTCTAATCTTTACACTGATTATGTATAACTAGGAGTAGCTCTAGGGGAAGCAGCATTTGGTCCCGGTCAAGGAACCGTGTGGTTGGATGAAGTCTCGTGCCGTGGACGTGAGTCCCGATTGATGCAATGTAGACATAGACCATGGGGTAACACTAAATGTCAACACAGCGAAGATGCAGGAGTAATGTGCTCCACAAGTAAGAATCAAATACAATATTTGTCATTTTAAGTAGATTTTTGGGAGATTTTTGGTACTCAGTAGCATTACATCAAGTTCGTTGTAAACCACAGATTCAACTAAATAAACCATTAACCACATAACTATGTAAAGATACAAAGTTGCTACCTTTAAATACTTGATATACCTCATAGATGGGGAGAATATTCACACACATGCAGTCGCCAAACTGTAAAATCGCAGCTTGTCATTCTCGTGTAAACATATGACATCACACAAATCTTGCTATCCGTCTGTGTGCATATCTGCTAAAAATAAACAACTTCAGAAACCTTCTCAAAGTCACCTACTGGATCAATTCAATCTGAAACAATTACACCTATCTCATTCTCTGAGTAACAATTTATTGTTTAAATCAAAAGACATTAATATATGGCCAGCATATTTGGATAACTTACCAGACATACAATTAACTTTCTCCTTATATATAAGTTATCAGGTATGGTCAATTGAGGTGATGTATGGAACACAATCAGCAGGCTTGGTACATACTTGTAACAAAATGAATAAAGAAAAATAATGGCATAGCTTATTTACAAATCAGCATATGTCTTTCCATCAAAGTATATTAAATTCTATTGCATAACCCCCAGGTACAGTGCGTCTAGCCTCTGGGACTAACAGTACGAATGGTCGAGTGGAGGACTTTCATGATGGTGCCTGGGGTACAATTTGCGATGATGGTTGGGACAACAATGATGCTAGAGTAGTGTGTGCACAGCTAGGTAATTGCACAGATTGAGTTACATAATGAACATAGAGCTAGAGTGCTGTTATATTGGTGTGGGTATTAAGGAAAAAAATTCTGAAGCTATCTTACGTATATTAGCTTGTGAAGTGCCTCTGTTTGTCTATGTTAAATTAATGTATCATTATTAAAATTCATGAAGGTAGTACATTCTTACATACCATTACATAGATCCATTAATGTGTCTTAAATAGAATGTATTTTTTATAATCGTGGCAATTCTTATACATCCACAAACGGTGTTATTATCCAGAAGAAAAGTATTGCTCAGTATATAACTCTACATTGACTATATATGTATGATCATACAGTAATACATCAATGTTTACCAGCAAAGTCAGTCCAAGATAGAGGAAGTCTGACTTATAACATAGATTTGGATTGACACGGAAAAAATTGCTCTTGTCAAAAGTAGGCAATGATCTAAATCAGGGGAAGTCAACTGGTATAGAATCATGAACTACTGTCCGTTTTTGAGCAACCAATGCAACCAATTTTTAGTCAATCTACTATTCATTCTATGCATTAAGACCTATGTTTTAGTGCTTCTGGTTAACTTGTGACTTGCCAGTTATAGATGGGGGAAGGAAACAGGAGAACCCATGGAATATAACCCTGTATCTTAGTCACTGGTAACAGCTTACTTACTCAGACCAACAAATGATCGTGCAAAATATGGTGAGACAGCAACCAGTCAATGGCAATTCCTCAAACTGCCTGGCTATCAGGGCAGGCCTATGCTGTGGTTAGAGCGAGTGAGACAAATATATTTGTGCACATGTAAATGTGATGATCTTCTTTAGGTCTGCAAGGTGGTACTGCAGTTCCAACTTCCTATTTCGGTCAATCATCCGGAGCCATCTGGCTGAGTTCTGTCAACTGCAGCGGGACTGAGGGCCGCCTGGACGAGTGCTCTCTGCCCCTGGGCTGGAGTTCTGGACAGGAAAATGTAAGCTGCAGCCATGAGGAGGAGGCTGGCGTCATGTGTTACACAGGTAGGCACATCACATGTTAAAATATGGACTCAAACAAACTAGGTTGTGGTGAAGATATTGAAGTTTTCCAGGTGTGGAGTGCTGAAAACCTTTACTGATTGTGGGGATGGTAATCTAATCAACAATCAAGCGTTCCTCCATTCATAACCTCTCTTATTAGCTGCTTGGATCACGAACAACTATAGATTCACATGTCTTAATAAATTCGACCGATCAGTCACAGGCCTTCTAACAATCAGTCAAAGGGCCTTAACCCCTCAGTATCCTGTGACAGGTTGTGGATTGAATAGCCCCAATTTTCATATTCATATCAGGAAACATGTCAATGTATCGACTTAACATGGGTTGAAAGTGTAAAGATTGGACATGTTATGTTTTACAAAATCTAACCTCAATAGTAAAACTTTATTGCAGGGCTGACCAATTAGTTTAGTTTGTGATATCTTAAAATAATTCTAGGGTTTTGCATGAAATGTTTTTGTTAGGAATGACTGGCACAAATAATGAAAGGCAGGAAATTGCATATTTTGATGAAATAAGTGTTCCTGAAATTCAGAGATTAGCAACATACTATCATGCTATTCATCAAAGCGTATTTATTCAAGGTTAACTACAAATACTGTGTATACTTCTCATTGATATTGCTCATTTATCAATTAATTGCTTTGTCATAGTTCTTCCACACTGAAAAATGCCTGCATTTTAGTATTTCAAGGCACAATATATCCATTATAATTGAATACTCTTACATGCATAGAATCCTTACACATGTAACAAATATCTCTCTTTTAGGCGTGGCACGTCTTGTGAATGGCAGTAGTCCAAGGTCTGGTCGTGTTGAGGTCTACCACCAGGGGACTTGGGGCACAGTTTGTGATGATGGCTGGGAGGATATTGATGCCACGGTCATCTGTAGGCAACTCGGATTTAGAGGTATTAATATAGCACATGACTTCTGCAAATACATTTCAACATTCTCTTCTTCTGGGTAGGGCATTAATATTATTATTATTTTCATTATTATTATTATTAATAGGATCATTATTTTTATAATTGTTATTATCATTATTATCATTACTATTATTATTATTATTATTATTATTTTTATTATTAGTATTATTATTATTGTAGTAATTATAATATTTATTATTATCATCATTATTAGTATTGTTATAATTATTATTGTTATTATTATTATTATTATTATTATTATTTTTATTTTTATTATTATTATAATTATTACTATTATTATTATTATTATTGTTATATTATTACTATTATTGTTATTATTATCATTTTTACTATAATTAATGTTATCATTATCATTATTATTATTATTATTTTTATTGTTATTACTATCATTATTATACATTTATTCATTATTTAAGCAAAAGCTGAAGATGAATATACAATGACTGTCAGTTTATGAAGTTTAACTCTGCAATTTTACGTTCAACGTGTATTGTCATTGCATGCACGACAGGTAAAAACGATAAGCCCATGCTCCTGTGTTGCATTTGTTTTAACATTATACCATTCAATGAAGCTTATATCCAAATCAAACTAGTTTTTCAATACATAAATCCAAAACACATCTTTCATGTACAAAATAAGTTATTACGAAAATTAGTATTTATGAATAGTAATACCCATTTAAATTGAACATAGTAGAATTATGTTTGAAGATGTTTGGGGATATTTTTGAACATATGATCAGTCTGGCTTTTGCTGCAAACATATCTCGGACAATTCGGTTTCAATTGGATTTACGCTAATAGCGAGCGCGCCAGCGCTGCTGCACGAAGTGCAGCAAGCGCAAGCGAGCATTCATGTAACGTACGTGTGTGTACGTAAAGTAGATACAATGTATATATCCAATCTGTATATGTACCAGAAAAGTTTTGAGGTGCCAACAATATGGTCCCACGCGCGTAAACGGAAGTATTTTTTTAGTACATCCGGTCACGCAGGCGCAAGTTTCTGAAGTCTGAAGGGAAGTCTGGGAAATGAACATCACCTTTTGCTTTAAGGGCACATTTTGCCGCCAGATCTTTTCATGCTTTGAACATTGCTTTGTCACGTAATAAGTATGGACTGATCCCTTTAATTGTATCAAAAGAGCGTTTTGATTAGGTATCACGCGAAACTACGCAACAAAGTAACAATGCTCGATCACGCGACGTCGGGGAAACCGATACGATGACGGTGGTCAGGACGATATGTTGAACAGTATTTATGAATATTCAATTTTAATGCGATTTGAAGCATTAAAACCGCCACAACTCATTCTACCTGTCGTTTAATTCTCTCTCAAATCTGTTGCGAAATAAGGATTTTGCGACAGGTTGAAATCGTTGTGGTTTTAATGAAAATTCCTTTTGCTAATTCTATGCTATCTTTTAGTCAGTATCAGAACTGAAATCATCCGAGGCTACGCGTTTCCGTGGCTCAATTTCAATGCGGTTTAAATCGTTAGAACCGCCACAAATTATTCTACATGCTTCTCAATTTGCTTTAAATTCTGTTGAGAAATAAAGATTTTACGACAGGTTGAAATCGTTGTAGTATTAATGCCAATTTTTTTCGCTCAATCTATGTTAGCTTTTGGTCAGTATGAAATGAAATCATCCGAAGCTAGTCGCCTTACCGTTAGTCAATTTAAATGCGGTTTGAATCGATAGAATAAAAGTCACTATTTCCTCTTCGTACTCCTCAATTTGCTTTTAAATCTATTGAGTAAGGAAGATATTGCGACAGGTTGACATTTTTTCGTTCAATCTATGCTATGTTTTGGCCAGTATGAAATGAAATAATCCGATGCTACGCCTTTTCATTAGTCAATTTCAATGCGGTTTCAATCAATAGAATAATAGTCACTATTTCCTCTTCATGCTCCTCAATTTGCTTTAAAATCTGTTGAGTAAGGAAGATTAACTGACAGGTTGAAATTGTTGTAATTTATTTTTTTCAATTTTTTTCGCTCAATCTATGCTCTTTTGGTCAGTTTGAAATGAAATTATCCGAGGCTACGCCTTTCCGTGAGTCAATTTTAATGCTTTTTAAATTGATAGAACCGCCACAAGTTCCTCTACATGCTTCTCAATTGGCTTTAAAATCTGTTGAGAAATAAAGATTTTACGACAGGTTGAAATCGTGGTAATTTTAATGCCAATTATTTTTCGCTTAATCTAAGCTATCTTTTGGTCAGTATGAAATGAAATCATCCGATGCTACGCCTTTCCGTTGCGGTTTAAATCGTTAGAAGCGCCACAATTTCCTCTACGTGCTCCTCAATTTGCTTATAAATCTGTCGGGAAATGAAGATCGAGGGACAGGTTAAATTGTTGTAAAATTTTTGGTATTTTTTTGCTCAATCAGTGCTATCTTTTGGTCAGTATGAAATGAAATCATCTGAAACTACGCCTTTCCATGGGTCAATTTTAATGCGGTTTAAATGGTCAAAACGGTCGCAATTTCCTCTACATGCTTATCAATTTGCTTTCAAATCTGTTGAGTAATAAAGATTTTGCGACAGGTTGGAATCGTTGTAATTTTGATACCATTTTTTTTCGCTCAATCTCAATGCTATCTTTATGTCAGTAGGAAATGAAATCATACGAAACTACGCCTTTCCGTGGGTCAATTTTAATGTAATTTAAATCGTTATATCTGACATAATTTCCTCTACATGCTTCTTAATTGGCTTTCAACTCTGATGAGAAATAGCGATTTAACGAATGGTTGAAATTGCTGTAATTTTTATGCAATTTTTTTTTCGCTCAACCCATGCTATTTTTGGTCAGTATGAAATGAAATCATTCGAAGCAACGCATTTCCGTGGGTAAATTTTAATGCGGTGTAGATCGTTAGAATCACCACAATATCCACTACATGCTTCTCTTTTAAATATTTTATTTGCTTTTAAATCTGTAGCAAAATGAAGATTCTGGGAAAGGTTGAAATCTTAGTGAGTTTTATGACATCTTTAGTAGCCGGAAAAGTTGCCACACTGATGGACTCAATGTTTACGGCAAAAATAAATTACTCGCCAGGTTTCAAATTTCTAAACCTCACAATTCGTTCTACTAGCTTTTAATTGCTCTCTTAAATCTGTTACAAAATGATGATTTTGCGACGGGTTGAAATCATAGTAATTGTATGCGATTTCTTATGGTCAGAACAAAATGAAATCATACGAAGCTTCGCGCTCGCTTCCTGGCCATGCCAGCATCATATTAAAACATTGTGACACACATGGGCTGTTAATTCAAGGAACATTCAATGATATAAGCTGTGTGTATGACAACAGGGAAGACGATAATGATTGGTCATAGGATATACGTCAAGAAATGTACTTACATATTGCAATCTACTAGATATAACCTCATATAAATCGAGTATGAATGTTCAAACAGTTCATATTATTGACTATTTACATGTTGACCCTACATGTAGCATTAGATCCTTTCCTTTAACTTTGGAAGATTTAGCGTTATTTCATTGCAAGTATTAATCACTTCACTTTATCGTCAGTTTTAGTATTCTTATATGTTGTACTATTTTTTGTATTACTGTGATCAGTATGTAATAGGTTTCGAGAGTTCCTGAAGTACTGAACAATTTTTCTTTAACATGCGTCTAAAAAAGAATGTAACCTGTCGCCAGAAAGTATTTATTTCCTGACAATCAATACAACGTAATTTATAAGCAGTGGACTTGGCTCTTTGTCTACATGAGAGCACATCAAAACTGTCTATGTGAAAGCATATTTGTGAAAATATCGTGCCAATCTATATTGCAAAAACCTGACACTCTTGGCATACGCTAGAATAGTAGTGAAAAGGAAATTCAAATTGTTTTTCATGAATTGAAACCAAAGTCAATACCACACAAAAGAATGTATCAATACATCATAATGATAAAATGGTGGAAGATTTCTATTGAATTGGTTTTGTTTTGTCCCCAGGTGGCACTGCTGTGGTCAAGTCACACTTTGGCCAGGGTAATGGCACAATCTGGCTGGACAATGTCCATTGCACTGGAGGAGAAATTGGAATAAGTGCTTGCAACCATGACGGATGGGGCAAGAGCAACTGTGTTCACAGGGAGGATGCAGGAGTAAACTGCTATTAGCCATAGGTGCAAGGCATACAGTACAGCACAGTGACACGAAACCCCAACCTTGCAAGGAACATTTCAAATCATTTTAAAAAGATTAAACATCTACATGCTTAATATATATGGTATATCACTTGCAGAGTACTCAATGCTAAGAGTGTTCACCCTTCTTAACAAATAAAAGATATTTAGTTACATTATATGTGTATTTGTTTAAAACTTACCCATAATGCCTGCAAGGGGTACAAGTGGAATATCTTGTTGATTACTTACAAATTGTATTAGCAGTATATATTGTGAAAAGTATTCATTTTAGATATTACTTAAAACCTATAACAACATTTTTGCATGTGATTAGTGAAATTATGTCAAAGATGGCAAATGTTTGCTGAAGACATATTACCTTTATAGATTCTATACATGTAAGAGACAAACCCAACATTTGATGACCAATGATCTGAAGCTCGTTTAAACAATAACAACATTGGTGTACGTCCCCTAGGGTAAATTAATGATATGGTTTCTGGTAATAATGATATACAGCACAATTTATACTCTCATAAGCATACTTATATTTTATAGACCTCTCAATCTTCAGCTAAATATCTCATCCGTATTGATTTAATGTAGTGCATATAGTCAGGAGAGCATGGTATTCCTTTAATTTATCACATTCTCTCGTCCAATCAAAAAGGTCTGATATGGAACATAGATCCTACTGCGGGTACGCTTTTGTATAGTACAGATGACCTTTAATAAATTGCAATATATTCCTTCTATGTTTCTACGTCATCAGGAAATCCTGTAGTGTTGATTTTTAAGGAAATGTATAAATGGCTTATTTTCAATGTACGGTTAGGTTGAAGGGCTTTTGGTAGATGATTGAAGTGTCCACATTTTCTCTCAACAGACAGCATAATACAAATTGCATACAGCAAAATGTCTTTTGTTATTATTACCTACACCTTTTCGGGATGGTTGGTCTGCATTTTAACTTTACTAAACATCGGGGACTGCCATCTTTCTACCCCATAATCACTCTGTAAACAAGGGACTGCAACATAACCACCACATCACCACATACTATACACACATTAACGTTAGCGGTTGATGAACGGTAGTTATGGTCAACATGGGGTTCTGCCACAGGTCTAGCACTTAGAGACTCAGCTAAAGAATAAGGTGTACAACTCAGATATATTCTTTAGTATATTGCCCCCTTCAATTATATGGATGGAAAGTATAGAAATATAATCTCCCTCTTCATTTTTATAGAGAAAATAAACATGAACATATCGATTGATGTTATTGCTATCATATAGTCTTATCAACCTAAGTGCAATGTTTTTATTAAGGCATGGCTAATGGACTTCATCATTTACGGAAGTGGTGAGTCAGGTGTGATTATTGAGACCTTTCTGAATTAGAAAAGACTCTAGTCTGAATCGGATGTAAAGTCATTATCTTGTTTCCTTACGAATCAAAGTCAAAGTATATTATTATCTGCCTGAAATTGCTTATGCTTATGTTATGACTTATTCTCGCATATGACATTGTTCATAGATGTTAGGCATAGCATTCTGGAAAAGAACATGCAAGCCAATCTGAATCTGAACTTCAGCCAATTATTATATATGGATAACCATCACATTCCCACATGTAGATAAAGAAACAATACAGAGGAATGGATATAACATTTGCTCTGTTTCAGTCTTATTCATTCTTTATTTCTATTAGAAGATTTAAAATGTTTTCTTAAGTGAAGAAAAAGAGCTATTCCCCCTTTACTGATTCTTTTAAGCAAGTCCATAAGAGGTTGTGTGATAAATAGTCGCATATTCTGCTCCACCATGTGTGATAAATAGTCGCATATTCTGCTCCACCATTTCCTAATCAGTCATTAAAACTCTTATAATATCTAAGTTGACATACTGCTCCTACCATCCCAAGATCTATATTCATTAAAACGTATTTCAGTTTCCACTTTCACAAAAATAAATACATTTTGTACACTTTGTACTGATGTTTTTGCAAATGTATTCTAAAATAGCTTTCTCAAAATCGTATGAGGGAAGATTTTTCATTTTCACACTATTTTGAGGTGAAAATGTGAATGAGAGAGGAACACGCTGATAACACAGTGTGTTCTGTGGTCATTTCAAGGTTAATCATCAAGGTCATTTGGGTTTTCTATTTTTTTTATCCCCATTTGCTATCTTGTGGTCAAAAATTGTGAGAATATGAAAATTAAGCACAAAGATATGCCAATATATATACTCTCCATTTCACAATATGAGGTATTTGGCCCCATACATTTAAGCATACTGGGACAGAATGGCATAACGTGTGAGGCGGACTTTTCAAAAACTGACCAAAGTTAATCAAGATTTGAAACCTCGTAATGTATGTAAACTTTAAACTTGTCAAGACACAGTAAAACGTTTACATGTTTAAGTTATCTTGACTCCTTATATCTCCCTATTTCCAATTACGTATGTGTGTATGGATGTATTATGTATGTATGTATGTATGTATGTATGTATGTATGTATGTATGTATGTATGTATGTATGCATGTATGTATGTATGTATGTATGTATGTATGCATGAATGTAAGCGTGTGCAGTTCCGACATTTAATTCATGCACTAAATGCCTGGGAAGCCCGGGCGTAATACGCGACCGCATGCCGATCGTCACCAAATTTCTTAGGCGTGGATGCATGGATGACCTCACAACTGAACGTAGAAAATTCGCAGGCTACGAGGGTTAGTGATATGCCTGGCTTATTTCTTATGCATGGGTGTTTGTACAACCAGGCAAAAGCAGACGTCCGGTCGACTGGTGCATGAACTAAATGTCTGTACTGTATATGTGAAAATATCTGTGTATGTTTCTTTGTATCTATGTTTGTCTTCGTGTATGACTTAGTTCTACTCTGGTTGGGACAATCATCAATATATAGTTTAATATATGTCGCCCTTTAGGCTAATAACCTTTGCACCCTCTTGGCGAAGAGGATATAACATCATACGTTTTGCAATTTGTGTGCATGTAAGTACCCAATAGTTTGTGTGTGTATGTATGTATGTATGTATGTATGTATGTATGTATATATGTATTTATTTATGTATGTAAGTATATGTGTATGTATGTATGTATGTATGCATGTATGTATGTATGTATTATGCTTGTATGTATGTATGTATGTACGTATGTATGTATGTATGTACACAGATGTATATGTATGTGTGTTTGTATGTATCATGTATGTATGTATGTATGTATGTATGTATGTATGTATGTATTATGTATGTGCTATGTATGTATGTATGTGTTTATATATGTATGTTCGTATGTATTTCTATTTACGTATTTATGTATATGTGTGTTCACTTATACGCGTGTATGCTTAGATATGTATCTATGTGAATATGAGGTGATGTATGTGAGTATCTATGTATGTGAGTTTCAATGAATGAATGTATGAAGGCATGTATTCATGTATGTATGTACGCATGTATCTATCTATCTATATATCTATCTATCTATCAATCTATCTATCTATCTATCTATTTATCTATCTGTGTATGTATGCGTGTATGGATATTTCTAGTTCCTATGTCTGTCTATCTGTTTGTATGTACATACCTTCGCATGTGTATAATACGTAGGTAGGTAGGAATGAGGATATTGATGCATGTATGTAGCTATGTATACGTACGTGTGAATACTTGCCTTATGTATGCATATGTGCACAACACACGAGAGCTAGACGTTTTTGCGCGAATTCTTTATTTTGCGAGCTTGCTCGCATTTCCATACCAAATGCACCCTCATTACACCCTCATTCCAATAGTATACCTCTCGGATTGAGTCTGTCTGGATATTGAACCTGCTATATCTGAACTCCTAGGGGACTTTCAAAAAGGAAGGATTTATTTTTTCTGTCAATTGTAGTTATTGTTAGCCTGATATAGTTGTCAAAACCAAACTCGGACTCAGAAACTTCATACTGTGTTTTCTAACCTCACACCATGAATGCCTCCCGGAAAAGCAGGAATAATTTGCGAAGATAATACCATTATCCATTAGAGTTCTTTACCAGTAGGCATGCGTGCAAAGCGGTATGACCTAGTGTCTTTTCAACATGGTAACTACAAAGCTGCAGATATCCCTTTTCTGATTTGTTTGCAAGACTTGCTCTTTGTTATTCAGCTGGATAATTCTGAGGTATGGGGAGTTTTCTTCCTATTACGATGGGTGCTCTTGTGGCCATCTTTATTGCTCACCGTTGGACCCGAGAACAGTTTGTTCCTGGTAAGTATAGTATAGCTATCGCATTCTCTCTTGTTTAGCGATACCCCTATTTGCTAACGCATTGCTTCTGTATATTTCCTCTAGAAATTGCCATTCGGATCTATGGTACTTTTGAAAGTAACTTAAATGTTAAGAATATATTTACAAAACATTTGACCAGAGATATTGATGGTGCTCTGATTGACATTTTTTCTGCAAGAATTTCCTCAAGTATATGCCTCTGCATGACTGATTTCACCAATATCGTCAAGCTGGTTTTGGCCGTTGTGATGTTGTTATTTTTTTATTGTTGTTGTTGTTATTGTGGAGCTGCTGAAGGTGTTATTATATTAAGTATGTATGTAGTTGGTTGACAGAGTTGTTTGTATTATTATTATTATTATTTTATTTCTAAATATTTCTTTCTTATTATTACTATATTAGTATATGTTTTATTATTTTTATCAACATTGTTGTCGGCGTTGTTGGTGTTGTCATTATTTTCATTGTCGCTAATATTGTTGTTGTTATCATTAGTATCACTACTATATTGTTATTGTTATCGTTATTTCTTATTAGGATTATCATTATCATTATCATTTTTACCATTATAATTATTCTTGTCTTTATGATTCTTATTCTTCTTATCATTATTATTAGTACTATGAGTAGTAGTAGTAGTAGTAGTAGTAGTAGTAGTAGTAGTAGTAGTAGTAGTAGTAGTAGAAGTAGTAGCAGTTGTTGTATTATCACTATTATTATAATAATTATTTTTATTATTTTTTTTTTTTATCATTGTTAGTAGTGTTAATATTATTATTATTATTATTATTATTATTATTATTATTATTATTATTATTATTATTTTCATCATTATTATTATCATTACTATTATCATTTTTATCATTATTATCATTATTATTGTTATTTCTATTATTGTCATTGCTATTATTATCAACATTATTATTATTATTTCTATTATTATTACTACCATTATCATTATGTTTTGCATTATCATTATCTTTATTATTATTATTATTATTATTATTATTATTATTATTATTATTATTATTATTATTATAACTATAATTATTATTGTTATTATTATTATTATATTATTGTTATCATTATAGAGATGGTTGAAGGTATGCGAGTTCTGGTGACTGGAGCCTCGTCAGGAATAGGCGAGGAGATGGCCTGCCAGTATGCTAGGATGGGGGCCAGTGTCTTTATAACAGCATGCAGGGAATCACGCCTGCAGCGAGTCATAGAGAAATGCAGGCAACTTGGTCCCAAGACAGCTAAATACGGCTATGTCGCTGCTGATATGAGCAATACGGCTCACACCAAAACAGTCATCAAGGTCATTTTGTGTGAATTATTTATGAATCACTTTTCCGATATCATTCATGTTATTCATTTTCAATATCAAAATTAAAACAACTTGAAGTTGTGCCTGATAATAAAGAAATAAAACTGAGGTATATTTTTAATGATTTAACCGTGGATCTTTGGAACAGAGAGGGAAGCATTCGTGTGTACTTGGAAGTACATGTGTGTATCAATATGTTATATTACTTTTATAGAAATGATACTCAATCGTTTTTTTGTGTGCGGGGCTCTTCCCTAAGATAGATTCTTCACCATTTATATGAACGTACTCGTTACCATCTCTTTTTGTGCAAAAATCTTTTGGATATCATTCATATCAGATCTCAGTTCAACTAACCCTTTGGGCAAAGTCCCAACTTATCTCAAATGCAATATGTAAACTAAAAGTATCGAGAAACAGTGATATGTCAAAAGAGAAATCTTTCAAGAAACAAGGTAACAATATGGAATTGTCTATTTTTGCATGCGAAGATTGCAATAATATTTGACATTGTGTTAGTAAATAGTCACCCGTCAATAGTTATAAAGGATAAGACTACTAGTGATCTTTAATTAATGTTTTACATTAAGTTGAAAAAAATGCCCTGACATCTGAAAGACGAAAAAGCCAGATGTGTTTAGACTTTTTCAAGGCATTTCAAAAATTGATTTAGAAAAAACTTCAAATTAAGTACTTCATCTTCCCTGTCAGTGAAATTCATTTCTTTCTCTTGATTGGGTCATATATATCTTTACTAGGTATTTTAATTAAGGTTGATTGTTTCATCGACGGCATTCTATTACTGAATACTGTAGGGACTGTAGATCTGGTTAATTTAGGTTGTCTGAACCTAATGGATCTTGCCTTTTCTGAATTTGCCGAATCTTAATTCCCCGATCATATTATCGCTAAATTAAAAACAGCTGCTAGTTGTTATCACATTGACCCCTAGGAAGAAAGAGTTGCATATCAATGTCTCTTCTTCTTCTTCTTTTTTACCACCAAACTTCATAAAACACTCAGGGGGGGGGGGGTATGAGTGACTGGGAGAATATAAACGACTGCGAGTTAATTTGTTAGGGGGTTAAAAACCTGACCTCTATTTAGATTGGTAATAGAGACTTGAGGCTAGCTTTGAATGCCTCCTCAGGTGTCTGAGATTTTGAGAGTTTCGTGTAGAGCATTCCACTCTTAGATGGTTCTAGAGAAGAAGGAGGACCTGTGGTAGTCACTAGTTGATCTGGGGACAAGGTAGCCAGCAGGATGACACAGACGGGAAGATCTTGTTATAAGTTTAGGTGGGGCAATGTAGGTACAGCAACCAGTCCATTGGCAGTTTTTTACAGCATGATGAGTTGCATGTGAATTTTGCTGATGATGTCCCTGGTATATGGATCCGAGATGGTTGCCAAACATTACACCATTGGTCTTACTAGTGTCTTGTAGGCCTTGAACTTTGGTTTTGGTACTTTCGATGTGAGTGTTCCATTTGAGATCCTTTGTTATGGTTCCACCAAGGTATTTGGCTGCGTCAACGGATTTGAGGGTGTGGCCATGAAGAACATAGTTGGACTGGATGGTTGTTTTCTTGTGGCTAATGTGGATGATCTCGCACTTGACTGCATGAAATCCCATCTGCCATTGTGTTTCCAAGTCGGCAAGTCGGTTCAGGTCATCTTCAAGGAATCGATTGTCCCACCACTTGGATTTGCTGGCAAGATAGGCGATGGTGTCATCTGCAAACATGCATGTGTCGAATTAAGGCCTTTGCCAATGTCGTTCATGTAGAATAGATCTAGAAACAAGGATCGTCCAAAACTTAGCCTTGGGATACACTAGATAGTACGCTGACATAATCAGTTTTTTTGTCCCTCTACTTCTACGGCATGGGTATCTGTTTCTGAGGAAACCTTCTATCCATCAGTTTGTTTGTTCGTGTATGCCGTAGAAGTTCAGCTTTTGAGTAAGCTTGCTATGACTGACTTTATCAAAAGCCTTGAAGAAGAGCATACAAATGTGCAGAAAATGTAAAGTTATTTTAGTTGCGTTTGATCGGATATGGTAGTCAATGATTGCACATTGGGATGAAATAATTATGTTAGATATTGTTCTATTCGTTTAGGCTGTGCTAAAAGCTTTTGGTGGACTTGACCATCTCATTCTAAATCACGCCTTGATCCCAACTCCTGCCTATTGAAACTCTACTGCAGAAGAACTGGGCCAAATCGGATATGTGATGGAAACAAACTTCCTGTCATTCGTCCACCTGGTCCCCAATGCGATACCCCACCTAGCGGAGAGCAGGGGAAACATAGGCGTTGTATCCTCTTTGGTTTGTAAGCTAATTGGGAGATTTTTTTATTTCTTCAAAACGCATGTCTCATTTTTATAATTTCTTAACAACACACACAAAACCAAATACTGGTTCATATCACACACATCAAATGCAACTTCTGTACTATATCGGATGATTATGGACTAAGAGACTAAAGATCCTTACTAGTAAAATCTATATTTTGTCAACATTAGATAATTGTTTTCATGTATTACCCTAGCTAATCGGGACTAAAGGTAACATCCTACTTGAAACCAGGGCCATTTATGATGATAGAATATCTGAAAACAGAAGTTAACAGAAGACAATGGCCCCATACCACACGATTTATGGATCAAAACCCCTATTCAACATATGTGGTATTTGGATTATTAAAGCAATTATTTAAATGATAGTTAGATGTGCATTTAGGAATAACGTTTTGAAGTTGGCCTAAGGCAGTTTTAGCTGTTTATTTGAGTAAAATCTTTGGATAGATATCCGAAAGTTTTAGAAAGAGACAGTCAGCTGCAATGGCTGCACATTTTAATTTGTACAAATAATGGTGAGAACATGTACCTTTTGGTACACTTTCGTGAAATCTGTTCCTGGCAGTTGTGCCTATAAATTACAGTGCAATAGCTGTTTATCTGAGATGCTTAGAGAAAAGTCATCTGCTTTGGAAATGTTCGCTGAATAAAAAAAGAAATTTCTTCCTAGTTCTGGATTCGTATCTTGTCAAGAGCTGTGGAAAATGGTTGACACATAATGCTAACAGTCCAAACTAATTAGAAAAACTGAATAACGTATACTAGTATTACATTTTCCAAGTTGTTTGGATTTGGAGCAGAGCCATTATGTTTCACCTTTTAAAGTTTTTTTGATGTTTTGCATCGTTTCACAAAGGTTACTTATACTGATGGGAAACGCTTTTTAAGTGTAAGGAATCGCTCTAAAATTGTGTCGATCAATTGCTTAGATGTTTGAAAAATCAAGCAATCAAAATGATTACACGTGTATCTTGCTTGTGGTTGTTGTATTTGTAATGCACCCAAACACAAAGAAGAAAATGAACATCATGAATATAAATAAGAAAGAACTGAAAAAAGTCTGAATGCGCTGTTGAGCCTCATGTTCAATCTTTCCTCGTTACAGGCAAAATATCCTACCCACTGATGGCTCCTTATTCAGCCTCCAAATTTGCTTTAGAAGGATTTTTTGATGGATTTAGACAGGAACAGGTTATGAAGCAAACTGGAGTCTCTGCAACATTGATATGTTATGGTACAATTGGTAAGTTAAAACAAGAGAGTATCATTGTTCTATGCACACATCAACAACTGCTGTTGCGATTGCCAGAAATACTATTAGCGCCAGCAGCGGCAGTAGTTGTTGTTGTTAATAAATAGTTGTGCAAATTGCCCAAATCAGATATTGACAATCGTTGCATGCAATACACAAGTGTTAAAAATCTGGCCAGCCACAAAGGCTTATACTGGATCAAATACAATCATGAATATACTTATAAAGATTAACAGATAGAATGTACAGTATATTACCAAACTATTCATAAAAAAATTGAAGTAAGTTTGGTATATATGGACTCACTTCATCTACACGCTAATTCCTTGGGACCCAACTAAAATCGAGCAAGCTAAGATTATGTCGAATAGAAAAACTGATTTGATAACAATAAGTTAATAGTTAACATTTGGGACCTGTTTCACATCTTGTGTTGTACTCTCCTATTGAAGCAAAATGAAGCAGATTTTATCTATACAGTAGTAGTAGTAGTAGTAGTAGTAGTAGTAGTAGTAGTAGTAGCATCAGTAGTAGCAGTAGTATATGTAGGTATAATTATTTCCATACAGGTACGGAGAAGGAGTTTGAAGTGTTTGCGTCAGAGTCACCATTAGGATGGGTCACAAGGGACGGTGTGACTCCCGCCAACACAAGCGATGCCGCCATGGCTGCCATAGAAGCTACATCACTCAGAGAAGCAGAAATATGGTTTCCCAGCTTGTAAAAGATAGTCTACGTATTGCGAACACTAGGACTTAGGGATTTATTAGAATGGGACCTTCGACGGATGCATAATGCTTATAACTCAAAGGCTAATTAAACCATTATCGCCCACAGCGGTCAAAAGCAGCTTGACAGATTCGGTCAAATCTTTCAGGCAAACACATAACTGAAAACTCATAAGAAAGAGAAATTGTTATCCGGACAATACCAGCAACACTTGTTCAAATATTTCGATAAACGATTCCCAATTGCAAAGAAATGGTCAAAAGTATTGAAGGTACAAACGGCAATTTCCTGAGGAACTCTCAAGCATCAGTTGGGTAAACACTTTAAAATAAAAAGAAGTTATGTTTCTCTCACTACACCAACTTCGGAATATTTCATTTCTATATGTTCCATGCATAGTGTGGAAGGTCAATTTTAACTTTGAATAGATAGTGCCTTAAAACTATTGTAGACAATTGCCATCTTTATATTGTACACCCAACTGAGGTATCTTATATTTTGCATACTTTGAACATAATCATATTACCAAGAACAAACATGTATTGTTCTAAAATAATTGTGGAAACGAACCTTCCAGCTGTTCATGTTTGTTTTACTGAGTTTTTCTCTGACCCACTTTTAAAACATGCTGCTTTTTCATAGCGGTTCTAAGCAACTAGCAGTATAATGATCACAATGAATTTCTCTTCGCCACTCTTATGCTTATGGCTTATATGTATCTGAACCACCCAAATAAATATTACACCCCAGTGCGACCTTCCAGGCAAGATTGAATTTTAAATATAAACATCGTTATGCCTACGACATTTATACCCCTCAAGCAAGAAGTCTCCCTGGCGACGGGGTATTGAAAACCTTCTGAGGATTGGAAAATCACTGGTGGATATTTTGTATTAGGAGAGACATGAATTTTCACTAGTCGACTTCAGATTTCCATTACCTTCGCTGGCGTTTCACTGGTAGAATTTCGCCAGTGGCGTTTTCGTACGGGTTAAGAGTTCATGTGGTTCTGTGCTTAAACTTGGTAAAGTGCCAAAAATATCAAACCCAAGTTAACGCTTGACCTAAAACACGCCTCCGTATATGCTGATAGTCAGATCTAGTGAAGACCAAAAATTAGGTTCTGGAATGAAAAGAAAATTGGTAAATACAAACTGTCAAATATCTTAACAACCATTTTCAAGCCGTCATTTACTCGCGGTTACTAGTACTTCATATCCGCATAAAGATGTCTAAAACAATGCTCAACTGTTGCTCTCACGTAAGCCATATTTAATCGAATGAGTAATTAGAGGACCAATTACAAATGGTTTGGCCTATTAGTCTCGTCCGGAACGGTATATATGAACTTAGCCACTGCTCATGCCAGTACTCCGCGGGATGCAAACAACTCCCTTTCAACAGCAATACGTTTAGGTAAGCAATGTGTGTCTGAAAGTAAGGGCAGGTATGAAACCTATACAAATCACAGGGGCTGATGGTTGATGAAAAAGAACATTGATAAGCACGCATTCAAATACATACGCACTTACATATATACGTACATACATACACACATATATACATACATACATTCATACATACATACATGTATACATTCATAGAATCAAACACATACATGCACTCATGCATACAAACATACATACAAAAATACATACATACGTACGTACGTACGTAAGTACATACACACACACTTGTTTATATGCACATGTGTATGTATGTATGTAAGTATGTATGTATGTACGTACGTACGTGTGCACACATGTATGTATCTATGAAAATATCTTATGTTTCTCTGTATCTATGTTTGCCTGAGTGTATGACTTCGTTCTAATTCGATTTTGACAGCCGGCAAATGATAGTTGCGTGGCTGTCGCCCTTTGGCCGTTTAATCTTTGTACCCTCTTGGTGCATAGGATGTTACTTCATAAGTTTACGACTTGTGTAGATGTAAGTACTAGGTACATGTTTGACCATATATGTATGTGTGTATATATGTATGCATGTATGTATGCATATATGAGTGTATGTATGTATGTATGTACGCACGTACGTGTGCATGTATGTATGTTTGTGTGTTTGTAGGTGGGGTTTAAATATATGTGTAGGACAGGAGGACGGAGAGGGGACAGACCAAATATTTGGTAGGATATCTGTACAGGACGGGTGGGGAACTGACCTGATGCAGGATGCATGACATAAGTATTGAGTCTGTTCACTCCAATCCCATAATGCATTGCAAAATCCATTGGCCGCCATGTTGGAGGGTAATTCATGTAAACAGACATGGCTACTCCAATGAAGAACCATATGCTATCCTTTCAGTTTACGCTAACAATTTAGATAAAAACACTAAATCTAGGTATCTCTGTAAGATAAAATGTATTGGGAGTATAGACCCATACTATTTACCACTAAATCAATTTGATTTCAGTGTAGAAGATTTACCTAACATTACATATATCCTGATGTTTTCACATATCTGGTATGTACAACATCAGCCTATAGTACAGAGCAGATATAGAGCTACACGGGATTTGAAGCGTACAACCAATTTGTCAATGGGTGGGTGAGAGACAGTGGATCAAAATATATATAAAGAATAGGACATTGGTGATAGCAAAGTTAAATTTCTAACTTACATAAACTGGTTATATTCTAGTGGATATCCTAAAAATGTATCCATCCACATAGCTATGTCCGCTGTTGGTCATTGAAAGGTCAGAATTGTTCGCTTCTGAGACAAGTACAAGCACATAAGAAAATCTAAAGCAGGCTAGCAGTTTGATATACTTGTTCCATTCTGATAGAGGAGAAAGGTGGCCTAGGAAAAGGATGCTTAATCAGACAGATAAAATGTATAGGGCAATTAACACTGATTTGAATGTTTGTAGTAACTCGAGTTACCATCCCTGCTATCCAGACTGTGGTTTTGAGTGCATGAATAAGGCCAAGCAAATGGTTTCTTTTTGATACTGTAGAATAGTTGCCCAGAAAAGGGATACTTTAATTGAGAGTTGAGTTGTATTGGTCAATTAAGACTTGTTGGTATGTTTGTTAAAGCACCTATAACCAGCCTTGTGTCCTGTGACTGTGATAAAGGTTTCTTGGTGCATAGAGAGGGCCAAGCGAAACATCTTAGTTTCTTGTGGGCTTTGCCTTTTCAAATTAAGCATTAAATATTTGCAGTATAAGAAGGTTTTAAACATACATGAACTATAGCTCCACATCATTTGTTCTAGGTTCTCCACTTCCAAGAATTCAGTTATAATTGCTAACGGCGAAGCCAACATATGCCTATGAATTATGGATGGTATATATGGCCATATGGAAAGTTGTTTAATTTAATGGTATATAATCATTTGATATAAGTTTAAAATTCACCCTTGCAATATGTAGTTTTCTGTTCTAATGTTGGCTACTGTGATATAAATAGAACTAAAGATATCCATCCAAGGAAGCGCATCAGAATACTGCACCTGCATTAATACCATTTATATATGGGTGACCCTAAAGATTTGAAATTAGAAAGTAAAACAACAGAAGTAACGATCTGAGCGTAAAGTATTTAAATGGAAATTTTCTATATCCAAGCAAACGGATAATAACCTTTCATCATTTTGGAAAGATCTTAAGAAAGTATCCAGCAAGCATTATGTAGTATTCTCAAAATATTCTATCACTCCCGCTATGTTGCCCTAGGTAAGATTAATGTGAAAAAAAATATGGCCCAGTCAGTTTTTACGATTAAAAAGTGATTCAATAATGCAAAGGCAGACTTACTCAGGCAGTCTTTCTTGCCACAGAAACCCCAATAAATTCATCTTAGAATTTAAAGTACAAAGCTGGGTTTCTACACTAAAGATGTAACATTGTCGTGTTACCCACTTCAGAGAAGGTTTACACTCAACATTTGTGTTGTGATTTAGGGCAGAAGATTTTCCTACAGAGATGTAAGATGTAGTAAAATTCA
>OZ012697.1:12586327-12593827 GCA_963942565.1 Maea johnstoni | reverse complement strand
CTGACGCCGAGTGACTCCCGAAGTGACTGGGCTTCCGAGTCTGCTGCCGCCACTTGCTGCCGCTAAACACGCAGAGGATTATAAAATCTTAAGTTAAATCTGATGTTTATTTAGTGGAAAAAAATCAGCGTTTTATTAAAATAAGGGTGCTTTTTTGGCCAGAAATCAGTGCTTTAGGGGTATTTTTTAATTTTGATAACGAACGTATGCGCCTCCCTAAATACCCAAGATCAGCCCCCCCCCCCCCCCCCCCCCCCCCCGGGGTTTGGATGCATTAGCACTGATGCCTTGAAACAAGGCTGGCTATTGTGTCATTACGAAATTGGTGGGTTTCATATACAATCAAATTGAAAAAAGAAGAGATAACACGTTCAGTCATTAAAAGCTGTTTTTGATCAAGTTGTCTTGAAGAGAATTAGTTAACCTTGATATTGATTCATCATTCTTCTTTACCCTTTTTGAATCATCTTGTACTTTGACTCCAGCCCTTAACTGAAGAAAAATACTTTACTTGTGGTTTCAGCGCTTACAAAAAAAAGATTCAAAGCATGCAAATGTGCAGAAAATAGAAAATATGAAATTATCTTAGTCGCATTTGATTGGATACAGTAGTCTATGATTGCGCATTCTGAATAAGTAGTTTTGTTATGTTAGATTTTTTTAGTTTGTTTGCGCCTGACGAACGTTTTTGAAGCAAAAGAACCTGTAAAACCAAAACCAAATGGGACTGGCCAACAAGAGAAAGATTAAGGTCATGCATATATGCAGATAATTTTAAGCTATCTTGGCTTGTGTATGGAAATAGTGTAATTGAACATTGTGATGAAATGATTATGTATTAAGACATTGTTTGATTCGTTTAGGCTGCGCTAAAAGCTTTGGGTGGACTTGACCATCTCATGCTAAACCACGCCCTGATTGTACCACCCGGGTATTGGAACTCTACTGCAGAAGAACTGGACAGACTCAAATATGTGATGGAAACAAACTTCCTGTCGTTCGTCCACCTGGTGTCTAATGCGATGCCCCACCTAGCGGAGAGCAGGGGAAACATAGGTGTTGTATCCTCTATGGCTGGTAAGCTATTTTGAACTTTTGTTTTGATTTCTGCAAAACTTATACTGATGTGTGCAGTGCTGGGTGTCAGGAATTATTACTTACACGCTCATTCAGTGGATGGTATATATCCTGACCAAGAGAGATTTTGGATAGATGGAAAATCAATGTGGTTACCAATGTTGACAATTTTCTTTAAAATATTCTGCACATGTATGTATACACACATTCGGAAAAGCAGAAACACCTCGGGGGCACCTATAGACCACCATGGAACAACCAATTGCGGCAGTTGTACTCAACGAGTGCCTGTGTTCTTTTTTATTTGCATTGCAGACAATCAAATGAGTAAATGAAGAAAGTGAATATATAAAATAAAAATATGGAAGAAAAGAAAAAAAACTGCAATTTCAATAGGTTCAGACATTAAAAAAATAGGAAGATTCGAGGGGTTGCAAATGATAACTTAACATTAAGTGATTATTAAAAAACTAACACAACATGTCATGGTGCAATCATTCAAGAAAAAATTAACTAGTGTGCTGTTGAGCTTCCAAATAATAGTTTTCAAACTTGCAGCTTGGTTTGATAGCAGCATCTTCTTCTTGATAAGTTCAATCGCAGTATTCTACTGTATTAACTTAAAGCGAATGCTTCATAGTCATGAACAGGAATTAAAGTTGTTATGCGAATGTCCAGTAATTGCCTTTTTAATGTAAGATTTATGTTGAGGTCAAACAGAAAGTATCTATTTTGCTTTAATTTGTTATTGAACTATATGAAGGTCTTGGCAAATCTGAATTACACAAGTTTAGAGACCGAAGGTAAGTATCCATGGCAGCATTGTCTTTATTCAGGATCTTGTAGGATGTTTTATTCGTCAACTACCAAGCATTACGTTTGACAAAATCTACTGCATTCAAGCTATCGTTGTGTAAATCCTGTGACTATATTGCAATGGAACACGACTACTGTATATCACTTAGCTAAGCACAAGTATGTATATGTTTAATCTTTCCTCGTTTCAGGCAAAATATCCACCCCTCTGATGACTTCTTACGCAGCTTCCAAATTTGCATTAGAAGGATTTTTTGATGGATTCAGACAGGAACAGGTTATGAAGAACACTGGAGTCTCTGCAACATTGATATTATATGGTACAATTGGTAAGTTTAAACAAGAGAGGGTATCATAAATAAATACACACATCATCAACTGCTGTTGCGATTAGCAGAAATACTATCTGCAGCAGCAGAAGTAGTTCGTGTTGTTGTTAGATAGTTCATTGTCTAAATCAGAGATTGACATTCATCACATGCAATGCACAAATGTTAAAAATCCAGCCAGCCCCAAAGGCTTATACTGGATCAAATACAATCATGAATATACTCATGAAAGATTATCAGACAGACATTCACCATATAGAATGTACAATATATCGTATAATCAATCATGTAAAGCTTAATGTAAGTCTTCTATCTATGGAGTCACTTCTTTTACACACAGATTCCTAAAACCCAACTATAATTGAGCCAGCCAAGTTTATGACGAATAGGAAAACATGACTAGAGTGGTTTAATAAAAATCAGTAACTAGTTAACATTTGAGACCTCCTGTTGTACAGCTCCTGTTGTACTCTCCCATTGAAACAAAATGATGCAGTTTTTATTTATAGTAGCGTAGTAGAAGTAGTAGTAGTTAGGGTTGTCAGTTTTTTCCGAGGGGCGTTTTTGTCCGTGGAAAAGGGTGGGTTTTTTTTCGTCTTTTCATTAGAATTTTTTATAGATGGAATGGAATAGTATGAAACCAAATGAGCAGCATGTTGGGAAAACTCCGGAGTACCTTGCCAAAGCAAGAGGATTTCAAAGCCATGCTGATCCCTTTCCAGCATCCCTTTTCAAGGTGGGCAGCATTAATCCTTTGACCTGGTGGAAAGGCCTGAAGTATGCTGCTTTGCCAGAAGGACTAGTTGAACTTATGATATAGCTGTACTCTACTTACTGCATCATCTGTTTCCATCTGTTTTATGAGAATCTTTTCATCATATAGACACATCCACAACAATATCCGCAACTGTCATGGGGTAGAAAAAGCAACAAAACTTGTCTTCTGCTCTTGGATGTTAAGGGGAGGGGGGGACCTAGACTATTAATTATCCCCATGTAGGGCAAGTGCCAATGTTTGGCTTATCATTGTATAGGTAATCCCATTGAATTGCTATTGGACAGGAACTGACTGCATAGTTAACCACTTCTTTTCAACATCCATCGTTAATGTGAACCTCAGTGTATATAATGGACCAGCAACCTGCATATGAATTTAATTCAATTGCAATTAATGTCTACGCTCAAGTTATAAAGAAACATTATGTCATTAGACAGAGATAGCTGAACAGTGACAAGCATCAATCAACACATTAGCACCAGGAGTGCACACAGGCGTATGATTCACATTGCACATGTGAATGGGTTAAGAGGATGTTATCTCACGTTTGCACTCAGTTGTGTATGGTTAACTATTAGGACTGAGCATGTATAGGGTCAATCTAGACATAAGCACCAAGAGTGCACAATTGGTGCGGAAACCTAAAACATAACTTATTTTATGGAAAACCATTGGAAAAATATTTCAAGGGTGTTTGCTAAAGCTGAAAGGAAAAACAACTTTCAAGCAAATGTTTCTCGAAATATTTCTGTGTTATCAAGATATTTCTATCACGAGTCAGTACAGGTGTATGATTCATATGTCAATGAGTTAAGATATTGTTATCTCTGTTTTCTTACCAAATGACTTTTTATGGTTAGCTTAAAACCGTATATACAGGGTTATGGGTTAAACTACGTTATGAATTCATATAATATATTGCATAATTATTATGGCATACATATTAACTATTCTACCTCAGATAATTTTGATTGTTATAACTGCCCATTAATGTTTTTATAACCCATTGTTTTTTCAACTCTTATCATAAGTCCCATTTTTTAAGTTTCTTCCATTTCTTCCGGAAGAAACCGGAAAAGAACCGTATGTGAACCATCTCCTAAAGCGCCATCTAGATCTGAATAGGGGTATTTTAATTCATGTACGAATCTACCACCTATGCCCGACGATATACTGACTAGACCTTGGTTCATTACGACGCAACCACTTAACAAGTGAAATTAAGTATCTAGTATTGCCACGAAGATGTTTGTCGAACTCACGTGCCATTGAAGGTCCGTCCTGATTGGTGTTTTGCAATTAAGGAACTCAGATCCACCGTGATTACGCTCATCATCCAAATTTGGTCATACACCGTGAGACATTTATATATCACAACACGCACGTACGATTGTCTATGTATGTACGAATGGTTATCAACTGATCACGTGTATATATATATATATATATATATATATATATATATATATATATATATATATATATATATATATATATATATATATATATATATATATATATATAACGTAAGCATGGTTATCTTCATGTATCTATAATTATTTCCATACAGGTACGGAGAAGGCGCTTAAAGAGATTACAGATTCGCCATTAGGATGGGTCGTAAGGGACGGTGTGCCTCCGGCCAGCACAAGCGATGCCGCCATTGCTGCCATAGAAGCTACATCACTAGGAGAACCTGAACTGTACTTTCCCGCCTTGTATAAGATAGTCCACGTATTGCGAACGCTGGGACTAAAGGATTTAGCTGAATGGAACCTTCGACGGATGCATAATGCTTATAACTCTTAGGCTATTATCCCATCATTGCTCACATAGGTCAGAAGAAGCTTGAGAAATGTGCTCAATTCTTCAGGCATATCCGGAAAGCACTGGAGATCAAACGGTGATCAAAATATTTTACAATCAAACTCCCTTTTAGATATTAAAAAACGAATCCCAATACAAGCTTTATACTCAAAAAGTATCGGAGATCCAAACAAAAATTTATTGAACCACTCGTAAGTATCGATTGGTTAAACACTTGGAAATAAAACATTGACGTTGCTTTGAATTTCATTTCTATAGTCTGTCAGCCAGGTTAGGAAAGCCAACGTACAATGCCGACATTTAATTCCTGCACTAAATTCGCGGGCAGCCCAGGCATAATGCACGACCACATGCCCGATTGCCACCCACTTTCCTGGGTATGGATGCATGGATGACCTCACAACTAAACGTAGCTTTGATTCACAAGCTTAATGCGTTTGGCTTATCTCTTGACATAATATCAATGGGTGTTTGCACAACCAGGCTATAACAGACGTCCGGTCGACTGGTGCAGTAATTAAATGTCTGTACTTTAATAATATTACTAATATGACTGAATCGTGAATTTGTACTGCGTGGAAAACTGTGGAAGTTTGCTATGTTTACATTGTGCAACAAACTCAGGTATCTTAAACTTTGCATATTTTGAACATAATCATTTTACCAACAAACATGTTCTTTTGAAAAGTAAATGTAAAAAAAGAACCTTCTAGCTGTTCATTCTTGCTATTATGAGTTTATCAGTGACCAATTTACAAGATATTATAAGTCATATATCTTTAGCAACTAGCAGAATAATGAATGAATTGATTTTCTCTTTCTTATTCCTATCCATGGCTTACATCTTGTCGACCTACTTTGGAATGATCAAATGCCTATCTACTATGCAAAACATTACACTTCAGATTATTATCACTTCATGAAAGTACAACACCATGTGTCATACATGTCCACTATATAAACAGACGTTGAATGAAAGAATGAATGAATACATGCTTATTGACTGTATATGTTCATTCAGAAAGTTTATACATTCTGCATAGTATCAAACGTAACATAAGTTTTTAGTGCACATAAATGAGAACACTGTAAATGGTGCAACAAATTAACCAAATGAAAAGATTGTGGTTATCCGGTTACTCTGTTTAGAGCATCAGCTATTGAACTTACGCTTTCAAACATCATATACAAATGTCTCGGAAGGGCCGTTCCATTTAAAAGTGTGGGTTAGAGAAGGAACAGAAGATGATTAAAAAATCGACAACCATCCCCTCCCCCCCCCCCCCTTCTGCCAGAAATCATATATAATCTCATCGGGCAAATAATTCAGAATAATTCCCCCCCCCCCCCACACACACACTTTTAAATGCAACAGCCCTAACAGAAGAAGTATCTTGCACACAGTTAATTCCATAGTTGCCCGGTAGATGGCCATTAACTATCCGTTCGCCCACCCTATCGCAGGAACGCCTAGAGGCTATTGAGTAGTTTACATTTAGCCCTACCCCTACCCCCAGTGGGCACGTTAACATCCATGGAGCATTCCAAGTATGTTCGCTTAACATTTGAAAATGGTCCCCTCATAGCTCAGAATGAAAATTGTATGAATGTTCAGATAAGAATGTTCATAGAATGTTTATAGTAGAATGCTAAATTAATCATTTGGATTCAGAATGTTTCCGAACAATGGAGGCAGTTCCGTTTTCATGATACAGGAACAATCTCAATTAAATGTTTATATAATGTCAAATCTGAACATTCCACGAATGTTCGGACCTGAAGGACAGGAATGTTAATTATTGGTGTATGACATTCTGATCAAAGTAGAACATTCATATCACATCAAATAAGAAATAAGAACATTCCAGGAATGAAATAGGACCTGGACGTTGTTCAAATGTTTTTATTATACCTCACGTGAAGATTCTTGATTCTGGTTGGTCAAGGGCCATGTGTTGTCCTTAACAGCTCATGAAATAGTTGCATAATTCACGGCAACAGCCATGAAATAGTTGAATAATTACCGCTAGCCCGAACACCTACGGAGTTTGCCGAGTGACCTACCGGTGAAACTAGTTCAACAAGGCAGACGACTATTTATCACTATCCCGGTCATTACATGCAAGACGTTTCTTGCTTTGCTCAATCTGTCACTGACCGTCGAATTGTCATCCTCGTTCGCTGTTGACACTACCCCCAGGTGCTCAGATACAGTACAGACATTTTTCCTGTGACGTAGGGTAGACAGTAGTGTTATCCCTCAGTAATTTGAGGGGTTGAGACTGCATGCATTTCCCCCTCTTTTTGGGGGGATTTGTGTTCCCCTCCGAAAACTTCTTGGTATATATTCGTACTCTTTCTAAGTTTTTAATGGCTTCCACTAACTCACTTTTGATAAAAGCTCTATCAGAAAACTTGTCGGAGTCGTTAACACACATGTTTTGCTCAACAAATTGTTCACCCCTTTCGAAATGCTGACTATCGTACCTGGGGTTGTCTTTGGAGTACCAACTTTGTGGAAATAGTCTTTCCACACTTTTAGCACTTTTAGCACTATATCTGACGATCCTGTCAGTCGCCTCAAATAGCCAGTTCCTTTGCGGATTTAATCCCTCTCACTTTTGTAATCTGCCTCCAGAAATGAAAATTATCCAATTCGGCTGACTTCATGAT
>OZ012697.1:12557222-12581127 GCA_963942565.1 Maea johnstoni | reverse complement strand
TATATATATATATTATATTATATTATATTATATATATATATATATATATATATATATATATATATATATATATATATATATATATATAATATATATATAATCGTTTATATCATTTATATCATGATAATGACATACGGCTCACACACGGGCTCACTTGTGTCATTTGTTGTTGATTTTTATGATCGTGTTTGGTTTTTACCATTTTACACGTGAAGGGCTGTTCAGACGTCTATCATTGATAGACTTACACTACGTTATTATTATTTCACATTCCTTGGCTTTAAGCCATCTGTTTTAAGCCCAATGCCGTTGTTTGTGCTAAAACGTCGGAGGCATAGTGAAAACATATAAATCGTCAAGCTACCACTGTTTGTGTCGAAAACATACACTGTAATTAAGATGATAGAAATGTGATAAGAACGAAGGCAATACATTTCTGTTGAACTGCATTAAAATGCCTAAGCACATTTTTATCTTAAGATCCTATGTGCAACATGCCTCCACTATGCCTCCGAGGGGCAGGATATTTCCTGTACCCGCAGCTGAGGGTGCTAACTTGTGCAGAGACAGGAATGTTGGTGATATGCATGTAAATACTGTTAACCGTTATATTGCTGGTTGATAATTTGGCCGTTAAAAAAATGATGCAAATGACTGGAAAATTACTGGAACCCTGGCACATGGGTACTCATCTGAGTGAACTCAGCAAGAGCTATCAAATGAATACCAACATGACAGGGTTTGGATGATTTTTAAAAATCTTTGCGCCCTTGTATTTTGAACAAAAGTAGGCTCAGCATTGTAAGGGTTAAGAATTCCAGCTGCCTGAATGCATGCAATTAATTTGCAGGGGGTCACACATGTCTTAGATTTTGTGAAAGGTTGTGGTTAATTAAAATGCAATGAAAATACAGCAGGTATGGATGCATGGATGATCTTACAACTGAAAGTAGCTTGATTCAAAAATTTCGTGGGTCATTAATATGTTTGGCTAAATTTCTTGACATATTATTCATGGGCGTTTGTATAACCAGGCACTAACAGACGTCCGGTCGACTGATGCAGGAATTAAATGTCTGTACTGTACGTGTATTCCTTTATACAGAAGGAATTTATGGTTAGTGCAATCAACCACTTGTGATATTTCATTTTTGCTATATTCCTAAATATGAATAAGTTAAAATTTTATCCCTAAATATGAATACATTGAAATATGCATGTTGCTAAGAAAAGTGATGTCCTTATAACGCTTCACAAAGATATTAAATGTGCAAGTCATTGCTATGTTCTGCTTACTTAAAAAAATGAAGTGTTGCTATGGTTATATGCGCATGCGTAAGTGAGACTGTTCACCATATTTTGGTATTACTTTGTATTAGTTACGTGATATCATACTTAAGTATTATGACAATCTGTTCGTTTTTTACTCCTGACTTTGTGGAACTTCTTGTTTTTACAACGTCCATTGAAGTAAAACAATCTGAAATAAATAAAAAAATATTGAAATACATCAAATATTTTATTTATCATTAGCTTTGCAAATAGGTGTTTACGTCAAGATTAAGAGCAATACTATGAATGTATATTTTGATATCAAAAATTGAATATTCTCACTCAACCAATTGCGTTACCCCTATCAATATCAATGTCACATTCTAAGAAGCTCACCACATGAGATTCTATTCTGTTTATAACAGCACGGCCCAATTATCCCGTTTCTCGGCTCAGAGTTCGTCCCTGTTTATATGTATGTATCTATCTTTATTGGCCAAATACTAGTAACATGAAAGGTACATACAAACTAGAGGTAACCAATACAAACACGAAAAGAAGTCAAGTCAAGTAAGTCAAGGGAGTTGTCATTATACCAACGTTTGGCTTTAATTTCTGTGGATAAAACATGAACTTGCATGCAAACAAAGCTATCAAATGCGATTTGTTGACTAGTTACCTCAGAGCAGGTGATGGTAAAGTATGCTTTTTGCCGAGTTATACAAATTTCCAAAATTTAAAACAGAAACGTTAAGTTGCCAGGAAGGCTTCTACACCAACCAACCTGCTACCAAAGTACATACGCCATAAACCAACTATTCCTTCAATACTTATAAAACCCTTATCGACATTGCTTTGTATGACCCCTGAATTGAAGTGCTGAATAATCAAATAAAATCTGGTTTTAGATACTATATAAATTGTGATAACAGAATTAGCAATATAAATATTGTTGTACGACGTCTACAATTTGAAAGTTCATGAAAGATCTATCGACTAACGCTGGACCACTGGGTAGACACTGCGGGCCAGTTAGCCCATTAATGCTCACAGCGGCCACAAGTAGCCTCACATTTTGACGAAATCCTTCAATCAATAGTATATTCAGAAAATATCTTTAAGGATAATAATTGTCAGAACGGTACCAACAACTCTCCTTCAAATATATCATAAAATAATTTTAATTCTCATTTTTTTTACAAAAGTATCAAAGACCCGAACAATAATTTCAAGAGATAGGCCTTAGCATTAATGTATTAAAGTGCAGGTCAGTGCAGGTAAGTACCTATTCATTAGTTAAAAGCGAAGATCACTTGGTGGCAGATGTTCTTACAGCCCGCTAATATAGACATCTGAGGGTGTGAGAGGAAGTCGTCCTGAGCTCTCACGCTGCTCTTGTTGGAAATGCAGAGATGCGCATGCGTCAGATCGATTTGTGGCACATGCGATCAAGGTTATTCTGAAAACTAAGCTGATACTTCTATCGCAAATAGCAGACTCATGTGACTTTTCCTATGTGTGATATGTTGTTTGACGTTGGTAGAAGGTGTCTCCTTTATTGCGGGTTAGTTGGGGAATATAGGGTCATTTTGAGATTTCTTAACATGTCAAAACCTCCAAGTGACCTTACATTGGACTATAAGCGAGAGTTCTGGGGAGAGGTTCAGGCATGAATTAGATCACCTGATTTTGATAACTATAACCTTAGTGAAGAAAAATGATTTAGGTGGGCTAGAAAATAACACCCTGTTAAATTTCATCATACTAATACATAAAAAGTCAATATGTCTTACAAAAAAGGAGGTGCATCCACAATTCCACATATACAACAAGTCCGTACTCACTTAACCTGTTCATGCTTGGATATCTTGACAAGTATCGTCTGCACCTTTTGATAAATTACTTTGAAGTTAATCATAATTTCACAAATCCTTTGACGAGGAATTGTGAGTTAAATTTCGAATATCATTTTTCCTTGACATATCTTCCTAATTATGCTTTTTCAGAGAGATATCTACAAAAACATCAGGCGGTTTTGGCTGCTATAGGCATGAGTAGGTTAAACCTGCTCAGGTGCGAAAGCCCTCCACTACAGTCCCATGATTACTGCCTAAAGCGCCTTACGGCCAATAGCAGATTAGCCGCACGTACATGCTGTACAGGGGGTGTCGATCTCTTTTGCTGCGTGTCAACGAGGGATTCTCTTGTTTCAGCCATATACATTCAGAGTTCCTCTAGCGAGTATCGTCTGCTACTATCATACTTTTGATAATAACTTGAGAATGAAGCAAAAGTTCTCAAAATATCTGAAGGAGAGTTGCTGTTTGGCTTTTTTTTTTAACATTTCTCCTTCAAATATTTTCCAAAAAATGCGTTTATTAGAATAATGTTATCAAAATTGTCAGGTCTGTTTTGGCTGCTCTAAGTGTGAATGGGCTAAGAATTGTTGAAATCCTTGAAGAGAACAATACTGAATGGTTCAGCTTTCGTTATTCTGATCTTTCTTGATTTGTTCTCTCTCTTTTTGTTCTTGATTTTATTTTCTGTTTTCTCTACTTTCCATATTCATTTCATTCCTTTGGGGAATTATTATTATTATTATTATTATTATTATTATTATTATTATTATTATTATTATTATTACACTAATGCTGCTGATGCTGATGCCCACTGTTGAATTCATTTAAGATAATTATCAATTCAAAAATAAAAGCATTCTTATAATGATTGACACTACTTCTTGTGGCTGTTACTAACTTTTGTTTTTCCAATTCAAAATAAAGAATAAGAAAGATGCACTAAATCACTAATGCCAATATTGATAAACAACAAAGAAAGAGGTAATTCTTCCATAGTTTTTCTTGTTGGAGCCTCCCTGTGAATACTGGTGTGTGAGTGTCATGGATTGCTGATTGCCTTGGCGAGATGTCGATTGAGACCTCGCAGCATGTATTATAGGAGCGGAGAAGCTGTCAAGCAGCATGGAATGAAATGACAGCAACAGACTCACTGCTCTAAGAGTTCCTTGTGCGATACTACATCTACCAGAGAAAAGACAAGTGCGACTTTACGAAGACTAGACCACAGTTTCTGTTTGAGACTGAAATATTAGGTATGTACTAAGCATCTCTCTCTCTCTCTCTCTCTCTCTCTCTCTCTCTCTCTCTCTCTCTCTCTCTCTCTCTATATATATATATATATATATATATATATATATATATATATATATATATATATATATATATATATTTATATTTATATATATATATATATATATATATATATATATATATATATATATATATATATATATATATATATATATATATATATATATATATATATATATATATATATATATATATATATATATATATATATATATATATATATAATTATTATTATTATCATTATTACTATTATTTTATTATCAATTTTACTATTATTAATATTATTATCATTAATACTATTACTATTATCATTATTATCATTACTATTATTATTACTATCATTATTATCATTATCATTTCTATTATTATCATTATTATTATTATTATTATTATTATTATTATTATTATTATTATTATTATTATTATTTGCAGTCATGGGAAGCAAAGCCTGTATGCCAGGTCCCTCTGGCAACAACAACAACAACACTCGAGAGAACCGCCGAACACGACTACCTTCAGAAACCGACTCGTATTATTCTGACGCCCTGATGGGGAATATTCTCTGCGAAACGTGCGATCGCTTCATTGAAGTGGACCCAGCCACGCGCAAAGGATACATGACCTTATATGGTAGGCTTCTAGCGGTTGTGTTCATTCCGCTGGCCGTCATGTTCGTTATATCGGCCGTGTCGTTAGGACGGTACAATAACAAGATGGCGGGCCGCTCCGCAGATGCTGACGTCACCAATGTGCTTCGCATTGTTGACGTTGTCGCTGCCCTCAGCGCTGAGCGCGAGGCTGTTTTAAGGGCTCTATGGGGAATGGAGGGAACAAATGTTTCACTGCAGGACCACTACCGCACAACTCTGGCCGCCATGGACAACTATGACCACCGTCCCTCCATCTTGAACATCAACCAAAACTGGCAGACTATCAAATCCCTCACGGAGGGGATCCTCGCGGGGGGTAAAATCGCTGACCTAAAGGTCCCGGAAGCCGAAGCGGCGTGGCAAATCAGCAACATCTCTCTCTCCTATGATAGACTGCTGCAGACGCCACTAGAAGCGCTTGAGTTGAAAGTCAGCAAATTTGACCACGACCACGTCTGGACGCCAGTGGTCGCCTTACTGTACGTCACAGAGGCACTCGAGAACGCGTTGACCGCCACCGAGGTGGGGTGTCTCTACTGGACCCTTGGATGGCTACCAATGGACGACCACAGGCGCTTCGTTACGCAACACGCATTGGCAGAGGACCGTATGACCACCCTTTTATCCCTCAGCCAAACGGCCGTGAGAAAACACAAGGAACGTCTCAAACACCACGATGACGTTCCAATAGCTGAATACGACACGATGGTGAAAACGATTCTTACTAACAAAAGATCATCGCCCAACATGACAGCATTCAAGCAGTGGCTCACTGCGCATGACAACCAGAGCCGGCGGTACGTCATGACGTCAGAAGCCATACGCGCAGACATTGTTGATGCCTTGGAGTACACCAATGACGTAGGTCATGACGTCGTGGCTAAGAACGTGACTCTGATGGTGCTGGCGTGCCTGCTGGCGCCGCTGGCGTGGCTGAGCGTCCACTGGATCAGTACCAACATATACACGTACGCCAAGGACCTGGCGGACAGCACGAAACAGGTCGCTCACGAAAAACACAGGTTTGACAATTTTCATTATTGTGCACATTGTAAAAGCCCCTTGCCCAGGTCTGGTCATGGCCGGCCAGCGGCTTCAACACAGTGCATTGTTCATCTACAGTTGCATATGTCATATTCAGAAAAGTACTTTAACCCATTAGTGCTTGAGGGTTCCTCCAGAAATTACCGTCTGGATCTCTGATACTTTTGACTATAATTTTGAAATTAAGAATAATTTTACAAAATATTTGAAGGAGAGTTGTTAGTGATGTCCTGATAAACATTTCTCCATTACATATTTTGCTCAGTATGCGTTTGCCTGCAGTATTTCATCAAAATTGGCAGGCTGTTTTGGCCGTTTTGAGCATTAATGGGTTAAACATACTCACATATACGGTCGTCCACAAGGAGTCATTGTTTTTCTTCTTGTATTTATTCTCGTGCATCTGACCAGGATATCTCAGGTCTCACGAGATGTATCCAGTTTGTTAACTAGGCACTGCAGCACCTCACATTGCATAAATACCCCAGTATGACTGAGGAGTCTGTCTGGCCCAAGCCTGAATGACCGATTTTTCTTTTTTGTTTGTTGCAAATAGTTCATATGCATATGGTACAAGTTGTGAAAAATTTTCATTTAAGTTAATCACCTGGCTAATAGAATCATCAAATTTCCCTTTTGGTTCAAAAGGCTATATTACAAAAAGATGTGTTTCGTGACACTGTTAACCTCATGCCATACAAAACAATTAAATTCATAAACACAATACCTTGTATAGAAAAACCATACATAAATGAAATAGTGTCATTAATAAAGAAACTCGGACTTAAATGTGGAGGAGGGAAACTTTATTAAATAAGTATTAACTATACGTAATGAAGTACAAAAGGATACATTGTATCAAACACTAACTAAAATAGATACAATGTATCAAAAGGCACAAAGTGCTACAATCGGTGACCACCAATACCTGCAACAATGTATCAAATGACATACAAAGTATCAGAGTGGGCAGTGTTAAAGGTTAAACCAGGCATCAAGCAAGTGTGAAAAACATACCAGAGACAAAAGTGCCAAACACTTGAGAAAATGTCTGACTGAGACTCCCTAAATGGAGCGGAGCAGAGACTAACCATACGGCATAGAACCAACCCGCCGAAGTAGAGCGGCGACCAACCAGACGCACCAAAGACTAACAATACAGCATTAGAACCAACCCCTAGGAGCATAGCAGGGACCAGCCAGACCAACCATACGTAGCGGAGACCAACAAGACAGAGCAGAGCAGAGACCAACAGGACATAGCAGAGCAGAGACCAACACGACAGAGCAGAGCAGAGATGAAGACGACAGCGCAGAGCAGAGACCAACACAACAGAGCAGAGCAGAGACCAACACGACAGCGCAGAGCAGAGACCAACACGACAGAGCAGAGCAGAGACCAACACAACAGAGCAGAGCAGAGACCAACACGACAGAGCAGAGCAGAAACCAACACGACAGCGCAGAGCAGAGACCAACACGACAGAGCAGAGCAGAGACCAACACAACAGAGCAGAGCAGAGACCAACACGACAGAGCAGAGCAGAAACCAACACGACAGCGCAGAGCAGAGACCAACAGGACAGAGCAGAGCAGAGACCAACACGACAGAGCAGAGCAGAGACCATCACAACAGAGCAGAGCAGAGACCAACACGACAGCGCAGAGCAGAGACCAACACGACAGAGCAGAGCAGAGACCAACACGACAGAGCAGAGCAGAGACCAACACAACAGAGCTGAGCAGAGACCAACACGACAGCGCGGAGCAGAGACCAACACGACAGAGCAGAGCAGAGACCAACACGACAGAGCAGAGCAGAGACCAACACGACAGAGCAGAGCAGAGACCCACACGACAGAGCAGAGACCAACACGACAGAGCAGAGCAGAGACCAACACGACAGAGCAGAGCAGAGACCAACAAGACAGAGCAGAGACCAACACGACAGAGCAGAGCAGAGACCAACACGACAGCGCAGAGCAGAGACCAACACGACAGAGCAGAGCAGAGACCAACAAGACAGAGCAGAGCAAAGACTAAACAGACGAAGCAGAAACCAAACAGACCGAGCAGAGACTAACCTGACAGAGCAAGGACTCACCAGAGGGAACAAAGACTAACCAGACGGAGCAGAGACGAACTAAAGGGAGCAAAAACTAACCAGACTGAACAGAAAAGAGACCAAACAGACGGAGCAAAGGACTAATCAGACAGCACAGAGCAGAGCAGAGACTAACCAGGTGGAGCAGAAGACTAACCAGACTCAGCAGGGCAGAGACCAAACAGACGTAGCAGACTAACCAGACAGAGCAAAGACTAACCAGACGAAGCAGAGCAGAGACGAAACAGACAGGGCAGAGATACACCAGACAGAGCAAAGACTAGCCAGACGGGGGAGAGCAGAGACCAAACAGACGGAGCACATACTAAGCAGAGGGAACAAAGACTAACCAGACAGAGCAGAGCAGAGACCAACCAAACAGAGCAGAAACCAACCAGACAGAGCAGGGCAGAGACAAACGAGATGGAGCAGAGACTAACTATACATGGCATGCAGAGACCAACAAGACCGAGTAAAGACTAACCAGGCGTAGCTAAGACTAACCTGACTGGGCAGAGCAGTGACTAAAGGGCGGAGAGTAGGAACCATCCAGACTTAATGAAAAAGGAAAGAACTAACCTGAGATGACCGTACAAGTACCCAGGACGAACCAGAAGCGAAAGCTGTAGGTAAGGGTGACCCTGAAACAGAGGGGGATAGGGGGGACCAGGGGACCTGTCTGGAGGTCAGTGGTGAAACTACGAAAGCTAATCAAAAGGGCGGGTGGGTGGGAAATCGTAATCCTGAAGGGGCAGTGGCGAAGAAGCAGCGGCGGCTTGCCTAACCCGAGCAGAGAGCACTGTGGCCGCACGTGCTCGTGAACTGGCGGGAAATGAGGGCACGCGGAGTCATGCGGAGCAGCCGTTTCATGTGAGCCGCCGCCGAGTTTCCCTCAAATGCCTAGGAATGTACACATTCCTTCCACATTAATAAAGAAACTCTGACTTAAATGTAGAGGAGGGAAACTTTATTAAATAAGTATTAACTATACGTAATGAAGTACAAAAGGATACATTGTATCAAACACTAACTAAAATAGATACAATGTATCAAAAGGCACAAAGTGCTACAATCGGTGACCACCAATACCTGCAACAATGTATCAAATGACATACAAAGTATCAGAGTGGGCAGTGTTAAAGGTTAAACCAGGCCAAAAGTTAACCTTGCCAAAAGTTTAGTTAAGAAAACAGAGATAAGAGGGCAAGAGACAGTGAGAAGTGGAGTGGGGGAGAGGAGGGCAGTGAGAGGTAAAAGCTGGTGTCACCCAAACAAAAGGGCGAGGCTAGGAAGTAAATGCAGGGCTGAGTGCCAGCCTGCGGTGCTCATGCCATGGCCAACAGCAAGAGCCTGTGGTTGCGCAGGCGAAAACCTATCACTGTGTATATAAATAAAATGCATCCGATTAAAACGAATCACATAAAACATGTCAAAACATCCAAGTAACACAACAAAGTCCAACCAGGTAAAAGATGCCTACAGCTGCCATTCCCTAACATGACGCAGGGGACAAACACCTTGTGAGGCCCAACCTTGCTAGACAACACCAGCGTGGTTTACATCTATAACAACCTATAAGATCAACTTAGCTGCCACTATGACAGTGGACAAAAACCTTATGAATTTACCTGTGCCATAACCTAATACAGCTGCGCGGAGCCCATACATATCCTTGTAAACGCTATAGGACAGACTTCGTCCGACAGAGTGAGTTTTGGTCAGCTGGCTAAAGTCCAACGGTAACCTGTTTACCCATAGGACAGAGTCAGTCTAAAATACCTGTGCAGAGCCCATCAGTATCCCCCTTCATTCCATGGGAAGGAGTGAGTCTGAAATGGATGTACAGAGCCAATCTGCATCCCTGTCTATGCCAAAGAACAGAATGAATCTAAAGAACTGTACAGAGCTGTGGACAAATATTGTAAGACATAACTCTGCCAGATCCTGAACCAGCCGTACGGAGCCGCTCCGTATCCGTGTTAATTCTTCAGAACAGTGGGAGTCTAAAATAGCCAAACAGGGACCGTCAGTAGCCTGTTAATTCTCCAGCACAGAAAGAGTTTAAAATAGCTGTGCAGAACCCCTGGGTAACCTGTTTATTCCATAGAAGAGTGGGTTTAAAAAACAGTACAGAGCCCAGCAGTATCCTATTTAAGCTAAGGAACAAAGTGAGTCTAACATAGCTGTACAGAGCCTGTTAGTATCCTTGTACAATTCATATACCAGCGTGAGGCTAAAATAGCTGTACAGAGCCCATCAGTACATATCCTTCCTTATACCAAAAATAGAGTTAGTCTAAAATAGCTTTACAGAACCAATCAGTATCCTTGTGTATGCCATAGAACAGAGTGAGTCTAATATCACAGTACAGGGCCCATCAGTATCCTCATTTATGCTATAGAACAAAGTGAATCTAAGATAGCTGTACAGAGCCCAGCAGTATCCTATTACATTCCATAAACCACAGTCTAACATAGCTGTTCAGAGACCATCTGTCTCCTAGTTTATTCTATAGAACAGTCAATCTAAAATAGCTGTACAGAACCCAACAGTATCGTTGTTAATGCTACAGAACAGAGCACATCAGTAGGCTTGTTCAATTTCTAGAACAGAGCGAGTCTAGATAGCTGTTGAGCCCAAGGGTATCCTTGCATTTTCCAAAGACCCTAGTTAGTCCAAAATAGCTGTACAGAGCCCATAAGTATCCTTGTATCTTCCATAGCCCGGAGTGAGTCTAAAATAGCTGTACAGAGCCCATTGTATATTCCATAGAACAGAGCGAGTCTAAAAATGGCTGTACAGAGCCCATAAGTATCCTTGTCTCTTCCATAGACCGGAGTGAGTCTAGAACAGCTGTACAGAGCACCATCAGTATCCTAGTGTAATTCATAGACCAGAGTGAGTCTATAATAGCTGTAGAGTCCAACAGTATCCCTATATATTCCATAGACCAGAGCGAGTCTGAAAAAGCTGTACAGAGCACCATCAGTATCCGTATTCAATCCCTAGACCAGAGTGAGTCTAGAATAGCTGTACGGAGCCCAACAGTATCCTTGTGTAATACATAGTCCAGAGTGAGTCTAAATTAGCTGTACAGAGCACCATCAGTATCCTTGTATGATCCATAGACCAGAGTAAGTCTAAAACAGCTGTACAGAGCACGATCAGTATCCTTGTTAATGCCACAGAACATCGCCCATCAATGTCCGAGTTCCATCCATAGAACAGAGTGAGTCTAGAAGTAGCTGTGCAGAGCTCATCAGAATCCATGTTTATTCTAACAAACAACCTGAGTCTAAGGTGGCTGTGCGGTGAGTCTATTCCACTAGCGCCAGAATCCGATCTGGGAAGTCCATAAAAAGGAACATCCTCACTAAAGTGTTCAATTCCTGCACCACTAGTGCACCATAGAGGATGTTTAAAACGTGTTGTGATTGTTCTGCCTGGTTTGTCCACCCAACTGACGCCAGCCCGTGATGTGTACATGTTCGTGCATGTCACTGTTGTGCAGGCCGGACGCCTCTCTAAATGTCTCCTTCTAATGACTTCTTGATCCATGTTTACTGAGTCCATTCTCCCCAACTGAGGAGCACAATCCGATCGTGCACCCTTTAAAGTGACTGAAGCCATTCCAAAATCGTAATCCTGAAGGGGCAGTGGCGAAGAAGCAGCGGCGGCTTGCCTAACCCGAGCAGAGAGCACTGTGGCCGCACGTGCTCGTGAACTGGCGGGAAATGAGGGCACGCGGAGTCATGCGGAGCAGCCGTTTCATGTGAGCCGCCGCCGAGTTTCCCTCAAATGCCTAGGAATGTACACATTCCTTCCATATGCGAATTTACGTCTTGGATATTCCTTTATTGTAACATTTTCTTACATATATTGACCAGGTTGTGAATAGCTTGTTGCAAATGGTCGAGAAAACCAGAGGGCCTGCTTTGATGGCTGGGTGGTCTAAGGCGCTGCTGCTGACTGCACGCTGTCTCTCATCACTGCCAGTGGGTTCGTATCCCGGCTTCGGCATAAGAGAAAGTTGCCAGTGACTTGGGGCTAGTCGGTGGTTTTAGCCGGGTACTCCGGTTTCATCCACTACTTACAATTTGCTAGTCACGAATTAGCCACAATTGGCATAAATGTACCGAAAAACGAAATTCCAAATTCGAGAAAACCAGAGTTCGTGGGGATAACTGCCACCTATTTACCCAAGAGCTTTTAAGTTACTGCACTTCCTCACATGCCTTATTTACGTCATCGCCACAGGTCTGAGAAGTTGCTGCTTCAGATGTTGCCACGATCCGTTGCGTCTCAGCTGCGCTACAAGGGCGATGTCCTGGCAGAGACCTTCGACAGTGTCACCGTCTACTTCTCCGACATCTGCGAGTTCGCAGAGATCGTGGCTAGTACCAACGCCATCCGCGTGGTGTCGCTACTCAACTCCGTCTACGACTTCCTCGACAGCAAGATTGATATGTACCACGTGTATAAGGTATTGTATTGAATTGTATTCTTCATTAACCACTTCATAGCGAAGTGAAAAAGTTACATGCCAAGATTATTGAAATAGCATATAGCATAAATAACTGTAACAGAACTAGTACAAAATTATAATATAACTTGAATTAAGCTAGATAATCAAACAAAACATTTTGAGAAGGTCTGAGTCAGAAGGTCATTAGCATTTGTTTTTAGTATACGACCCCGTACAATACACACAGTGTCATGTGATAGGTTTGACACGGGTTGCTACCCAAAATAAGAATCTCAATGTTAACATATCCTTTCTCAAGAATTTAAGAACTGTACGTATTCGGTACAAAATCATATCACGTATAGTTTCTATAATCAAATATTTGTCATTCAGCAACGACCTCTGTGTTAGAGCGCCCTCTTTCCTATGAATCATGTACTACTTCATGATAGTGTGTACATTACAACGAAATTATTGGTAGGGTAAGGAAGGCATTATAAATTGAAGCAAAAACATTACCAATAATTTGTGAAAGTACATCAGACGAGTAGATGGTGAACATATGTATATGGGCTAATTCTGGATCTTTTATAAATATTTTATGAATTGGGATGTTTAAACTATTGCTTACCTCTGTAAACCATGTGACATGAAAAGGGGTGTTGTCCTAAAGGCCATGTATCAAATAGATCTCTTGCTAATCTTCAGGAGATGCTGCTCAAATGTGATATAGATGTTTATTAGGAAAACCATGTGACTGGTCAGTGAAAATAAAGTTGATCAGCCCCAATTAACAAATCATATAAATAAGAAGAAAAACATTTTAACTAACCTGCCATCTGGTTGCAGTTTGAGAAATTAAAAAATCTAATTGAATGTAGTCTTTATCCATCATGTGCTATGAATGGCGTCATGGAAACTCGTTATCTCGGAATAGCCTAGCTAGGATTAGGGTTAGGAATTAGGTCCAGGATTAGGGTTTAGAGCTGGGGTTAGGGTTAGGTAACCCTAACCCTAACCCTAACCCTAGACCTGATTCCGGACCCTAGCCCTCAACCCTAACCCTGGACCTGATTCCTAACCCTAACCCTATACCTAGGTAGGGTATTCCAAGATCACGAGTTTCCATGACGTCATTCATAGCGCATGTTGGATAAAGACTCTGCCCCAATGAATGCCATGCTCCTTACATATTGTGTTTCAGGTTGAGACTATCAGTGACGTGTACATGGTTGCCAGTGGTCTGCCCCTGCGGATAGAGTACCACCTGGTGGAGCTGGCCCGCATGACCCTGGATATCCGCGACAGTCTCAAGATCCCCATTCCCCACAAACCACACTGCAACATGCGCATGCGCTTTGGTCTTAACACAGGTACGTTATTTAGCAAAAGTGCTAGATGCGCATGCGCTTTGGTCTAAACACAGGTACGCTATTTAACCGGTGTACAAGCACACGCGCTATGGTCTTAACACATGTACGTCATAAAGCCAATGTGCAACATACAAAATGTACGCATGCGCTTTGGTCCTAACTCTGGTACGTCATTTAGGCAAAGTGCAACATGCGCATGCACTTTGATCTTAATACAGGTACACCATATAGCCAAACTGCAGCATGTGCATGTTCTTTGGTCTTAACACTGGTACGTCATCTAGCCAGACTGCAACATGTGCATGTTCTTTGGTCTAAACATATGCATGTATATGTATGTAATTTGGGCAAAGTGCAACATGAGCTTTGGTCTAGACAAAGGTACGTCATTTAGCCAAACTGCAACATGCGCATGCGCTTTGGTCTAAACACATGTACGTCATCTAGCCAGAGTGCGACATGTGCATGTTCTTTGGTCTAAACACATGCATGTATATGTATGTAAATTAAGCAAAGTGCAACATGCGCTTTGGTCTAGCCAAAGTGCAACATGAGCTTTGATCTAAACACCGGTATGTCATTTAGCCAAAGTGCAACATGAGCTTTGATCTAAACACCGGTATGTCATTTAGCCACAGTGCAACATGAGCTTTGATCTAAACACCGGTATGTCATTTAGCCAAAGTGCAACATGAGCTTTGATCTAAACACCGGTATGTCATTTAGCCAAAGTGCAACATGAGCTTTGATCTAAACACCGGTATGTCATTTAGTCACAGTGCAACATGAGCTTTGATCTAAACACCGGTATGTCATTTAGCCAAAGTTCAACATGAGCTTTGATCTAAACACCGCTATGTCATTTAGCCAAAGTGCAACATGAGCTTTGGTCTAAAGAAAGGTACTTCATCTAGCCAAAGTGCAACATCTGCATTCACTTTGGTCTAAACACTAGCAAAAGTGCAACATACACATGTGCTTTGGACTTAGCACAAGTACGTCATTTAGACAACATACACATGCTCATTGGTCTTACCACTGACACGTCATCTTGTCAAAGTGCAACATTTGCGTGCGCTTTGGTCTTAACACAGGTATGTAATTTATCCCTATTGCAGCATGCGCATGCACCTTGGTCTTAACAAAGGTACGTCATTTAGCCAGAGTGCATTTCGTGGATTCGCTTTGGTCTTAACACATGTACGTTACCAATATTCCTAGGCATTGGTATCGGTCCTCCTAAATTGGTTCTTACATCTCTGCCACCACAAACCTATTCCATATATAAATGCAATATTTGTAAAATTGCTTTTTATCCTATCATGGTTTTTAAGCTAATACAAAGTAAAGCTTAAGTGCGTTTATGTTAAAAATATAATGGTTGTACCTACGCTGAAAATGACATTTTGTGTATGAACTCTGTAGCAGTATTTCACAGTGATTATTCATGAGAAAATAAGTGAAACGGGGCTTCCATGAAGCTGCCATTCTTGTGTGTGAATATTACCCTGTGTGTGACGCGTGCATCGGGGTTAGTATATGTGTATAACTCCTGGGTGGGACTTGCCACCGTGAATGACGTCATTCTTCTAACGAATTTCGCGATATATCACCGGTTGTGGTTGAGAAATAATATGCACAGATAATGTACTTCTTCAACAGTATATGCAAATATAGATGGCTAATTTAAATATAAAAAATGATTAGGGTTTTCAAAACATGTTCTATCATTCTATCAAACGCTACCAGTCAAAGGTAGAACAGTTCCAGACGATAATAGATCAGACACACTTATGCATACATGACCTTCACTTTTCAGGGCCCATTGTGGCGGGAGTGGTCGGGAAGAAGATGCCACGTTACTGTCTGTTTGGTGATACCGTCAACACCGCAGCGCGCATGCAGACCAATAGTGAACGTGAGTATCCATGATATATATATATATATATATATATATATATATATATATATATATATATATATATATATATATATATATATATATATATATAAATATATATATATATATATTATAAGAGAGGAGGCCCAATCCTTTGCAACGCATGATCTCCGTTGCCGCGTCTGTTTGCCTAATTCTGAGTTGGCAGTTTGGTGGACGAGTGTATCTAGATGGTTCTTAGCGTAAACAAATTTCAAAATGATTTACAAAAAGGTGCTTTTGATGCTGATTTCTCAATCTCGAGCGCGGCCGGGTTTGGTATGACCACCCGGCGATAGATGGTACTACCGATATCAAACTTCTGCTTCCACAGTGGGGTTACACTGCACGAACTTTGTTGGTTGTACGGTGGCAGAAGTGCGCTGACTGTAGTAGCGTTCAGCCTACCCGGGTGATTAAATCAAGAGCATGTACAGAACGGGTTGAGGCGCCATGGAGACCCTGGACATTGCCTGCATGGGCGCTTAGGGACAAATCCCATGGGGCAAAACACAAACAAGGGCAGAGTGCTTCGACAGAGATTCGTCGAACAAACCCAGACAGTGCAGCATACTACGGTGGCGCATGAGTAACATGCATATTTGAGCTTAAGAAAAATCTGGACTTTTCTATAGTTCAAAAAATGTTTTTCCGACAACCAGTATATAGGCTACGCGGGCTCGAATAGTAACCATTTGAAAATGATCATTATGAAAAGAACTTGAAAATTGTGACGAAATTTAATGTCTTTATAAACGTAGAACTACCTTAAGCCGTTACCACACTTTTCGGAAAATGAAAGGTCAGTTTGAAAAAAGTTCTAAAATACAGCCACTAATATGTTATAAACCCTTTTTATATAGCAACTTCGATAAACATTTTTATAAAAATCGATGGATCAAATACAAGTATCTATTCATATATACATATATATATATATATATATATATATATATATATATATATATATATATATATATATATATATATATATATATATATGTATACATAGAGAGAGAGAGAGAGGGAAATGATATATTACGCCATACTAATAGTTTTGAGTAGAAATGATTATATGTATCAATGAAATCATAAATGTCCCATCTTTTATTACAGCCGGTTTAATAACCCATGATCTTAATTATGAAAAGGTATATCTATATGCCAAGTTTCTTGAATTATTGATACATAGGTTAGGGTTAGGTGGCCCTCAATGTGTGGTCTTACGGATATCCGAGTGTGTCTACATGTTTTTAACGTAAACAAATTTCAAAAAGTTAAACAAAAATGTGCTTTTGATGATGATTTTTAGAACTGCATATCTCCCCAGGAGGTCCGGTGAGGAGAACATGTGCACCTGATCAGGTTGAAATGAAGTTAATAGGCAAGCCACCCCAAAATAGCTGCGAACAATGAGGCCCTAACCACAAAACCCTCTGGTGTGCCTGCGGTTTTATTTGCGAGGGGGTCGAGACCGACGCAACGAGAACATAAGGCCGAAGTGGAACAAACAGGACAGGGTTTGAATGATGTCTAGGACATACAGACTGCAGTTTAACTTCGACTGTTCTCTTTGCCATTGATAAGGAAGAGGAGAATCTTAGGAGAATGAGATAAAAACAGGATATTCGGGGATAGATGGATAACTTGGATTTCATTGAATGGTGAAATGATAAGGTGATATTGCCTCAATATATGGTGGGTTTACATGTAATTTAAAACAGTATTTTGTATTAACCATTGCACTTTCCCAGTTTAAAGAAAATGAAAGGTCAGTTTGATATAAACATTTTAAATTGCAGCTGTTAAAAAGTAAAAAAACACTTTTTATGTAGGTATTTCAATAAAAAAAAATAGCAAACTCGATAGATCGAAAACAAGTATCAATGTGAAATAGATGATAATTTGTAAACATCTCTCAGCCCTTCTGCTGTAAAGACGATGTGTGCCACTCTGGGTGGTGGCACCTGAGACTCAAAATATCAAGCGCTCATTGCATATACTGTAGAAGGACTAAGGAACGTGTGTTCAGGTGTGACGAGGGAGAGACAGAGAGAAAGATAGCGATACAGAGAACGAGAGAGAGGGGAGGGAGAGACAGAGAGCGAGACAGAGAACGAGAGAGAAAGGAGGGAGAGAGAGATACAAAGAGAGAGCGGGGGAGGGAGAGAGATACAGAGAGAGAGATACAATGAGAGAGAGAGAGAGATACAACGAGAGAGAGATACGAGCAAGAGTGAGGGGCAGGGAGATCGATACAGAGAGAGAGATACAACGAGAGAGAGCTACGAGCGAGAGAGGGGGGAGAGAGATACAATGAGAGAGAGATACAGCGAGAGAGATACGGGGGGGGGGGGGGGAGGGAGAGATACAGAGAGAGAGAGATACAATGAGAGCGAGAGGGGGGAGAGGGACATTCGGACAGACAGACAGACAGACAGATAGATGTACAAATGACATATGTTACGCCATACTTTCACTTTGAAAATAGTTTTGAGTGGAAATGATTATAATTAGTGATATCATGAACATACACAGCACTATATTCTTTATTACAGCTGGTATGATAAACCTTGATCTTATTTGTCGATGGTATATCTGTTTCTTCTTGAATTATTGATACATAGGTTAGGTGATTCTAAATGTGTGGTGTCAGAGATATCTGGGTGCTCTGATATGTCTGTCGTTATAAGATATTTCATGGTTTCCGTCCGCAGGACGGGTACTTTTCTAGTATATATATATATATATATATATATATATATATATATATATATATATATATATATATATATATATATATATATATATATATATATATATGTGATAGATAGACCCCAAGGAAGCTGTGGTGTATGGGATATACCCAAGGTGTTACGAGGCGAAGCCGAGTAACCCCAAGGGTATCCCATACACCACAGCTTCCGAGGAGTCTATGTGGCTTGTACCACAGTTGACTGCCTTCCACCAATCACAGGCCGAGAAAAGTATACCCTTGGGTAACACCTTTGGGTTTAGGCAGCTTAGAGAACAAAGGTTTGAAAAGTGTGGGTTATGTCCTATAACCCTACACTTTTCGAGGCCTCTGATTGGTGGAAGGCAAGCAACTGTGGTACAAATATATATATATATATATATATATCCTATGAACGTATGATGAACACTACGTATACTATTCCAGGAAAAACAAATATTATTATTATTATTATCATTAATATCATTATTTTCATTATAATTATTATTATTATTATTATTATTATTATTATTATTAATTTTTTTCATTTCTTTTATTATTATTATTATTATTATTATTATTATTATTATTATTATTATTATCATTATTATTATTATTATTATCATTATTGTCAATACTAATTTTATTATTATTATTATTATTATTATTATCATTATTATTATTATTATTATTATTATTATTATTATTATTATTATTATTATTGTTATTATTATTATTATTATTATTATTATTATTATCTATATGTCAATACCGAGTTTATCAGACTTCTGGTCAACTCCTGGCACCTATCAAGTTCTGTTGCCACCCTTTGGTTGCTCCACCATGGTCTAAAGATGGTCCAGAAGGGTTCTCTATTGTTTGAATTCCTGAGTATCAGTGGCCTCGCGGGCCTGACAGAAACATCAATTTTCAGGAGTCTGCACAATTGGTTAGCATGGCATTGTAAATGTGGAGGAAATTAAACCCGCGCTGTGCAGGTGGGCCAGTTAGTTATAATCATTATTATTATCATTATCATTTTTATTATTATATTCATCATCATTATTATTATTATTATTATTATTATTATTATTATTATTATTATTATTATTATTATTATTACTATTATTATTATTATTATTATTTAGGGTGATTACTTATGATGTGAACGTTCTTTTGTAGCGATGAAAATCCAAGTATCGGAGAAATGTGGAGAAGAGTTGCTTGCCACCGGAAGATTCAACTTAACTTTTCGTGGGACGGTACAGATCAAGGTAAGTGGTGGTTGGTATTACGCGAGATGATGTTTTATAAGTTGGGTTGAATTTAGTGCCTTATTTGGACCACACAGTTCAAGGTAAGAAATGGTAAGTATAACAAGCAATGTAGTTATGTACGTCATGTGGGATCCAGTCACTTCTCGTCGGACCGTACAGATCAACGTAAGTAATTGTAAGTATTACAAGTGATGTAGCTTTGTACATCATGTGGCTATTCCTGGGACCCTACACATCATGGTAAGTGATCATTAGTATTACAAACAATATAGTTATATACGTCATTTGAAATCAAGACACTAATAGTGGAACCGCACAGGACAGGGTAAGCCGTGCTTCGTATTACGAACGCAAGGCATGTGAAACCCAGGTAATATGTGTGGGACCGTGCCAACCAAGGTAAGTACTGGTAAGTATTTGAAGTGGTATAGTTCTGTACTGCAGCAGGGATGTCCAAATATCTAAGACTTGGGGCACAAACTATTGGCTATAACATCAATGCATGTGCATCGCTCATTCTCAGAGGTGCATCGTTTCATATCAAAGTGCATTGGTCAGACTCACAATTTGTTTAAGAAGCAGTGACGATCCAACCCTGGGAGGTTAGATTTCGAGGTTAGGATAGAAAACGTTGTGTCTCTCTTTGTAGAGCAGGAAGTAAATGTGTATACCAGTTATCTAAGGCTCCAGACTACCAGGCTAACTAGTATTCCCAGAGAAGTCTGGGTTAGAAGTAATTAATCGCCATCGTCTGTCAGGTGCAGCTGTATCAGGGGTGTCCAACACTAGCATTTTAACACATTTGTGCTAGTGGAGTGCCCATTTTGTGCTAGTGGGCAAATGGCTGACTTCCACACCACCTAGCGACTTTTTTTTGAACTACCCAGTTCACCAACTAGCGATTTGATCTGCACCACTGAGAGTAAAGAAATGCTATACTACTATAGGTCATTCAACAATAACAGCTCACCAGCTGCAGTCTCTTACACTGTGAGAGATAGGGATATCTGTTAAAGAGGGTTTAAAAAGGGAATTCTTGAGGGAATTATGACAGTCCTGCTATTAGTCCCAGTTATATATTCACTCAGTAACCTGATACTGTCAACCACCTTCATGGATGTGAATTACAAATAGGAAGGCCCTGGACCCTGATGGGGAAAGGATGTCAGGGCCCTATTATAAGCGTGTCCAAACCTTTCATGTACCAACATAATAAAGTAAATGATACAGGAAATAGCCCTTCCTTTTAACTCTCATTTCAATTGAAACCCTAGACCATTGTTGGCCCATTGGATATTTTCAATGCTGTTTTCAGCTGAAATGTGATGAAAACAGAGCCTGGTCACCAGTGAAAAAATCGAGCAGTCCCACCACTTCTTTCTCTTCAAAACTTCATCTTCTGTCTAATCTCCATAGAAATATTCTAGAATAAAAACAGTATTATGGCTATGAAATAACAACAGTGAACTTAAAGATATTGCCATTTGTTATGATTCAATACCTTTTATATATACAAGTGTCCCCCATGGTGGAGAGTTTAAGAACAATCAGTCACTCTAGTGGTTGTACCGTGCATTAATTACCCCACCCTGCGGTGCGCATTCTTCTCCCACTCCCCTCACCCTGCAAAGCTTGCGCTACCGTATATCTGGTTATTTTGGCTGTGTGAAATTTTGGCTCTTTTGGGCCAAAACGGGGGTAAGGAAATTATGGCTCATATTAATTTTGTCTCTCCCAGGGTCTGAGCCAAAATTACCTCACTTTTGAAATTATCTTACTACCTAAAATGACAAAATGTCTGTCGCTGCATAGTATGTATTCTAGTTCAATCTGTTAAAAGTAACTCTGTACAGAAATAGTTTTGTTTAAATTACAATTTGACTGGGGTAGGCTTACCTGCAAAGCTAATGGAAAGTGGCATAAATACCTGATGAGTTCTCACTGTGTAAAATGCACTTATTACATACGCATTGGGAGTACCTGATCAAGTAGTTAACTTTTAATTAAGTTTACCATGGTGAATATAACTCAGGAGGTGGGTAGTGGCACCCCTTGTAATTACAAACAAAGGGATTTTGCAAGGGAGTATGATCAAAAGACAACTGTACATGTGTTTTCTAAACAAACTATACATAACATGCTGCTGAGATTTTTAATTGTAATCATGAAGCATGCCACTTAGGCCAGTGACACACTGTAATTTGCATAACAATACTGCAGTGGACAACTAGTTACTTTAAATAGATTACCTCACATTACATGCCATGCAGTGACTGGCATCTGGTGTCCACGCTAGGAACTAAGCTCAACACAACCTGAGCTCAGGGTTGGTCGTCGGGGTGTTCAAGGTATGCATTCTTGGCTTTTATTAATTTTGGCTCTTCAAGATGGAGAGCCAAAATAGGCCAAAATTAGATTACCTCCAAAAAAAACAGATATACGGTAATGGTCTTGGAAGATTGTGCTACTGGAAATCTAAGGTTGGACACCCCTGTGTATGGGTCAGGGGTGGGGGAGGGGGGATGTTGACAGACGACTTCCTCTCACATTGTCAATTGCTCTTCCGACTATGTGATCGGGGGTCCGTCCAAGACTGTGTCAATCTAGATCTTGGCTAAATGGCAGTCTTAATGAGTGAATGAATGTCATCATCTAATTCTGGTAATGGCAACTTCCTGTAAGGGATTCGATGTTTGGATTTATTCAAGTAAATGTGTGTATTTATTTCAAAACCTTGGCGTTTAAACCCAAAGCTGAGACTTCTTTGTCATAATCATGCTTCTTCAGGACAATGAGCATAGGGACCCCCAATTTCTTATCAGCTTTTGATGAGCATAACATAGCATACAAACTACATACAAAAATCTAGTAGTTTCAGAGATGTTCTATAGCACTTATTGTAACGAATAAATGAAGAATATCTTGTTTTTCAGAACTATAGAATAATTTAGAATTTGTTTAAGTTTGCGTCTGGGGTTACTTTGAAAATATAGGGTTATTAGGAATTTTCACAAATATTACAGCCGACACAATTTTCCTCATAATCAACTGTTAATGGTTAGGCTATCACTGGGTAAAGGAACCTGCTACTAAAAGGGCTCCCTTAGGCTTGCACACAAACAGCGAAGGTGTTTGGCCTTTTTCTCATTATCGCGTTTCCTCAAAACATAACCGCTCCAAATCAAGATACATTTTGAGTATCAAACATTAACAGATAAGCTTTGAATCTGGCATTTGTATAGAAAGAAATTTCCCATGTCTTTTTCATATTTGACTTCGTTCAATGGATTTGGAAAGTTGAAACTTGCATGTTTTCTCGTTTTCAACAACAATTCCAAAATGAATGGCAACAGATTTGAACGGAATAAACAATAGAATCATATGATGCCCTTCCCTCCTCGACTGTGAAATCTGAAGGTTCATGGTTTATAATTCGCGTAGAGCACTATTGTCTTTTTACAGATTTTACTAAAAAGAATCCTGCACTTAGGCAATACTTTTTTTCTAAATAAGGTTGAAGTGTCAAATAAAAGCGGTATAGAGGGCAAACTGAGTAAAGGAAATTAACCCTATGTGATGCACTTATACCCTCTCTGCCAGCTTTGAATCAATTCACCTATAGAAATATACACTTAACAAAGTCGTGCATTTTATGCATCTATTGATTAGGATTAGCTTGCCAAATAATGACTTTATCCAAAATCACCAAAACATCAAGAAGACGGGGCTGCTTAGTTTAAAAGCTACCGCACGGGCCCTTCTTTTTCACTTGACGCTTAGTGCCTTTAGATACGGCTGCAAGCCGTTCCCTTATTAGCAAACTCTGAAACTGGCACCCTCAGCAAGTGGGTTAGACTAGTTGGAAAATCGCCATCAT
>OZ012697.1:12489722-12552222 GCA_963942565.1 Maea johnstoni | reverse complement strand
GCCTGAAGAGGTGTGTTTTGAGACACTTCTTGAAGGCCTGACACGATGTAGAATTCTTCAGGTGTTGTGGAAGCGCATTCCATAATCTCGGTGCACTAATGGAGAAAGTGCGATCTCCAAATTTGAGTCTAGTCCGAGGCTCATCCAGAAGGCCCTTTGCTTCTGATCGTAGATGGCGTCTGGGTTTATAAGGCACGAGCAGCTCCTTGATGTACTTAGGTGCAAGTCCGTTTAGCGCCTTGTATACCAGCAGTAGGATTTTAAAGTGGATGCGGAATTTGATTGGTAGCCAGTGAAGCTTGATGAGAACAGGTGTGATATGTTCATACTTCCTGGTTCTCGATACTATCCTTGCTGCACTGTTTTGCAGTCGCTGCAGCTTTGCAATCAAATCCTGTTGTATTCCAATTAGGAGAGCATTGCAGTAATCCAAGCGAGACATCACCAGTGATTGCATCACTGTTTTTGTGGCATCTTCTGTTAACACACGTCTCGCTTTTCCAATATTTCTCAGGTGAAAGCTAGATTTTTTGACAACACTTTTGACATGGGGTGCCATGATCAGTTGAGAGTCAAACATAGCTCCCAGATTCCGCACAGGCTCAGATGCAACAGACACATCAGTCCCCGCTACAGAGAGTAACTTAATGTGCAGTTCAGCTAGGTGTTTCTTAGAGCCGAATAGAATGATTTCAGTCTTGTCATTGTTGAGTTTCAGCTTGTTCTGAGACATCCAGACACTAATGTCACACAAACATTTCTCAAGATTTAGGATTTCACGTTTGACTATTGCGTTATCACTTGTCTTTTTGAATGATAAGCAGAGCTGGGTGTCATCAGCATAGCCATGATTGTTCAGACCGTAGGATCGGATTAGCTGCGCCGGAGGTATGATGTATATTAGGAACAATAGTGCACCCAACACAGATCCCTGTGGTACAGACCACAGGATTTCCTGATTTTCGGAGAAGTCATCATTGATTTTAATCCCGGGGGGGGCACTCAGGTACAGAGGGGGGCCGCACCTTCGTTACGTATTTCGCGGAAGAAGGGGTCTTTTTTTAAGACCTCCGCATGTCCGCGATTTTGTAAAAGAAGGGTACTTTTTTGTACCCAGGTACGAAGTATGGGGGTCAAAATCCCCTTACAATCCACGAAATATACGCGGCTCTGACGCCGAGTGACTCCCGAAGTGATTTAGGGCTTCCGAGTTTGCTGCCGCCACTTGCTGCCGCTAAACAAGCAGAGGATTATAAAATCTTAAGTTAAAATACGTGTTCTCGTTCATCCAATGTCAGTGTTTTGATAAAAGAAGGGGTGTTTATTTAGTGGAAAAAATCAGCGTTTTATTAAAATAAGGGTGCTTTTTTGGCCAGAAATCAGTGCTTTAGGGGTATTTTTTAATTTTGATAACGAACGTATGCACCCCCCTAAATACCCAAGTGCCCCCCCCCGGGATTTTAATCCTCTGTTTCCTGCATAGCAGGTACGATTTGAACCACTGTAGAGCAGATCCTTTAACTCCAAGAACTGACTCCATCCTAGATAGAAGGATGGAGTGATTGATTGTATTGAAAGCAGCGCTAAGATCAAGTAGCACAAGGATCGCAGCCCCACCCTGATCTAGAGTGCGAAGGATGTCGTTCTGTACCCGCACAAATGCAGTCTCAGTGCTATGACATGCTCTGTACGCCGACTGCATGGGTTCATGTAGCTGATTGATAGTCATGTAATTTGTAAGCCTTGCTGCAACTACCCTTTCCAATACTTTTGACAAGAATGCTAAGTTGCTTACAGGACGATAGTTGTCGAGATCATCTTTCTTCAGTAATGGAGTGACTAATGCCTGTTTCATGGAGTCAGGCACGTTGGCACTCTGCAACGACAAATTCACTAAAATCGTAACCATTGGAATAAGCTCATCTACCGAGTCTTTCACCATCCATGTGGGAGCGGGATCTAGAGAGCAGCTCTTAGTCGGTGATTTTGCTATGATTTTGCGAACTTCGCTTTCAGTCACGGCCGAGAAAACATTCAGTGAACATGTTGTCGGGGTAGGTAAATTTAACTGGTGTCTGGAGAGATCTGGCAGCTCGTCGCGTATCTTACCTGATAAGTCATATGAACCTTTCAAGTGGGTTCATATATTGCAAGGAGAAGTTGTTACACTATTGGTAAAAATATAAATGGTTAGATTCTCAAAAATGTCTAAATCCTTAGAGTTACTGTTTATTTTGGCCTTAATAGTGAGGTTACCTTGTTTATCAGTATCTAAAGCAATTTCGCTTTCCTGAGTAGACAGGTTGACAAGCATAAGCGCCTATACTCATTTGACATACTGTCACCTTTCAAGTTATTTAGGCTAATAAGAATACAAGAATATAGTGCATATAGACCAACTCTTTTAAAACTGAATTATTCAAGGTGATAAGAACACCAGAAAATAGTGCATACTTTTTATATGTTTAATCTTACAGTTTATTACATTATTGGTAAAGTTTATAACACGACCGGTAACCCCCTTTTATTTCATTATTGGTCGAGGTGTTTTACCACTATTGGTAACCCAAATTATTACATTATTGGTAAATATTATAACATTATCGGTAAGTTATTACATTACTATTATACCTCACGTGAGGATGCTCTTATCCTATTGGATGAGAGCCATGTGTCAAAACTGTTGGCTACCTGTGTCTCTGTAGGTTCCTTGACAGCGGTCACCATTCAACGTATTGGCACCCGCAGTCAAGGAGACGACGTATTAGAACCCGTTGTCAAGGTGCCGTTTCATGATTCCCAATATTGTTGAGGACGTCATGCTTTCAAGATCCCCACGCGTGGCAAAGATATCTCAAGGCCTGAGCAACGCCGTCAACAATGGTATTGTCTTATTGTTGAGAACAGCGATAAAGAAAATAACATGTGCGAGTGTCTCAATTTAGAGAAAAAGGTAAAATCTCAACACAGTTGAGATGGTAGGTTGTTCGGTATGATAAATCAAATAGGACCTCCCAGTATGGTCAGCACGGTAAACCTGCTGCTATGATATTGCACTGCCCAAGTGAGTTTTGTAAGTTTCAACTCCTCATGGATTTTAGGTGGCCGTGGGTGACAGGTAGGGGGCAGTTGTTCAGTATAATTAAACAAATATGACATACCCGTGGGGTTGCGAACATGATAGTACAGCCCTCGTGAGCATGATCACCCTCGGGCTATGCCCTCGGGTGGCAATGCTCACTCGGGGTAGACAATCATGTTGGAAACCTCACAGGGATGTCATATTTGTATATTGGTAAATATTGTAACACAATATTTATCAGATTATTACAAACGTAGTAGTAGTAGTAGTAGTAGTAGTAGTAGTAGTAGTAGTAGTTCTAGTAGTAGCATGTCTATGCTGTTTATTGGTTAGTAAGCACGCTAAGAAATATTCCCGCGTTGCTGTGTTGACCTCAATCTCGACTGCGTGTCCTCACAACGAGGCTTGACTCCCTGACCATGACCTTCCGGTTGACTTTGACTTCTGATTTGAAAAGTCAAAGACAAACGCCGAATCACGCCAATATTTCACTGCTGTGTCGATCAAACCGGTTGGCTTCTCGCTTGTACCTTTGATGACCTTAGAGTCTAAATGCCACTGTCTCTCACAGATAGGGCACACGCCGGCACTCGAGCACTTCAATTATGACAAGTTATTTGAGAGAGGGGAGGAGGACTCAGAGGGAACGGGTTTTGACGTCGCCTTGAGCAGCTTTGGTCATATCGCGACGAGATAGGAACCTGCAACCGTGATGACATTCCCATCTAAATATTAATAGTTCCAAGGGCCGGGTCTTTCTACTTTTCAGAACTTTAATCGGTAATATGTCGTTCCTAAGGGAACAGCTGATTGTTGGACCTCGAATACTTAGGTCAGGTTATCCTTTTCCAGGTCAGGGGTGATATTTCTAGTTATCCAGATCCAACTCGGCTCCGCCTCGTGGGATCTGGATCCACTTTCCAACAGGGCGTAACGAATTTATCACCTGTTCTTTCATGCTAAGAAAAAATAACAAATACATCTCATAAACTTTTAAAATAACAGAACGAGGCTGATGGCCAAGTGGTAATATTGAATTCTGCCGTTTGATATTGAATCTACAAAGTGTGAACGCCTCCATATCTAACACCTATTGACCAATCAGCATAGAGAATTACAGCAGAGCAGGTGATAAGGACAATTGCAACGTTCTGGGATACTCCAACTTTGCTATGCTGGTCTACTAATCTACTATAACAATTACAAGATACCGTTCAGGGGCACAATGTTCCCATCCTTGGATTATTTTGTAAAAAGACGTGAAAATCACATTTTGGCATTTCTTCGACATTTGCTGTTAAGCTTTTCTGTGAAGTGGACCCATCTCTCCTAAAGCTTCGTTTCTCGCTCGCGACTATTATTTTCTGACAAGCATGTAGTTCCCTATACCACTTTTCGAGAGTAAGCAATTGCCGTATCCATTTCTTTTCAGCTTGATAATGTCACGTGCGTCATATTACGCAAAAAATTAAAAGCATTCTGACGAGGATATCCGTACCAGTGAAATAATCGTAATTTATGTTTCCCTTTATGTACGCAAATAAACAGGTAAACATATTAATATCTTAAAGCATTGAAACTAGTTAAGATTTTTTTTATCCAACGTAAGCCTTCCAATGCTGAGCCTACTTTCGTCCAAAGCATAAGGATGCAAACATTGTTGAAAATCATCTAAACCCTGTCATGTTGGTATTCATTGGACAGCTCTCGCTGAGCACCCTCAGATGAGTAACATGTGCCAGGGTTTCAGCCATTTTTGCAGGGTTTTTGCATCATTTTGCATTAGTCAAATTAGTTACCAGCAGCATAAGGGTAAAGCTTCAATCATCCCCCACCATGTAATAAGTATATCCGTTTATTTTATTATTTTTCAGGGAAAGGGGACCATGTCTCCTTACTGGCTGGACTCCGAAAAGGACGACTCAAGACAGCAGGGTCATGGCGATAGAATGAACTGATTTAAAAATAACGGACAGCAAATGGACAAATGAAATATGCTGAATGATTTAGAGACATTATACTTACAGAAATAATTGCGATTTGCAAACTTTGTGATCCCACCAAAGATATTGTAGAGAATAGAAAAACATTAACCAAGAAAATGTTGACGTTTTGTTTGTGCAAGTTTACAAAACAAAACATTTTTATTTGACCGTATTTTGAGCTAATATTACCCTAACCTAACTCTAACCCTAACCCCAATCAGACCAAAAAAAAGAACGATATTTGTAAAACCTTTGTGAGAGCGATCGCACAAAGCACCAATACTTTAGTGACCACTATCATTTTAGTTTTGGTCATGACTCTCATTTCCGAAATACGTATATATATATATATATATATATATATATATATATATATATATATATATATATATATATATATATATATATATATATATATATATATATATATAAATATATATATATATATATATATATATATATATATATACATGTATATAGATAGATAGATAGATAAATATGTATAGATACATATATATTGTATACATATATATATATATATATATATATATATATATATATATATATATATATATATATATACACACATATATATATATATATATATATATATATATATATATATATATATATATATATATATATATATATATATATATATATATATATATATATATAAATATATCTTGCAGTAGTAACTTCTAAAACAAAATATCTGGTTTGTCCTTGTCATATCATCAATGTCAAATACATCTTGAGGTTGAGCTGTTGTCCTAATTATGGCGGGTGACTTAGCTGTGGCCTGATGTACAGGTGTTGCCCAAAGTGTGCTTCTGCTTTTTGCTGTACGTACGTGAAGGCAGTGGAACTGAATGGTCTCTTGACCTTAACTCAAATAAAGGAGCGTGGGAATTATCTGACCAATTTGATACTAGGGTCCAAATATAGCAATATTTCAGAAATATAAATATATATATATATATATATATATATATATATATATATATATATATATATATATATATATATATATATATATATATATATATATATATATATGTATATGTGTGTGTGTATAAAATTCATATATATATATATATATATATATATATATATATATATATATATATATATATATATATATATATATATATATATATATATATATATATATATACCAAAGTTGTGCAGTGCTCCATATATGGCAATCTGTACCAAATATGGTCATAAAATCATTCCCAATGGCCATTGAGAATGCCCATTGAGAATAAAATTTCCTCAATAGGTATTTCAGCCCCATAGTGGTAGAAAGATATTTCTCTTCTCCAATGAGACTGTTAAAATAGGCAAGAGATCTAGTATGCATTTTGTCATTGATTATTTGCAGTCTATATATGCATGACTAATGGTATGTATGTGAATGTACTGACTATGCTTTTCATCATAAAAGTACGATAGTATGAGTATACGTAATACTGGCAAAACTTCTAAAGAATATATCAACAATAAACGTCAGTATTTTAACTAATATACTCGTCGAGATGTGCATTTACCATAAACTAATTCGTTACCAAACCTATAAAGTAGAAACAGACAGACAATGTTTTACAATCCCTCCTTTTGTTCTTAGATTATACAAATATGCTTTGCCGGGGTCAACTAAATTATTTTCTATCAGTTTAATTTATTTGATCTGTTTATTTGTAAAATTCTCTTAAGCATTTTCCACGAAGTACTAAAAGAGAATAATGTTGCACCTATAGGAATCTAGGACTCCCTATCCACTAACCCCCCCCCTCCCCCTAATATATATATATATATATATATATATATATATATATATATATATATATATATATATATATATATATATATATATATATATATATATATATATATATATATATATATATATATATATATATATATATATATTCTCATCAAATAAAGTGTCCTCCTTTTCCTTTTGTTTTGGACATTGCATGATAAAGGGCATTGCATCATCCTCAATCGTACGATTACCATTGTATTCCTGAATACTGGTGGTTTCCATAGCTGTGTGCACATAACTAAGTCATGATTTATTAACACATATTTCATCGTAATATTTGTGATCGATTTTACAATAAAATATTGTTATTAACCTTCCGAACATATTTCTTATTCTGATATCCGACCTCAGTTCGACAGAAATAAAACCTGCGTTTTATTTTCACTTAAACATTTTCACGTCACAACATAAATACATACCTTACTGTTCCATATTGCTCTATAACTTAAGGTGGCTTTTTGGGTTCATTTGTGAATATAAGGGGTCAATTTTAGATTTTCATTTAAGCTAAAACCTACATCTTTCCTCTTGATCAGATCAGTTGCGAATGTCTAGGCAACCACCGAGCAGATTGAGAGATCATCTATTACAGAAGCTCCCATAGGCTTGCACACCAAATTTCAGAACACAGAATTTCACCAGAACAGGGTCGCTTTGATATGCATTTTGGGTTACCAAGTGTTACACAAATTTGTGTGAAATTGGACAGAATATGATCATAGGCCAGCAAAGAATGATCCATCTGTGGAAAGTTTTGAAAGTAATATGAGAACGATCTGTGTACTTCAACAACTAGGTCTTCGAGTGTCTACCGAGGAGTCCACAAAAAGTCCTAGGCGGGGCTTGTTTGTCAAATATAAACTCAAGTAGGAATACAAGAGTACAAGGGGGTCGTAGATGATTGTATGATTCACATTATAGTCAGCCTTAAATTTGTACAACATGGGTTAGAAAGACAAAACAAAAATCGCTCCAAAAAGAAATTGAAGAGAGTTGTATTTAAAATAAAAGATGAAATATTTCAATGATATTTGGGAATGGTGCCTTTCTTCTGTTGTCCATCTACACGAGAGTTACTATTATAATAATACTAATGATATGTAGTAGTAGTAGTAGTAGTAGTAGTAGTAGTAGTAGTAGTAGTAGTAGTAGTAGTAGTAGTAGTAGTAGTAGTTATAGTAATAGTAAAATTATTTTTGTTATCAACATTATTATTATCAATCATGATGATGATGGTGATAATGTTGTGTTTGCTACACATGACCCACTTTCTATCCCCGTGCATCAGCTGAACTCCCTGTCAATCATCGGCCGGGGAACCGCCCCCACGCTATAAGCAAGGTCCACAGACTGACGAATCGTGGTATAAAAACAATAGCTCTGCTTCGCGAGTGTAGTTAACGCCTACTTTTAAAACCGTCAACTTCTCTTTCTAAGAAGATCTCACGTCCACATTTGGAAGCGTCTGAGCTGCCGTCTAGAGAAGTTGGAGCGTAGGATCTGCTACCAGGAATCAAGGGTGTTTTGGGGTACAAGAAGACACGTGAGTAACCCTAAGATAACTACTGTAAATTTGAATAGATTGTGTTAATTTTTTTTTGCGTTTAGCCTAGGACGCAAAAATAGAATTCGCAATGAATGGTGTTGCCACTTTATGTGTATTGTTGGCACTCCATGTTCGCAAAATTAAAAAACATAAAAACCGATTTTCTGTAAATTCGCAAAATTTACTCTACACAATCTTTTGTGAATCTACAGTATACGAAAGTGGCTATCATGATCTTAGCGATAAGTTAGCCACAACCGATAAGTAGCTGCTTCCCAGAGCAAGGGTGTCTTTTTAAAAGTGTGATCTTTATGATAAGAGAAATGACAGCGGAATTTTGGTTATCATCATTTTCTCTGCCGAATCGTAATAGCCTGTTGGGACAGTATTTGGAGAATTTAATTTGGAGGATTTGCCGTGGCCCAGTAGTTACGATGCCAGGCTCCCATGGATGACGTCGCAGATTCTAGTCTCCGCTAGATCCCCATAAGCAAGTAGGCCTGTTCGTTATACATAAATGTGCGGCGGCGTGGAGGGGACTTTCTATGGTGCTTATGCAACTGAAAGACCACTTGGAACTATTCGCGAAGAGGACGAAATTTCTAACCAGTTCAACGTTTCTCTCTCGTTGTGATATGACCTAATCTGTTGAAAACCACTTAAAACCACATTCCTTCCTTTCTTCCTTCAACACTTCATGCAACTATTATGCATGCGCATGCTCAAAAGCAGGTTTGACCCGGATATTAATATAGTTGTAAAGCTCTTACGTGTGAGATGTTTTCATATAATCTATTTCAAGATAGATATTCTCTAAAGCCACGTGAAAAGCGTTTCCTTCCTACCACCGAGAATCCACTGGAAATCACGTATTAGTCTCAATTCCTTAAGTGGTATAAGACTAGTTTGCGATAACAGTCACTGTTCGCATTATGCCAATGCCATTCCAGCCGAGTGAGTGTGTCCTCCAGTGCCGACATTTAATTCCTACACTAAATGCCTTGGCAGCTCGGCCATCATACACGACTGCACGACCAATTGCCAGCCATCTTTTTCTAGGCATGGATGTCACAGCTGAACGTGGGTTATTGATATGCATGGCTTATATTTTTCGACATCATATCCATGGACCCCTGTACAACATGTCGCTGACAGACGTCCGGTCGGTCAGTTGTTGCAAGAACCAAATGTCTTCACTGGCTGTCAATACGTACATATATTCATTGATTGACTCTGTAATCGCCATCAGTTGTGCAGGAAATGTATACATTTATGTATATATATATATATATATATATATATATATATATATATATATATATATATATATATATATATATATATATATATATATATATATATATATATATATATTTATATATCTTTTGTGTGTATATTTATCCGTATCCTAGGGAGAAAACTCCCTATGGCATGCTTTTCACTTTGAATAGCATCGTTGTCGTTAACCCTACTCAAGAGTTGCATATTTGTGAAAGGCTAAGTCATTTAATTGATTAACAGTAGTTGTAAATCTGTCAAGGGCTGCTCGCGCCAGTCAGCTTAGGAACGTGATAAACAATCAGCTGACTTTTTGTTGGTCCAGTGTCATCGTGGCTCATGTCCTTAGATCCCTCAACGTTGACCCCATGTCATTCTGTTGACTTAGCTAAGTGCCGTGTGTTTGTAACCGCACTCAAAGCAATTATTACGCATATGAAAGCTCAACAGTATTGTTTGACACCGGTATACACAGGGCGAATCCAGCTTCCATATATATGACCTCCATCTAGGCATATATGTCGAAATTGTTGAACGGGTAAATTGTTCTAAACTTTGAAAATATACTAGTATCTTTTGATAAAGTAAAACATCTTCATTCTTAGTTCTTTTTCTTGGTTATTTATATTGTTTTTATTCGTGAAAAATGTATAACGAGATCAAACGTTTAGGAAAAAAAGTCTTACACCAAACGCAATTTAGCTAACAGTTCATTTGGAGATGAAAAGCTGAAAAGAATATTTAAAAAAAAAACGAAAAAAAGTTTAAAAGCTGCTCATTCATGGCACCTTTAAATTTTGAAAAGATTCTCAAATTCGTGTTACCAAAGTTGCATATCGTACACAGAGGGTCCCCTCTAGTGTGATATATGTTCTACATCACATCGTGTAACTGGTATGCACAACGAGTTTGCAGTATGGGGCCTGGAAGAAATTAGGTTGACCTTCACTAAGTGACCTTTTATAGACAATGCATAAGTAGCCAGTTTCTTTTGACCAGTGGCCTGCACATCTATAGCAGAATAGATTTTCCTAGTATAGCAATGTACTGGACTGAATTTTGAAACAGAAGTAGGGTAGACAGAAGCCCCTGATAAGTGATTCAATCATCTAACTGACTGGGGAGTGTCCTGATTAAATTTCCTTATGCTAGCTTGTGATCTGCCCACTGTTTCTCATTACTGCCTGTGTTCAAATTCGTGCAGGGACATATGTGAAAGTTGCCTGTGACTTGGGGTTACACAATTGGCTATATTGACTATGATCTCAATTTCATTACAATTCCAAATTCCTAATATCAGCATGAGATATACTTTAGTGTAATTAACTTCTTACTTTGCACTTTGATTTTCTAAAGAAATAGATTTGTAATGAGCGCGTTAAGATAAGTATGCGGTTAGTCTGTAAATAGTATTGATATGAAGATGATTAATGAATGCATGTGTAGTGAATGAATGCACTCTTCTTTCCTGAGAGAAGTCTATTTCACAATGAACACGTATGATTCATGAACCATGAACATCTAAACATCAGCTGAATCCACCCATGCAAAAGCAACACGTTTCTTTGTGCAGACATTTCTTGATCCCCGTCATCCAAATGATAACCTTGTGCATCAATTGCATTCAAGTTTACTTCAGAGTCATGAGAAACTTAAATTGTTCATGTGCAAACCAGTCTAGTCTGTTTCCTGATACAAATCCAATTTTAGCACGTTTTCCACTATCAAGAACTAAGACAAGAACTTGCCAAGAATGTTGGTGTTCTTGGAAAATTCTGCTTGTCATTCATCGTTATTCGTGTTTGTTCCTAGGAACATAGCAGAACATCTTGGCTGATTGCTAGCAGAGTCTCGAAGTTTGGAACATGTTCAAAACATTCCTGGAAGTTCTTGCGTCATGGATCAATGCTTTTTGGTCCTAACTCATTCCTAGGAGTGTTCCTAGGACATTCCTAGGATATTCGTCTTAATTCTTGTGTGTTCGGGACCAAATATTTCATTAAAGATTTCTTATTTCTTACTGTATCCTCAAGAATGTCCTAGGAATGTACTAAGAACATTCCTAAGAATGACTACAAATATGATACGACTACCAGAACTAAGTAGAACGCATCACGTGACTTGCCTGAAAGTAGGGCCCTTTATGTAAACACGACATCATGAGGCAGAGGCACGTGAATCACTAGTTCAAGAAAAGCTCCAAAAATATGCAAAACTGATTAGCGAAAGAAGAAAATAAAGATGAGTGAGCAAATGGATGCTAAGAAGGATAGCACAGGAGAACCAACATCCCCAAATTCAATTCAAGATGTGGCAGACTTTGTGAAAAGGACATAGAACTATTAAAAAAAACACATGATTTTGGGTCTGGACTATCCACAATTTGCTAATCACATCTTTTAAGATATTGTAGTAACAACAATGGTAATGATTCATGTGAGTATCAACAAATAAAGATATTTTGATATGTTGAAAATAAACTCATTTGAGTATTGTTCAAGTGCTTTTTTGGTTTATTGGCCTTTATTCTTAGATAATAAGCCTTTTGCTCATAAGCGCTTGGGGTGCAGATGCAGCCGGCTGGCAGCCTGCGCCCATTCAAATAGCATAGGGAAGCTAGCGCAGGCCCCCTTGAAGTTCCACATAATGTGCTTAAAATGTCACTTAGTATCATCAACATTTCCTGAAAAGATTACTGTGACCTCAAGGGAATATTCTGTTGAACACTGTAAACTTTATTTGGGTAATTAGACTCCGATTTCCTGTTGTTACATGAGTGTAATTTGACTCCCTTCAGCTTCTCACTGGGTAAAGCTTTATATACCAGATCAAATCTGATGTCTGCTACAAATATGTTTCAAATCATTTACTCTCCCTGTTCTTTGTAATTTAGTCTATGGAATAAAGTCAACATATATTGTATCCCCCTTTTTAGATAGTTGTACACCCTTATATGCAGAATTCCTTCCCCACATGGCCAGTGTCAGTTCTGTAGAAGCCACTGAGCAGTCAGGTTATCACACAGAAATGATTTGACTGATAAGACGTTATAAAAATTGAAAAAATGTGAACTGTTCCCAGCTTTTTATAGATTACAGGGTTAGTGGTAATGAGGAACACCTTATTGCTAGAGCATTCTCTGTATGGAAATGAAAGCACCAGTTGTCATCTCTTAGAAAGGAAGGGAAAGGATGTTAGCAGGTCATGTAGGGATCTTCTCCTAAAGGGAACTTACTGGACCCTTTGACAGATATTGACTGTGTTGATGAATAAAAATCCTGGTGCTAACAATACTCTGTTTTTCGAATAAGCATAGTAGTAGTGTTTGACAGTGAATCTTAATTACCTAGCAATTAACTTAAACTGTCTTCTGGACAATAAAATGAAGGAAACTGATTATCCATTTATTTCCTATTAATTTCTATTCTTAGTGTGGCCTTAAAGAGTTAATCCATCCTAAGTATGGGGTTATGAATACATTTCTTTTTGTCACCCCCCCCCCCCCCTCCCCCCTGCACACTCCTTGAACATATCCATGCAAGATACAGAATTCCCCTGCCCATTTTCTTATTATCCGCTTGCTATTATGGTAGCCAAAAACAGCACAATTAGTATTATGTAAGTATGATGGGAATCAATTACCTATATTTTCATTCAGCCCTGGAGAAGGAAAGAAAAGTGTTGAGAAGGTTTTAAATTGTATAAGTCTCTGGTATATATACATACATCCTGTCAGTATGTCTATCTCTAAATGCTTCATATTGAAAAATAGATTATAGTATTTATGCAAAATACATTCAATAGATGTTTGATAAGCTTGAGATATTGAATGATTTTCCTTAATACACCCTTGGATGTGTTGCATTCAATATGTTAACTGATAACTCAGCACAGTAATAAACTTGAATGCAAACAAGGTAGAAGAACTCCTATGGGCGATCTTTTCAACAGATAATATCTCATTTGAGGGCTTTTGAATGGATGCAAAATTCTCATCATATGTTCATAATATCCTTACTTCGGTAGACATTGCTGCTTATTCACAAAATCCAGGTATTTTTACCGCAAAAACATAATTTATGATGGACCATGCATAAGCTTCACTGGTCATCCTATGTGTTTGTATGGAAAGGAAGTACTTCCGGGTCAACATAGCACCCTTTGACATCTGGATTTACATAATGGCTGGCCACATGGGGGCTTCTACGCAAGTCGCTTATTCTTAGCATAGTTGTGTCACCGTCCTAGGAATTTTTTAAGAGCTTCTTAGGAATTTCGTATGTTAGTCTTGGCAAGTTTGCAAATGTTGTACAAAAGTCTTATATATTCTTAACTTACTCTCAATAAATTCTCAAGACTATTCCTTAGACATTCCTAAGACAGTTCTCAAAAACTTCTTATCAGTGTCTTAACTTGTTTTTACCATTTTCGAGGTACACTTTTGCCACGACTCTAAGACAAATCGATCCCCTGCTGAGTGAATTCTGAGCTCTTGTCTCTGAGTTCTTGATAGTGGGAAACTAGACTTACCCACAGGTTTTATTAAGACATATTTCAGACTGGACGGGTTGTGCCTAGGTCCCTTTATGATTCCCGTCTTGTTATTTTGCAGAATAATGGAGAAGTGCTGTAAACTATGCGTGCTGCTGACAATGTGCTGCTTACTCGGGGGTTCTGCGGCAAAGGTCTTGGATCTAACCTACACTTTTGACAGCAAGGCAATATACGTCCCAACGCATATACCATTTAAACTGACACAGTTTTTCAAAGGAATGCATCCCAATGGGTTCTGGTACGTGTTTATGCCAAATTATTGTAACATCTCTTCAGAGAATGTTGAACCTCCCAAAGAGATATAACATGTTAAGTGTATGTTTGCATATTAAATATTAGCATTGGTATGTTAAGTTATGCACTGTATATCCAGACACCTGGTGGCGTGTTTTGGATTGTCAAGCCTACCTAGAAGATGGCATATGTTAACCGAATCTCCATCTCCTAATTGATGTATGGTTACACACTTAAAGACCTGACAACCACTTTTCATTTTATATAAGTCGGATGTCACATTTGTGATTAAGTTGTAACACGTATATATTCTCACATGTTTTTGTTGTTACTTTATTTCAATATTTGTATGTTCTTTATTCATGAAATTTTGTTTGTAAATGTGTGATTTTGCGTTTGGGCGCAGTCAATAAACGTACAATACAATACTGATGTTTTGTATTTTAAGGCAGTTTACAGATCAGTTAAAACATAAATCTAGGAAAGATGTAGATGTACAAATCTTATTTCAATTCAAATACTTAGATTTGAAAAATAGAGCTCCCTAGCTCAGATTCATAAAACAAGATGTATATTTTCTACTTACAAATACCAATAGCCATTTCGTTCTTGTTACATTATTAAACCAATGTTTTCTGGCTAAGGAAACCCTGTATTCCCATTACAAACCAATAATGCATGATATCGTAGAAAGAATATGTTAGTAACTACAACTCGGTGCCTGTAATAGCCTTGATCTGTAGTATAACATATTTCATTATCCTAAGTACCAAGTGCGATCACCTATTATCTGCAAAGTGTTAGAGCCTACAAGACCAATTCCTCATGAGCTATGTAACAATAGAATGGCGTGTCAATCGAATAAACCTTAGTACTAGGTGCTGCCATCTATTATCTGAATAGTGCTTGAGCCTACATGACCAGTTCCTCTTGAGCAATTTATGTAACAATTGAAACTTATGTCAATGTAATAAACATAAGTACCAGGTGCTGCCATCTATTATCTGAATAGCGCTAGAGCCTACAAGACTATTTATGTAACAATAGAAATGTGTGTCAGTTGAGTAAAGCTGGCTGTTTCTGTCTTAAATTCACATCACACCTATATATTCTATTTAGTGACTGCTTACAGTAGCAACATCCACCCAACTACTCCCATTATCACCCTCCCCAAGCTCATTCACATAGAATTGCATTTGCTGGAAATAATAATCTGTATCCATATAAACAACATAGTATTTCATTTGTTTTAGTTTATTTGATGCAACCCAAAAATATAACCAAATGGTATAACAAAATGCATGTACACTTTTTTCTGAGGATAAATGTATTTGTTCATACTATTTTCCTTAGGGTAAATGTATTTATTTGTAATACATTTCTAAGGGTAAATTTATTGATACAACTTTCCTTATGGTAAATGTATTTATCTCACGGTAAACGTAGTTATACTATTTTTCTTATGGTAATTGTATTCATTATTACTGTCTTTATTAGGGTTAATGTAATTATATTATTTTCTTAGGGTAAACGTATCTATACGTTTTTACGGTAATTGTATTTATGTATACTATTTTCCTAGGGTACATGTTAAGGAATATGGAAAGAGTAACGAACACGGGGGGACACACATTGATGCACCAGCACACTTTATAAAGGAGGGTCTCACTGTAGAACATCTCGACATAGACAGCATGGTGAGTAATACACAAGGCCAACAACTCAGAGATGCGATGCATACTCTGTTTGATGCCCTGTAAAACATGTTTCATTACCAAGTGGGCACGGTAACATTCATGGAACATTCCAAGAATGTTTGGGCAAGCATTCAAAAATGATCCCCTCATAGTTCAGAATGAAAATTGTATGAATGTTCAGGTGAGAATGTTCATAGAATGTTCAGAGCTGAATGTTAAATGAATCATTTGGATTCTGATTTTTTCAGCACATTGGAAGTTGTCTGTGCAGTGGAAGCACTTGGTAACAGTTCAATTTTCATGAAATAGGAAATATCTCAATTTAATGTTTATATAATGTCAAATCTGAACATTCCAGAAATGTTCAGACCTGAAGGTCGCAGGAATGTTCATTTTTGGTGCATGACATTCCAATCAAAATTGAACGTTCATATGACATCAACTAAGAACATTCCAGGAATGTTAGTACCTGAACATTGCTGAAATGTTCATAAATGGTCCAGAATATTCCAACCTAAATTGAACATTCATATAACATTCAGGTAATATTTGTGCCCACTGGGTAGTTTCATGTTGATTCACTCAACGTTATCTTAGCCCTTCATACCAGAGAGGCCAAAACAGGCCTGACAAGTTCGAAGATAGCTTTCTAACAAAGCATTTTTCTGGAAAATATTCTCAGGAGAAATGTTAAACAACTCACCCTGAAATATCTTTTCTGTAGTTTCGCGTGAGTGTGAATATGTTTGATATGCATATTCTCTAAATATGTGTATTATCATGATTGTATCAGGACATGCAAATTCCTGCTATACAGTTGTTCGTGTGATAGTGAAAGGTTCATAGAGATGTTTTACATTAGTGAATTTGGTGAAAGTGAACATTTCAAAAATCATTTCAAATTCTACCTCTACCTAAATACATGTAACATTTGTTAAAAGTTAACTTCTTCTGGTTCCATTTGAAGATGTAACTACTCTCACTATAGGTTTACTATAAATTACTTTTTATCAGTAAAAAATACCATTTTCACTACAATTCATCATAATTGATCCTACAAATGTTGTGAAGTTTTGATGCGTGGATTTGATTGGCCCTCCACCGTAGTTCTAAACTCTCTTGTCCACCTGTCTCTTGCACAAGAGAGGCTATCAGTTTTCTTGCATATCTGGAGCATACGTATGGCAGCTGGTGCTTTGTACCAGATATCAGCCCGATCAATCACGTTTAATGAGAGGTAGTATATGGGGCTATATAAAACAATATGGGTTGTCTTTAAAAAAATCCGAAATCATTGTAGGTGGGGTTTTCTTGAAAAATATTTGTAGGCCAGGCAAAAAGAAAACTGCTTTATGATTGCACATAACAAACGCGAAATTGTTCCTTTTGCAGCGTGTATTGACGATCACAAAGAACAACAACATCAACACACGTTTACTGAAACAAAGAAAATCCACCATAAGTACATATGACTGAAACAACACTAACAAAGTCTCATACAAACTAGCAACCCAATCAAAACATTCACATTTACAACGCTATCAATATATTAACATTTAAACTTAGATTGACTGATTTAGCTTCGAACAACATAACATTAACAAATATACAGGTCACATAACACATACTATAATACTATATTAACAATCAGATAAACACTTCAACCTACTACATTTTACCTGAAGAGAAAATACTTTTATGATTTCTATATTTAGCCAGCAAATATACTTACACAAGAAGTGGCGTGATAAACTAACAGAGTACTTATAAAGCTACGATTTAAGTTTGAAATTACTGATTGTGAGAGGTCCACCAGAGCCTACATCATTTGCTGATCAAAATGTGGCTACTGTTTCAAATCTAGCTGGTCACAGCAGTCCCAAAGCCTCGTAATCTTCAATAAAGAATTCAAACTTTCTCCACGAGAAATCCCCACAGTGTACACATAAACAACACAACACAGATTAATGAAACACACTCCAAAAACATCTAAATAACAATAGAAAAGAAAAGCCAAAGCTAGAATGATTGACCTACATACAAATTACCTTGAGTAGTTGATGTACGGTATAATTACAAATCAACAGATGCAACCAAAATATAATCGCAAACCATATAAAGTGCACAACTGACCATCAAATACATCAACTATACAGTACGACTTGTTACCAAATATGTGAGTACACCAAATAAGTCGATTATCACAATACCATATTAAAAAAAACATTGGAGTGGGTACTTTGAAATCATTGTAAATTTGGTCTTTTGAAAGGAAATATCATTGGTGATGAGGTCTGGAAATTGGAGTGTCCCACAAGGCATTTTTGTTTAAAAGTCCTAAGTTCAAAGTAGGGTGCAGCCAAACAAACAAAACACTGCAACAAACCCATTGATAGCAGCATACAAGAAACCCTGCCAAGAATCTGGCTAGTTACAATCAAATATTACGTGGTAACTGGCTGTATAGTATTTGTTATAGCAAAATGTATAGAAGTTAATTTACTGAATCAAAAAACCTGCATATCAACTTAAAATACTCGCAGAACTTAAGGCTCTTCTCCAGCCAAAATACAAGCCCTCGCCATGTGGCTCTCAGACACCTTTTGAATCATTGTAAAAAGCAATCCACTGTATTCAATATAGCTACTATTGTAGTGAACCCCATATTTTTCTCTATATTACTCTAATGGGAACTTCTCAATTTCTATTTCAGTTGATGGCACCCTGTGTGGTGGTGGATATCAGCAAAAAGGCAGCAGCAAATCCAGATGCCACGCTCGACGCAGAAGATCTCATTGAGTGGGAGAAACAAAATGGCCGCATTCCAGATGGCGCTGTTGTAATCATGCATACCGGATGGGCAAAATATTGGAATGACAGAAATAAATTTCTGGGCTTTGAGGGGGGAAGAAACGACACTGAGATGCACTTCCCAGGCTGGGGAGTTGAGGGAGCAAAATGGCTGACCACAAACAGGCCAAAGGTTGTAGGCATTGCTGTCGATTCTGCATCGTTGGATCCTGCACAAAACAAACCTCACGAGGCACATCAAGTGTTGTTGGGGGCTGGTCTCTGGGGCTTAGAAATGCTGGCTAATACAGACCAACTTCCAGCAAAGGGTACAAAGCTCATTGTACTCCCCATGAAGATAGGCCATGGCACTGGGGGTCCCACGAGGGTGCTAGCTGTATGGGACACTCAGCCCACATCAGGTTGCTCTTCTCCTAATGGGTTTAACATCATACCATACCTTGTGACTTCATTAATCATAATGCTCTCTGCACTGGTTTCATAGAATAAGACAATATTTTGCACAATATCATTGTTGACATATCTCCTTTCCATTCTATACAATTTCTATCTTAAATGTTTAATGTTGTTCACATAAGACATATATTATTTTTCACATTCACACTTGTCAGAAAACGTGACCAATGACGCTGCATGTGGTGAAAATACGTCCCCTACTAATAGCTGATGGTCTGACATATGGTAATCTATATAATGAATTACTTGTTCTATATGTTTTATGCTGCTTTGTTCTGTGATTATGCATTATATGGTTATGCTTTGCTGGGGTCAACTAGAGTATTTGCAGTGGCAAAGCCTAAGACAATTCGACCATCAGGGCAGGCCCCAGTAGTCTACAGTGTATTCCTGAACACTGGTGATTTCCATAGTAGTGTATGGGGCATCACTAAGTCATGATTTATCAACACGTATTTTTTTGTAATCTTTGTAACCCCATTTTATAATAAAATATTGATATCAACTCTTGACTTCATAACCTATTTCTTATTTTATATGTGACAGATACCTGCATTTCATTTTCACTTAAACATAGACAAAAACAAGGATGACACAACATAAATGCATACCTTACAGTTTCAAATTCTGGACATTGCTTCGTAACTTAAGGTGGCTTTTGGGGTTAATATGTGAATATAGGGTCATTTTAAGATTTTTTATTATGCTTAAACCGACATCTTTCCTCATGATCAGACTAGTTGTGAAAGTCTAAGCAATCGCCAAAGGAGCTGGTGATAAATTCAACAATTTTGTTATTGTATAAGCTCTAATCCTACATTCTACATCCTATATTGGGTGATACAGCAAATAGAACCTATGCTACAATAATAATAACGCATGTGAAGAGAGCAATTTACTCCTCAATAATTGATAATACTCTACCTACTCTCAATCAAGTGAAAGTTTTGTTAAGAAATAGTCTCAACCATGAGAGATACATGGCTACCTTAAAGGGTAAGCAAGACCAGTTTGAGAAAAACTGGGGTTTACTAGTTGGTATGTAAGGTTATCTTTATTGTAATATCTTGGAAGTTTTTCATTTTTACTCTCTTGTATCCTTTCCTCCCAGAAGAGGTGATAGACCCTTCTACGAGATGATGTAATACAGAGATGTTAATTTTATTTTTATACATTTGACCAGCGACCAACATAAATAAAAATGTTTTGAAAAATAAAAAGAAGTTCTAATTCTACAATTAAAGATGTATCTTTAGATAACGCAAAGTGAAGAAAGGTACAGAGAATCCAATAAGGCAAACCAAGTAACTTGACATCTGGTGTTGGGCTTTGAAAGCTGTTGTGATATGCTTGACTAGTTTAGTTCAATCAGAGTTATTGATACCTCTATATAGTGACCATCATTGATTATTACATTGACAGGAATTCCATTCCCAATAATGATGATTGCACTTCCTGAGAAATTTGAAATAAAAGATGAAATATGTCAATGATATTTGAGGATGGTGCCATTCCCCTGTGTATTCTTAATTATTATTATTATCATTATTATTATTATTATTATTATTATTATTATTATTATTATTATTATTATTATTATTATCATCCTCATGAATAGCATTAGTATTATTATTGTTGGTATTATTGTTGTTGTTGTTTTTGTTATGATTTTGTTATTATTATCATTATTATTATCATCGTTATCATTATCATTATTATTATTAGTAGTAGTAGTAGTAGTAGTAGTAGTAGTAGTAATATGAGCTCGTTACACATGACCCACTTCCTATCAGCGCGCTTCATGTGAACTACCAGTCAATCATCTGCCGGGGAACCGGCCCCATGCTATATAATAGTCCAGCAGATTTGAGAAAAATCGTGCACTTTGTATTAAAAGCATGAAATTTGGTGTGTTGGTACAACTCACCAAGGGGAATATTTTCAGATATGGAGGCGTCGCGGCCGCGCCCCCTGGTGGCAGGTGGCGCCACCTATTGGTCAGCTGCTAGGTCAACCTAACCTTACCTAATATAAATGGCTATATATCTACCAAACAAAGAGATATTTACTTCTGTATGAACCAGGAAGAGCAGTATTAATGAGTTTCATCAAATTTCAGTCCTCAAGGGTTAGATATAGGTGGCGCCACCATTAAAATGGGTACTTTTGGTCTGACTTAAGTACTATTTCATACATTTCATACTATAAAGTACAAAAAACATGTGTTTATAGCAGGAATACATTCAAACCATAACACAGTGTTCATTGATCACACGTTGCCATGAACAACATTTTAAGATATGGAGGCATTGCAGCCATGGCCCTTGTGGTAGGTGGCGCCACCTACAGTTGAGATACTAGGCCAGCTGAACCTTGCCTAATACTAAGGGTCATTTGTTTGCCAAACAATGAAATATCTTATCCTGTTGAACCAGAAAGACGAATTATTATGAATTTCATTAAATTTATGTTGTTTAGGATTAGATATAGGTGGCGCCACCATTAAAATAGATATGTTTTGGCATTTTTGGTTGTTTGCAAGTTAATGAGCTGGTTCTTTTTAATAATTAGATTACAGGTAAGAAATGCCAGAAGAGCTCTTGGCAGAAATAACCATGGCCAATCTTGCAGGAGTAGCCACAACTGCCTCAACTCATAACTGTGGATAGCAGAACATAGATTGAAAAGTGTCCCTTAGAAGCTTGGAGAAACTGAAATGTATTCTGTGACATCTGCGCTCCCAAAGTTGGGCTGAGACCATAGACTCAGTGAGGGTTAAATTAAAGAAGATATTCATAAATGGGCCTTAATGGTGGTTTTTCCAGTAAGCATGATATACTATTGTGATGTTTAAGTGATACTTTGTAAACACAAACACACCTCAGATGGCAGACAGAGGGTGGAACTCTGGTAAATTTGAAATCTACGGGCTAGATAGATATTTACAATGGGAGTGTGCCAGATAGGATAATTCTTTTTCTCAATGTTACTTTCAGTAGTCCCTGTGACAGATTAGGACTTATTGCTATGATAAAGAAACCCAAGACCGGGAAGAAGTTCTCTTTACTTTATTAATCACTAGGTGTTTTTTTCATTTGCAAAGGTACTATGATACTATCATAATGCTGCTAATTTGTAAAGCCACCAGGCCATTAATCCTGCTATTGAGGCGAGAGGCGCACACTGAGATAACATGCTTAAGAGAAGCCCAGAGCCTGACATGGGAAATTTTGGAATGTCACCAAGGCATCCAAGTTTTCTGTTGCCTACAATGCGAGTCCAAGAACCTGATTTTGTCTGGTGAACAAAGTGAAACTCTCTACCTACCTGAGGAGGCACTAATTTCCAGTCATTAGTTAGTCTGTCTGGGTCATGGGTGGAAAGGGGATCTATATAAGTGTGGATATGATGTAATTCATTGAAACCTAGCATTGTCCATCATATCCCATTGATACTAGCTTTAACCTGTGTCCTGCTGAATTGCTGGTTGTAACCTACCCTGCCAATCGCATTGTTTTCGGTCCATGGGACAAAATTCACCACCTGGGACTTGGGGGCACAGCTTGAATTTTTAGTTACCTCCAACTTGCCATATGTCAATAGAAAGGTATAGGGGTGGGGTGCTCTGGCTCAGGCTCAAAAAGGAGCTGCTTTGGGTCATGTTCAGGGTCTGTGGGGAGTCCTTAAAGGACTAACTCATTAACATGTCAGCAAGTGCGGATTTCCTGGCTATGCAGAGCAGGTGAGTTAGTGTGGCCCGGATATTTCTGGTTCAGCAGGACCATGGGTAGGATCTTTGTATTAGGTTCGAATTTGAGTGAGCCCAATATTGACCTTCTTCACTCCTAATTACTCAGGGAGGACATAAAAGGTGCAAATTAAGGTATTGCGTTCTTGTTAAAACAAATACTACCAAGGTGATTAGTCATTGTTGACATTGCCTATAACCCTTATGCTGCTAGTAGCTAATTTGGCTAATACAAAATGGTACCAAAAACCCTGAAAAATGATTGAACCTGGCAAATGAGTACGTATCTGAGAGTACTGAGTGAGAGCTATCCAATGAATACCAACACGATAGGGTTTACATGGTTTTCAAAAATCATTGCATCCTGGTGCTTTGGATGAAAGTAGCCTCAGCATTGGAAGGGTTAAGTAACCTTAATACTACATGTGTGAACAGATATATGATCTTTTATCTTAGGCAACAGTCAATGAGTAAGCTGTTTTGAATGATGATGCTATATTACCCTAAACACACCTGCCACAAGGAGACATACCTTTAATGCATTTCTATCTAGAAACATTTGCCCTGGCAAGATATATCAGTATCTATTAGGCTTGTTTCGTTTCATGGTATGAATATGGAAATGCTATAAAAAGTTGCAAGATGTTACCCTTGCTTTGGCAAAAGGGCACATTCTGATGGTGGCGCCACCTACACATAACCCTCTATAATGTATATTCAATTAAACTTATATTCTATTTCCGTGTTCATACAGAATTACAATATCTCATTGTCTAGCAGATTATGGCCCCTTTCTACAAGGCAAGATTAGGTTACCCTAGCAGCTTGCCAATAACTGGGGCCACCTGCCACCAAGGGGCATGAATAATGACCCCATATCTAACATTTATCATAAATGTTAGCCACGGCAACATGAATTCATGAAAGAAACTTATTAGCAGTCTACTTGAAGGTTCAAAGAGTATTAAAACATCATTGATTGGCAAGCATATGACCTTTGTATAAGGCAAAACTCAGCTGGCCTAGTAGCTTAGCCATAGGTGGCGCCACCTACCACAAGGGCCTTGATTGACACGCCTCCATATATGAAAATATTTTGTAGGGCATGCATGATGTAGTCAGTGAGCATTATGTTATGGTTTGAATGTATTTCTCTTTAGATATATGTAAATGATCGAGATAATACTCTGGTTAGGCCAAAAGTACCTAATTTAATGGTGGCGCCACCTATAACTAACCCTTAACAGCTGAAATTCAATGAAACTCAATTCTAATATACACCCTGGTTCCTCCAGGATTAAAAATCTCTTTGTCTGGCAGACAAATGACCCTTTATATCAGGTGAGGTTAGATTGACCTAGAAGCTGACCAATAGGTGGCGCCACCTGCCACCAGGGGGCGCGGCCGCGACGCCTCCATATCTGAAAATGTTCCCCTTGGTGATTTGTACCAACATACCAAATTTCATGCTTTTAATACAAAGTGCACAATTCAGCCCAAAAATGTCATAAATCTGCTGGACTATAAAGGTCCACAGACCTAAGGATCGTTGTATGAATACGAATTGCCCTATTTCGCGAGTATAGGTCACGCCAACCTAAAAACCCTTCAGCTTCACTCGGAAAAAAGATCTCGCGTCAACTGCAGTCTTTAAGTGTTGGGTCGTAGGATATGCTATCCGGAATCTAGTGTGTTTTGGGGTACAAGAAGACACGTGAGTACCCCTAAGCTGAGATCTCTATACGATAGTGGTTATCATCATCTCATATATCATTATCTCAGCAACAAAATATAAGTAGCTGCTTTCTAGAGCAAGGGTGTGGCTTTGAAAGTGTGGTCTTTCTCAGGAGAACTGACAGTGGAACTTTCCAGTCACATGTATATGGGGAAAACAAAAGGGAATATTAAAGAAATGACGAACGTTAACACAGATATTTCAGATTAGGGGATGAATGGGCCTAATTAATTGACTTATGGGGTGTGGCAGGCACAAATGTAATCAGTATATACAGAGCTGTCATGAGATATAGAGATGCTATTGGCAATATAAGTAGCTGCTTTCTAGAGCAAGGGTGTGGCTTTGAAAGTGTGGTCTTTCTCAGGAGAACTGACAGTGGAACTTTCCAGTCACATGTACCGGTATATGGGGAAAACAAAAGGGAATATTAAAGAAATGACGAACGTTAACACAGATATTTCAGATTAGGGGATGAATGGGCCTAATTAATTGACTTATGGGGTGTGGCAGGCACAAATGTAATCAGTATATACAGAGCTGTCATGAGATATAGAGATGCTATTGGCAATATAAGTAGCTGCTTTCTAGAGCAAGGGTGTGGCTTTGAAAGTGTGGTCTTTCTCAGGAGAACTGACAGTGGAACTTTCCAGTCACTTGTATATGGGGAAAACAAAAGGGAATATTAAAGAAATGACGAACGTTAACACAGATATTTCAGATTAGGGGATGAATGGGCCTAATTAATTGACTTATGGGGTGTGGCAGGCACAAATGTAATCAGTATATACAGAGCTGTCGTGAGATATAGAGATGCTATTGGCTAGATCACCACCTTCAAACGGCGGATACAAAGCAATAAACTGGATTTTGATAATGGAAATCAATTTTCCTTGCCGTATGATTCTCTATGATATCCCATAAATTCTGTAAACGGCTCTCTACTACTGTATTTAAATCATCTAAATTGATTTGTGTCTCTGTGCTATTAATCCTTTTTATATTGTTCTGTGTGTACCTTTCGTACTTAGGTTTATTTAAAGATATATACATACATACTAGTGGAAAGTCACCACTTCGGTTGAAATATCACAAGTAAAATGCTATTTCACTAATGAAACACTAGCGAAACATTCGTGAAAATTGGCTGAATCACTAGTATTTAGCTATTGGTGAGTCACTAGTGGAACGTCATTGCAGTTACACCATGTTGACGCTTGGAAACCCACTACTCTACTAGTGAAACTGCACAAGTCGAGTAGTCATCTTTTATTAGAGAAGTTTAAGGAAATACACTCCACTGTGTCCGCTAGTGAAATGAATTACCCAGAGCAACCATTACTGGAAACTGGTGGGTCAGAGTAGTAACGCCTTCAACAACTTAGAGATGGTGCCCGCAGCAATAGGAAATAAACTACCACAGGTCATTTGAGGTAGCTGAGCTACATCAAATGATCCGTGGAAGTTCATGTAGGGTTAATTGTTTTGAGTCAGCTTTTACCTCTACCTGCCTTTATTTGACAATACCAAGCTCCTTCCCACAATCATCGACTGGAGACCTTCAAACTTTCAAAGTTCACTACTCTAGTATGTTTCCACAATCACTGGCGAGAACACATTTCTTATTTAATGTGGCGAACCACTTTTGTGGAACAAAAATGTGCCTCCTCCCAATTTCTTTTTACAAAAATGCAAGTCTATTTGTTCGATATTCTATTCAGAGTTGTTAACCCATGCGTTTGCCCCATATAGGAACAGGTTAAGCAACTGCTGCTAGTGCGCCCAGAGCGGGCACCATGACGACGAAAGGCTCCCTACTTCTGGACCTATTCTGTATCTGATCATCCTGGACATGGAAATAAGTGTGGGTCCCGGGGGTGGGGCACTTTAGTAGTTAGAGGGTGCATACGCTCGTTATCAAAATTCAAAGATACCCCTGAACCACTGATTTCAGGCCAAAAATACCATAATTCTTTTTAAAAGGCTGACTTTTTCTAGTAAAAAACACCCATTCTTTTATCAGAACACTAACATTGGATGAATGGGAACAAGTAATTTAACTTTAGATTTTATAATCCTCTGCCTGTTTAGCGGCAGCAGTAGTGGCAGCAGACTTGGAAGCCCAGTCATTTCGGGAGTCACTCGCTGTCAGGGCCATGGATATTTCTTGGATTGTAAGGGGATTTTCAACCCCCAAACTTTGTACGTGTGTACAAAAAGTACCCTTCTTTTACAAATTGCGAACATGCAGAGGTCTTAAAAAAGACCCCTACATCCGCGAAATACGTAACGCGGGTGCGGGTCGCCTCTGTACCTGAGAGCCCCTTTCACTAGTCGACTAGTGATTTTCCACTACATTCGCTAGCATTTCACTAGTGGAAATTAAATAGTGAAGTTCTTGTTTGTGTTGGTCATCAATATCCTCTCTGCCTTTAAGGCCAAATCGTAATAGTCTGTTGGGACACAGAGTATTTGGAAGACCTGCCGTAGCCTAGTGGTTAGGATGCCTAGCTCCCATGCATGAGATAGCAGATTCGAGTCTCTGCTGGATACCAACAACCGGGTTGGCCTGTTATACACAAATATGCAGCATGGTGGAGGACTTTATATGGTGCTTCTGCAACTGAGAAACCCCTGGGAACATTTTGCGTAGAGAAGGGAATTTCTTCCCGGTTCCGGAATTTCGTTGCGATATGATCTAGGCTGTTGAAAGCCACGTATGGCCTCATTCCTTCCTTTCTTCCTTTCAAACTTAATGCAATTATTATGCATACAAAAGCTCAATAGCATGTTTGACCCAGATATCAATCCAGTTGTAAGGATCTCAGGTGTGAGAACTTTTCATGTGATTTAAACGTAGATATTGCTTAGAGCCATGTAAACACATCCATCCACCCATCGAGTATCTGTTGGAAATCACAAAACAGTCTTGATTCACTGAGTGACTTAGGATTAGTTTGTGATAACAGTCGCCGTCTGTACTCTATCAATGGCATTCCAGCTGAGTGATTTCGTCCTACCTACTAGGTGTCATTGTCCTTTCAGTTACACCAATACGTGCATACTTTTATTGGTTGAATCAATTATTGGTAGAAGTTGTGTAAGGTCATTGAAATATACCTGTCTCACCAACTTTTGCCTGTGGCGTTTGTAGACACTGGGAGAGATGGAGATATCAATCCAAAAGGGGGTTAGGAAGGGAATTCCGGGGGGAAGGGATCTTGTAAGCCCTGCAATCAGTCGCAGTTAGATATTCACTCTGGAACCTGATAATATTAACATTAAGCATCATCATAAGTGTAAGGGACAAATAGGAACGCCCTGTACTCTAACGATGAAAGGATGTCTGGGCCCTCTAACAACTGTCTATCAAACCTTTCATATACATGATGGCACTGGTCTGTATTCGCAGTGGTTGATATAATATTGGGATTGTGCATGTGTGTATATATATATATATATATATATATATATATATATATATATATATATATATATATATATATATATATATATATATATATATATATATATATATATATATTTTGGTCTGTTACTGTCTTTAGTTTATTCTATTGTGTTCATATACTGGTCATGGATATGGAAATATGGGAATACTTACTTGGGGTTTGGAATAGTTTTCCTTGGATTAAGGGGAAATATAGGTTTTGGAATATGAACATATCTGTGTTGAACTTCAGAGGCTATAGTCATTCGTATACTGGGACATTTTTACATGGGTTGATGATTCAAAGATTTATTTCAAGGTTTACTGGGGAATACGCATGTATAGAATTAGATATGAAACTAAATAACATAATCAAAGCATAAACTTAAATCTTAGACTATGTCGTACTTATCAATAGAGACATTAAACATTAGGGGTCTTAGAGATAAGGTTAAAAGATTTGATATCTTTAATAGAATTTAAAATAGAAAAACTAATATCTTTTGCTGTCAAGAAACTCATCTAACGGGAATGGATCTGGTCAAAACAAAATCTGAATGGAATGCCAAAATCAGTATTGCCGGCGATAAAACTAATGCAGGGGGGGGGGGGGTGATGGTTATCATAGATAATAACTTTGAACATAAAATACATAATGTAATTAAGGATATAAATGGTAGATATGTTATAATTGATATTGAATTGCCAGGAATAGCAAGATTACTGTTACTTAATTGTACGCACCAAATAGAGATGATCCAAAGGAGACCAGGAATTCAGAAGCTGAACAACTCTTTATTGTTGAATAATGAATTTACATCTGAAATGAGGAAGGAAATTAAGTTGATAATTGCTACTTATGCCTGCACACCGGCATACCATCCAGATTTTATTCAAACTCAAAATTACAAACAAATTGAACTGATGATAGATAGATTGCATTATTGTGGGAGGTACTTCTTGCACAGTTAAGGGGTACAATGATAAGTTTCTCATCCAAAAGAAAAGTGGGCGGACATTCATACTGAAAGATCATTAAAATACAAAATTCCAATTAAAGAGGAGGAAGCTATTTTGAGCGCATGTGATTACAACACTCTTATTGAATTAGAAAACGTAAAGGATGAACTTCACGTTTTAAAAGAACAAAAACTGAGCGGAGCTTTAATTATGTCTAGAGCACAGCTAGTCAAAGAGGAAGAGAAACCAACAAATTTCTAAAATAAAAGCTTTGTATCTAAAAGTATTAGGGAATTAGATATAAATGATCAAAAAGTTATAACTAACCCTAAAGAAATAATCACTGAAATTAAGCATTTTTATAAAAAAAATATATATTCAAAACAGGAAACGAAAGAAGCTAACCAAGTTCAATGAAGTTAGAAATAAAGTTCAAAAATTAGATGAAGATAAAAAAGAATTAAAGGAGAGACAGATTACACTTGACGAATTATACGAAATTGTCAAAAATTTCAAAATAACAAGAGTGCAGGTCCAGATGGTCTTTCCAGTGAATTTTTCAAATTATTTTGGCCTGAATTAGGAACCTGGCTTCTTAAATTAATACAAATACAAAGATACAGGAACAATAGGTAAATTGCAAAATAGAGGTATAATTACATGTATTCCAAAAGGACATAAACTTAGGAATAATCTGAAAAACTGGAGGCCCATCAGACTCCATAACTCAATATATAAATTCTACTCTACTAGCTATATCATAGCAGAAAGGATAAAATTGAATTTAGATTACTTGATAAATCAGGACCAGAAGGGTTTCGTCCCGATGATTTTATTGGAGAAAATATCCGTCAAACCTATGATGTAATTAGTGAGGCACAGTTAAATGATATTGAAGGATTGATTGTCCTAGTGGACTTTGAAAAAGCTTTTGATAGTTAGGCTTGGGATTTCATTTTAGCTACTTTAGAATATTTCAGCTTCAGCTTGGATACAATAAAATGGGTAAAATCTCTCCAAAACAATGCAACTTCACATAAATTACAGGATGGTCACCTCTCAGAATCTTTAGGGAGAAGATGTAGACAGGGGAACCCAGTGTCCCCATATCCATTTGTCCTAGCATCTGAAATTCTAGCAGTATCCATAAGACAAAATTCAAAGATTGCAGGTTTAAAAATTCATGGAAAAGAACACAGAGTCTCTCAGTATGCAGATGACACTACCCTATTTATCAAGCAAAAGCGTGAATATTTGGCTGAATGCTTAGATACCTTAGAGAAATTTGCTCAAATTTCTGGATTGCGAATAAACGTGGAAAAAACTAAAATTATTAATAAAGCAATTTCTTATGGTAGTATTTACATTGAAAACATTGTGAAAAATATCAAAAATCCCTTTTGGGTTGCTGTTGTGGAAGCAATAAATTAGCTTTTGGAAAAATCTCATTCAACCAATCTTACAGAGAGGTTAGCCACTCCTCTATGGTTGAATAAAGAGATATTTGTTCATAATAGTAAGGGGAATTATTTAAATGGTTACCGTTCCTTATATGACATTGTTGATGTTAAGGGTCATTTATTGAGTAAGTATGATTTAGAAAAATCAGGGTTTTCATGTTATTTCATTGAATATAATGCTTTAAAAATAAAAACAGCACAAACTATAGGAAATCTGAATATTACTAAAAGGGAGGGGCCAAATATCCCACTTTTACTATCCTTAGTAGCCAATAAAAAGGTTATTCACATATCTATAAACGATTAATGTCAGGAAATGGGGATATATTAAGTTAATGTGCAGAGAAATGGTCTGAAAGTCTGTTAAAAGAGATATCAGAAGTAAATCTAAGTCAATCCTTCAAGAAAATTGATCAGGATTTTGATTGTACATATGTCAGATATTTACAATTCAGATTATTGCATAGACGAATTTTTACAATGAACTTTTATATCGAATGAAAATTGTGGATAGTCCAGAATGTCCTCTATGCAATAACACACCCAAGGCGATTTAGCATGCATTTATCGAATGTCAGGAAACACATGCACTGTGGCGACAGGTTGAGTTATGGTTAAGTATGGTACTTAAATATAAGATCAAAATTTCAGATTCAGAAAAATATTTGGTACTGCCTATAAGAATTCCATAATTGATACAGTAATTTTATTGACTAAGAAGTAAATATACAAAAACAGACAGAACGGAAAGGTGGCTAATATTGCAGAAATCAAATAAGAACTATCAGTGCAGTTACAATATGAGCAGTATTATGCTGAGATTGAGGGGAAACTTCCAATATTTGAACAAAAATGGTCAGATCTAATTCACATTTTATGGTAGTTTTGGAAATAGTATATCATGTTGACAAAATGTAGGGTATATCATTTAAAATATTTGTCTCTAAATCCGTAATCCTTAATTTTCGTAGGAAAAAGATGCATGTGTTGCGTGTTATATGTACCAGTATGTGTTTGTTTCTATGTTTGTGTGTTGTCATGAAATAAAAAACATGCGTTTTGCAGAAACTAAAAAAAAATATAAAACCTTTCATATACAAACCATGAATAAGAGTTCTCTTAACCTCTCATTTCAATTGAAACACAGGACAGGTGTTTGCCCAACTACATCTGATACACACAGTCTTCCTATTCACTAAGACTTCATTCCCTCAATTTAAGCACATATTCTTGGTGAAATCTAGACAGAAACATCATGTCACCCCGAAATGAGCATGAATATATGGACTATAAGAAGATCAAGATGTTGGCAGTATCAAATCTAAAAGCATATTTAATTAGGGAGCATGATTTACGAGTCTGTGGTATGAAGAAGGTTTTGTTCGGCAGGGCACCCTCTGCATGGGAAGCGGAGCTACCTGTAATGAAAATAAATGTCAAAATAAATGTGAAGGAAAACTGGCTGCTGAATATTGTTCACTTTTTTGAGCAGATGACATACATTTACCTGATCCAAAGTGTAAACTGAAGCCCATGAAAAGGGAAGATGAAGGTATATAGAAGTGGCCTCATTGAAAATGGCAGAGTTAACCCCTTAGCGTCTGGAACTCACACATGGTCTGATAAAATTTAAGAAAAACGGCAACATCTCAAAATTCCGTGAGTAAGAATTGTTACACCAAAGAAAAACAATAAATTCCAGTCAAGTATTACTCAAATTACTGCTTTATTAAGATCGTTACATATGTGTCAGACCATGTAGCGCTCAAGATGTGAATGGGTGGAGTGGCTTCATAGGCAAAATGGGAACAAACATTAAAACCACTTCATTACATGAAACTATACTAGGTGATTGCAGAGAACAAAAAGTATACATACACGCATATATTAATATTTAGCATATTCAGTGATGACAATGATCATACTAAACAAACTAATTAAGTACATTCTTTCTATTAGCATCTAAGCACAGTAAATAACCATAAAAACGTCTTTTTCGGCCCGATGGGTCTGTTGCTAAGCAACATCACTGTTGCCTGGGTTCGATGTGTGATTATTCTAATTGCATTTATGTGATTGTGAATACGCAAACGCTATTTTAAGTATTGGCATCTGAAGCGCAATTGATACATTGTGTGCTTGAGCATATTTTGACGGTATTCTCTTCAGACGCATAACCAATAAGTAATAGGGGACTACTTACAGAAGAGATTTTTAATTCCTGCACCAGTCAAGCGCTCGTCTGCCAGCGGTTGAATGTGGTAGTTCTTTCTATGCAAATAAGGCACTGGTAAGGTCGAATATCAGACATTGGGCAGTGTACGTATTTATCTTTATTGACTTTACCTAGAACAAAACATACTTAACATTATCTTATACAAAACTTAATAACGTAATGTAACATAACTGTATATTTGTGAAATGTTAAATCATTTAATTCAGGAGTTGTATAGCTATTAAATGTTGATCACACTAGTCAGATTAGCCTGGGGTCCTTAGATCGCTCAACATTGACCCCATGTCGTTATGTTGACTGAGCTACGTGCCGTGTGTCTGCAACCGCACTCAAAGCAATTATTACGCATATGCAAGCTCAACAGCATGTTTAAAACCGGTATATACAGGGGCGGATATTCCATATATGACCTACATCATGTATGCACATATTGCGATTATGTTGAAAAGATAACTCGTTTTAAATTTCGAAAGTATATTAGTACCGTTTGATATAGTAAAAAGAATATTCAGTTCTTGATTCTTTTTTTCTTGGTTACTTTATTTTGTTTTTATTCCTGAAAAACTTGTTAAGTCTTACACTGAAAGCAATCTGACAAACAATTCATACATACATACAACTTTTAGGGCTTTAATGAACCTGAAACCTCGTTTTAGGCTTCCTCGGAGAGTGATCTACACCACCATAATCATAAGATATTTATAGGACGATTTGTTATATAGGAATACTGAAGCTAATATATATGTTAAAAAAATAATGATATTGTTCTTGTTGCGAATTGAATTAGCTCACTCGTAGCCGGTCACGGGATGAAACAAAGAGAAATGCATGCAATAACTTCATAAAATCATTATAATATGACACCTTGGTAACATGAATACGTTATCAAGGTATCAAATTATAAATCGCATATTTACCTGTATAATTTTGGGGAAACTTCTGCCAAGCTATGGCCGCAAGATGGCCGCCGATGAATGTTAGCATTTTTTTTTATTAATGTGCGGTTCAACAGATGGCGCTGCAGAACTCGCTCGCTCGCGAAATAAAATATACGTGAAAAAACAAAAAATTGGTCTTTCGTGAAATTTTTGCCACGCGATACATACCTGTTCTACAGTATGGGCTAGCAGGCCACCTTGTGCACAACTTGGTGTTGGTTCTAGGTCATGCTCAATGATGTGCAGGAAGTTTGAGAAAAAGAATGATACGACACAATCAAATTACCTAAACAACGCAAAACATTAGAACCCTTACTCAACTATTGGCATCACTCTTGATTTTTAGTGTCTAGATCTCAGTCATTAACTGTGAGATACAAAAAGTTTAGGCCCACCGCCTAGCAGGTCCCTGTGCACCTTGCATGCCACATGTTTGGATTTAAATAATATTGAACAATGTGCGGAAAGTTAAGAGTGTTTGAAGTTTACCTCAAATACTGTGTATTATAGCCGGGCTGCCCACGCATTTATTGCAGGAATCAAATGTCGGCATTGTATTTCAGGCTGGACAAGTTGTGGCTAGGTCGCTTTTTGATTACCTCTCGTCTTATATTTTGCAGAATAATGGAGAAGTGGTTTAAACTATGCACGCTGCTCATACTCAGCTTCCTGGAGGGTTATGCAGCAAAGGTTATGGACCTCACCTACACATTTGACGACAAGACAATATACGTCCCAACGCACCTACCATTTAAACTGACAACGTTTTTGCAAGGAATGCATCCCAATGGGTTCTGGTACGTGCTTATGAATCATCCCAACAACTATTCAGAGAAAGTTAACCCTGCCAAAGATATACGACAGCATGTATGTTTGTAGATATACCATTAGTATTGGTATGTTTACCTATGCACTGATATTCTGTCACGACTGTGTGTTTATGTAGTTTACAGGTCAGCTAAAGCAAACATCTAGAAAAGATGTAGATTACAGCTGCAATGTACACATCTTATTGCAATCAAATTTCTTAGAAAAATAATGCTCACTCATTCATTGTCATAAGGAAAGAAAAAATACCCACTTTGTTCCTGTTACATGTTTAAACCAGTGTTTTCTCACAGAGAAAAACCTGTGCTCCTTTTACGAACCAATAATACATGATGGTGCAGGAAGATTCTGCTAGTAATTACAACTCGGTGCCTGTAATGGTCTTAATTCATATTGTAACGTATTGCATTATCCTAAATACCAAGTGCTGTCATCTATTATGTGAATAGTACTAGCGGCTATAAAGGACCAGTCCTCCTGAGCTGTCTATGTAGCAATAAAGGGTATGTCAATTGAATAAAGCTAGCAGTCAGTGTAAGACCAGATCGCAAGAGCATGACTGTTTCTGTCTTTTAAAACACACATTGCACTGCTAAGTACTAACCATATCAATATCTACCCAACTCCTCCCAGTATCACCCTCCTCAAGCTCTTGCACCTAGGGTCTGCAGTAAACAAAATGTATTGATTCATTTATTTTTGCTTAAGGGATAAGTATTTATCTATACTATTTTTCTATTGTAAATGTATTTATATATACTATTTTCTTAGGAATAATGCATTCATTTATATCATATTTTCTTAGGGTGAATGTTAAGGAATATGGGAGGACGAATGAGCATGGAGGTACACACATGGATGCACCATCACACTTTATAAAGGAGGGTCTCAGTGTAGACAAACTCGACATAGACAGCATGGTGAGTACTATATGAAGCCAACTATTTAGAGATCCATACTCTGTTTGATTCTCTGTAAAACATGTATCATTTTCCTGATGGTTCACTCAACGTTATCTTAACCTATTCTCACTCAGAGACGCGCTAAAACAGGCCTGACAAATCTTTTGAACATGAGCATCTTTTGGAAATTATTTCAAAGAGATATGTTACTCGGCGTTAAAATAACAACTCTCCTTCAAATAGTTTGTAAACCTTCGCTATCTTATTAGTTATTTTCAATAGTATTTAAGTAGCAGACGATTGATTCTAAAGAAACGCATAGTGTCAGTAAATTAAACATATGCATACTTGTGTCTGTATATGCATAGAGAATAAATCATCATGATCATATCACGACATGAAGTAGTCATGCAAATTCTTACTACACAGTTGTTCAAGGGACAGTAAAGGGCTCATAGAGAAGATTTGTTAGATATAGACAGTGAATTTGGCTAACTTTTCATAGCTCGTTTGCAATTTTGCTATGAAAAATATGTCCATCACATAAGTTAAAAGATACCAATACTTCTGTTTCCATGTAATGTAGTAGCTGCTTTTTAAAGGTGTACTATAAATTACTTTTTGTTAGTAAAAATTTACTTTTGCCTCTTTTTTATTTATTTTTAAATATATATATTTATATATATATATATATATATATATATATATATATATATATATATATATATATATATATATATATATATATATATATATACATGTATATATATATATATATATATATATATATATATATATATACATGTATATATATATATATATATATATATATATATATATATATATATATATATATATATATATATATATATATATATATATATATATATATATCCAAGGCATATGAGACAAAGGCGTTCAACTCCTACTAGAAGACTTCACATGTCTCTTGCCACGAAAATCTATAAAAAGAACCTATTAAGTGTGGCAGAAGTGGACTACCAAAACAAATCAACTTACACATGTAGAAATAGTTCAACAGTCATTCTTCTATATCGGGCTGAATGACATTGGCGAATGCTGGTTGAATTGTTTTGAAGTCAAGTTGAACTATTAAGTCAGATTGAATGTCTTTCCAAAGGTTGAATTTTTTTTCACATGGCGTTCCATTATTTCGGCATGCATACACCTTTAAATCATTGTAAAAAGCAATCTACTGTATACGACATAGTTCCCATGACTCTGATGGGATCTCATTAATTTCTTTTTCAGTTCATGGCACCCTGTGTGGTGGTGGATATCAGCAAAAAGGCAGCATCAAATCCAGATGCCACGCTCGACGCAGAAGATCTCATTGAGTGGGAGAAACAAAATGGCCGCATTCCAGATGGCGCTGTTGTTCTTATGCATTCCGGATGGGCAAAATATTGGAACGACCGAAATAAATTCCTGGGTTTTGCCGGGGAAAACAACACTGAGATGCACTTCCCTGGCTTTGGAGTTGAGGGAGCAAGATGGCTGACCAAAAACCGGCCAAAGGTTGTAGGCGTTGGGTCGGATACTGTGTCTTTGGATACGGCCATAAACAAACCTCACGAGGCACATGTAGTGTTGCTGGGGGCTGGGCTGTGGGGGTTGGAAATGGTGGCTAATACAGACAAACTTCCAGCAAAGGGTACAAAGCTCGTTGTACTCCCTATGAAGACGGGGGGTGGAACTGGGGGTCCCACAAGGGTGCTAGCTGTATGGGACACTCAGCCAACATCAGGTTGCCCTTCTACTTATGGGCTTCACGGCATCCCATACCTTATGACTTTGCTAATCATAATGCTTCTAAGATAAACTTAGATTACATATACCACACACAAACCTGCAAAGGTTATTGACACAGCCTTTTGCGTCTATGCACCACTCCTTTGGGATGAGCTTCGAGTTTTTTTGACAGTGTAGACCATTAACACTTGTCCACTGACTTCTTTAATTATACGCTTTTTAACATTATACGTGGAAACATTGCTATGTCAAATATCAATAATACTCATTTATGCTTTTTGCCCTGGTTGCAAAAAATAAGAAATCCTTTTGCACAATAATTTTGGTGACTTATTCCAATCAATTCCTTTCTTTAATTTTGTTTGTATGAGACAGATTATATTCACATATATGACGAATCGTATTGTTCTTTACGAAGATGATATTGCTGTTATAAGTGAAAAGTAAGGATGAGAATGGGAAAGGGCTTGACCTACCCGCTTGGCAAGAGTTTTACAATGAACTAGAGAGGGGTATATGGAAACCATGCTTTGTGGCTGCTGGTCTACGTAAGGGTTCATGTAAAACTCATAACTAAAGAACATCCTATTTACCACGTAATGAACCTAAGGATATACATATAATATACAATTGATAAAATGTGCATAATTGGTTCCTATGTGAATGTATGTTTTAGGTGTGGGGTGTATATGTTTGTACTCACTAACCACTCTGTTGTTAGAGTCTAGAGCCCAAAGCCTATGTCCATCTATGTCCCATGATCTTGTAATCTCCAGAGCAGCAAAGTTGGCTCTGGGAGGTAGCCCGTACTTGGCAGTTTTTTTTTGCACGCATGTGCAACAGGATTTTTATTTTCCATAGCATGTAGTAGCAGCGTACTTTCCAAAAGTAAACAAATGTTACAAATCATTCAATGTCATATAATACACATTTACAATTTAATCCAGTGCCATATGAAGATAGAAAAATAGAGAAATTATGATTTTTTTGTTCCCTCTATGTATATGTATTTTATACCTTGTACCAACTCCTAGTATCTTTTGAACTTAGATGACCAAACAAAAGTGGATTCGAAACCAACCGGTCAACCTGAACATGCTAGCCTCAACCAGTGTCTACTAATAGCCGCTAATTAGGGAAAAAAATCGTGCTCTAGGCACCCCCAGCTGGTGGTTGAGATAAGGTTTCTCTGTAATGTAATCGATGCAAGAGCTCTGATTGGTCCTTGTTCCCACGTGACCTCGCGCTGCTGCCTTATCTAATACTCATGGCATGAGTCCAGCATGTAACTATAGGGCATATAGTAATTGGTCTCTCGCTACATATCCATTCTTTTCTTAATCCAAGTTTTGAATCTGTATCCGTCTTTAAGGTATCAATAAACAGTTTCCAGTATTGATTAAATGTGTCTGTTTTGTTTTTCATCATTTCACTTTGTTTCGGCACATTCATGTTTTTGGTAAACATATTTTTCATTACCTATAGTCATTTTTCCCTTTTTCTGGTATATTACATCTTTTACCGTGATGATAATGACTGTCATATATATTTCTTATCCACTTTTCGGTATTATTCCAAATATGTTTTGAATTATCACATTGGAGGTAGATATGTCCAGTGGGTTCTACTTGGTCCTTGCAGTATAAACATTTATCATTAGGAGCAGGTATTTGTTATTGACCGTTCTTCTATGGATCAGCTTACATTGATTAGAGTGTTGACGAGTATACACTGAAGGCGAGTACAATTTGGCATTTTAAAAAGCCTTTATCAAAGTTTCAGTGTGTATCTATTCAATAAGTTCCTGTGACCACTTATTCTGCAATGTGTTTAAACAACTTTGTGTTTCTATCTAAATTATAATAGTAAACATTTTTGTTTCCTTGTGTAAAATGTATGGTAGATGTGGAAACTGTTTTAAGTGTTGATTTCGAGCACCCATACCTAAAACTTGCTTGGTTCTTTTTTTTTCATTTTGATGTAATATAAGAAGTCACAGGACATACCGGTATTAGCATGTTGCTAATGGCCTCATCCCAGCTAGAATGCCCTCCTTGTCCCTCCTATTGTTCTCCTTCCTGTCCCTGCTGCATTCCGTAGTCTTATCCTCCCTTTCTCCTTTCCTTCTCTCGCCTAGAATTGATATCCTTTGCCATTGTTCTTAAACCACTTACACCAACTTTTGGAAAAACGTTATGGTATTAAATGGCCTTTATGTGTCAATGTGCCTTTAAGCCCTCATTCATTCATTCTCTTCCTTTAGTCTCTTTTTTAGGCGTAAGACTTTCTCTCCGGTTGGTCAACTGGCTGCCGCAGATATTTGATTGGTTGTATTATGGGGAGTGCAAGGGCTGACCGTCGGTTTGGTAAAGTGTGCTTTCCAGTTCAATGCACTCCAGTTATTTTAGTACTGGTAGCTGCTTCGGCCGCTTATTCATAACCTCTTTAATGTCATTCATCTATATGTTTTACATATGATACAAATACCACATTCTGGACATTAACAACTCAGTTAGTGGCTTGACGAGTGGTCATTCAACCCCTGAACTAATATCTCCCACCACCTGGTGGTCAACCGCAAAACTAAGTGTGTTAACCCCACTTGTGTTAACTAAGTGTGAACTGCTGGATCTGCCCCTGGTCATGATACACACAGCAGGAAGGAACAGGATTTGAGATCATAAGCTATATTTCTGACAGGATTTAAAGTGTCAGTCTCCAAGGCACCCACTTCCTGAGCATCATTCACGCGCGCCACTGACGTCACAGCTGGCCAGCGTTTCCTGCCCACACCGCCAGGGGGAGAGGACGCAGTCGTGACCTTATCAATGCCTCTATCGGTGTCCATCCATAGATATCATTGTACCACAGTTGCTTGCCTTCCACCAATCAGAGGCCTCGAAAAGTGTAGGGTTATAGGACTTGTAGCATGGCCTGCTCCCTTTAGCCAATCACAGGCCTCGAAAAGTGTGTTCTTATTTCCTGAAGAACACGGTTAGCTGTCTTTGTCTCACCCACAAAGAGATGTTCACTGACCACAGAGGCTTTGCCCTCTGTAGGAGTGGAGCCCCTGTGGTCAGTGGACACCTTCCTGTGGGTGAAACAAAAGCAGGTGAACCGTGGTCATTCGGGAAAGCACACTTGCGGAGATACCTTATATATATATATATATATATATATATATATATATATATATATATATATATATATATATATATATATATATATATATATGCATATATATATATATATATATATATATATATATATATATATATATATATATATATATATATATATATATATTTAGAGGGAGAGAGAGAGAGCATTATTCTGCACTGAAAATCAACATCATTTTAAATCTGTGCGTCTCTGATGTGATGAGACACTACATGGAAGGCCGTAGAGCAGGGTATTCTGTTGGATATTTACAATAGCCGAAATAAAGACATCTAAACATGAATCTACCATGAGGTATGATGTGTACCCCCACACACTGCTCCCCCGAATATCCTACCTTCTCCATTGCCAGAGCGCTAAACTATGTGTCCTATTAACGTCAGATAATCGAGAGGAATCTGCATGCCTTCCCATCCCTTATCCTTCACTTTTCCTTTCCTTTACTTCCTGTGTTCTGGAGCCTACCTTTTCTCGGCCTGAGATTGGCTGAAGGGAGCTGGCCATGCTACAAGATAGAAAGAACTACTCGGGGCCTAGGTTATGGGGGACCACCCGCGGTTCCCCACTCGTGCTGCGCACTCGTGCGGAAACTTGGGTTTTCCCCCATAACCCGCGGCCCCTCGTGTTCTTTCTATCACATAACCCACACTTTTCAAACCTTTGTTCTCTAAGCTGCCTAAACCCAAAGGTGTTACCCAAGGGTATACTTTTCTCGGCCTGTGATTGGTGGAAGGCAGTCAACTGTGGTACAAGCCACATAGACTCCTCGGAAGCTGTGGTGTATGGGATACCCTTGGGGTTACTCGGCTTCGCCTCGTAACACCTTGGGTATATCCCATACACCACAGCTTCCTTGGGGTCTATCTATCACTTGTCCCTGCAGCTAAACAATTGTATGTCCCTTTACATTCTACCGCTGCTGCTGCGTTTCCTACTACTACCATTACTGCTAGTGCTGCTACTACTACTACTACTACTACTACTACTACAGTAGTACTACTACAACTACTACTACTACTACTACTACTACTACTACTACTACTAATAATAATAATAATAATAATAATAATAATAATGATATTTATGACAATAAAATAATGACGCCACAAACCACCACCACCACTACTACTACTACTACTACTACTACTACTACTACTACTACTAATAATAATAATAATAATAATAACAATAATAATATCGATGATAATGATAATAATGACAATAAAATAATGGTGCCACAAACCACCACCACTACTACTACTACTACTACTACTACTACTACTACTACTACTACTACTACTACTACTACTACTATAAGAACTGGGGTGGGGATAGGAACAAGAAATTCTCCTGGTGTGATACATCACTCAGCATAACAGAACACACACTGGCGGCCGACACTACAATTCTGATGAACACACATGACTTGACAACATTGTCCTGCATGTGTTACAATTTGGCCAAAAGAACCCTGACTCTAAGGAGACACTGGCCATTAGACTGGAACTTGAGCAACTATGAATCCATAGGCTCAGATCCACCACCCCAATGGGACTGAATGTCTTTGACTATTCTAGATTTAAGGGCCCTTATTTGTATTTACATCCTGTGGTCGATTGCGGTTATGTTAACCCCAGTACTTCAATACTACTACTACTACTACTACTACTACTACTACTACTACTACTACTACTACTATAAGACTCTGAGTGGCATCTCGGTACATAAACCAGGATCATGAGTTGTCTTCTGTTCTGCTCACGTGACCTCCACATGCCACCTTGCATCACATGGCTTTGGTACGCCGGCTTTAGATCCCGTGATCCGATTACGGGATTACTAGTAACTCAGGCCCTTTGATTTCCAATAATCGGCTTAATCGTCTTTGACCCTACATAGTTCACTTAGTGCGGCTTTGAACTTTTCACGTCTAAAACGCACTCACGCGTATGGAGATGTCTTGGTAACGAGGTATGAAAAATACCCGAATGAATTTTATCATCCGTGCTGTGTTAAATAATTCCCCTCAAAATCTTTGAGAATTTAGTGCATTTCGATGAGTTATGTTCCAAGTTGTCAGGCCATAGCCATGACACGTACTCCTGGCCTAATTAATACGGAGATATCTTGATAACCTTGGATTAAGTATTAGCTAAGTGATAACGAAGCCTAGCTTTGAGAAATATTTGACTAAAAGTGTTTATTCATTTTGAGTTTAACAATTCCTCTTCAAATATCTTTTCGGATTTTAGTGGTTTTTGAAGAGTTATGTTGAAAGTTGTCCGACCATGACGCGTACTCCTGGCTTGATTTATACGGAGATATCTTAAAAACGAAGATACGCTGTGTGAAATTTTTGACTAAAAGTTGTGTTGTGTTGGGTTTAACAATTCCCCTGAATTCCTGAGAATTAAGTGTTTTTGAAGAAACAAGATCAAAATTGTCACACCATCTCTGCAGGCTAGGTAACGGATTGCAGGAATCTGCGGGCTTCCAACACAAAATGTTAGTTTCTCGACACGAGTTGTCACTTTCCTTAAAGGGGCCCTAAAGGCTCACAAACATATCAGCTTATATGAAAGTTATACACTTCAAGAACAGGATGCTACCATTCTTTTTCTCTCAGTGATCCTGTGAGGGGAGATTTTTGCGTATTGTCATCCTCCTAGACAGCCTCTGCCAGCCACTGGGTGCGGCCATGTTTTTCAAGTGCTATCAGCTGTGACACAATCGGGTGGCAGGGATCACATCCTGTCTCCAAGCTACCTCTGGGCAGTGTATCTAACAGCAGTGCTCCTGACAAATGCTCTCTGCACAAGTTGCATAAAAACGTATATATCAAACAAGAAAATGGTGAAATCATGTGCAGCAATTGGCTGTAAAAAAAGACACGGTAGTGGAGAAAGCTTTCATAGATTTTCTAGTAGTAAATTTAGACAAAAACAGTGGTTAGCATCCATGAAACTTTTAAACCCACCTGTCCTGAAGTATGCATATGTATGTTCAGACCACTTCACTGACGAGGATTATGTCAGGAATCACACACTGCAGTCAGGATTACTTCAGAGTACAGTTAACAAGGTTCTGAAGAGGGATGCCTTTTTAGAAGGTTTGGGTACTTGTGAAATAGGTGTGCATAATCTCTCACACTTCTTCAAAAAAAGAAACAGTCACAATTGATACACCTTTTATCATGCTCCATGCGACTCCTATTGCATCTAGTCTTACTTTCTTCAAGGATATAATATCTGGTAACCAATTTTCATAAATCTCTTATTTCAAGCAGAAGTGATCTTGCAATTTATCAATTTCGGGATTTATTTACTTTATTGGTATACATTTACTAGTCTCAACATGATTTACCTTCATTTAGTTGCTCAACGAATATAAGCACAGGTGTATGCATTAAATGTTTAATATTAAGCCAGCATGAGAAGGGTAAATATCATTCCCTAACTTACAAAATTGAAACAGCTAAGGTTATTGTCAGTCATGACCCCATTTTCACTGGGAAGAAATACATTTCTAAATAGTACTGCAATATAGAGGAAGGTTGAAATCAAAATATCTCAAATTGCAAATGACCCTTTCTTTTATTTATGATAGAATAAATGACATTTTCATTTACTCATTACCAACCTTCACTTAATGGCTTATAATTAATAATCATACTCTTCATTATTATGATCTGATGTACAGACTTTAGCAACCCTAACAGCTAACTTTCAGGGTGAATGGCAATTTTCATAGGTACCTCAACATGGTCTTTATTAATCCACTGAGAATAGACTGTGCAGGATTTTGTTAGTTGTGTTACAACTGAGGTTTTGTCTTATGTCTAGGTCCCTAGGGTAATAACAAAAGTAAGTAAAGGAAAGGGACACACAGGGTAATTGACCTTGTCCAATTGGCATTACACATCTAGACCCCATGGGACACAAGGTAGTAAACACAGGAAGTGACTAGCAGTACCGGGAACAGCAATCATCTTCATTTCCTTTAGTAATTGTGTACATATTCATGAAGATTATAGAAAAGAAATGTCAAGAATACCTTTGGAAGGGGCCTGATAATTTAAAGAAGGAAAGAAGTCTGACAGGTGCACCACAACATGCTATTTAAGCGCCAGCCCTCTGTTTCCACATCTTGACCATCAAATTCATCAACACCTTGAACTATGTCCATATAATCCACCTGATCACCTTCAGCCACTCTTGGTTCAAAGTCGTAGGGATTTGCATACCTAAACATCTTGAATGTGCTTCAGAGCAGTGAAATATCTACCTCCTAGACAGCTACTGGCTTTATCTAATACACCCACTAAGCTGCTTGCCACCCATTTACATAGACTACAGCAGCATGAGTTGACTCAGATCCAAGATGGCGGCTGCCCTGCCTCAGTGTAGGTGCTATTCACTAATTGCAATTTGAGATTTCTCTTTGTGTGGAGCTCTAGGGCTTCTCTGTTTATGACAGATGTTGAGCTATGTTCATGAACTTTCATATAAACCTATGATGTGTTTTCCCCAAGTTCCCCTTTAATCTTTGCTTAAAAGCAATGAGGTAAATCTACCTTCTGTTTAAAGGAACCTCTAAATAATCTTGGACACCACCCTGATTTACTAAGGTAGTATTGGGATACTTTGTATCGCACTCCTTAACGTGCATCATTTAAATTCATGTTACATTATATTTTTGTTCTGACATATGAATAGTAATAAAGTCGGAATACAACACAAATGTCGTGTCGTGTCGTGCATAATTAAAATGTTGCAGTGACCTCAAATTCGAGGAGTCGTCCAACAGTTTCACCTGAGAACTATTTACTTTCGCGAAACTACTAATAAAACACGTTTTAACCCATTAATGCATACAGCAGCCTAAAATCGGACTAACAATTTGATGCCATCGTGCATTTAAAAGCATGAGAAGAAACATATTTAAGGGTGAAAGGTTTATCAGAACACTGCCAACGACTCTCCTTCAAACGTCTCGTAAAATAATTCTTAATTCAAAATTTTAAAATCTAATACTAGTATCCAGACAACAAATTGTGTGGGAAATCTTAGGCATTTATGGGGTAATCAACTGTAATGCTCTTAAGTTTAATGAGAACTGTAACTATTTCAACTAATTACTTACTGGTGTATGAATACAAATAGCATAGCATATCTTAGTTTGCATTAATGCAAACTACATACACCATGTATGTATGTATGTATGTATGTATGTATGTATGTATGTATGTATGTATGTATGTATGTATGTACGTACGTATAAACGTATGTATGTATGTATGTATGTATGTATGTATGTATGTATGTATGTATGTATGTATGTACGTACGTATAAACGTATGTATGTATGTATGTATGTATGTATGTATGTATGTATTAGTATGTATGTATGTATGTATGTATGTATGTATGTATGTATGTATGTATGTATGTATGTATGTATGTACACCTAATATCTACTGTACATAAGTTAGACCAGTACGTAATCCGGCATTGAGAAACATACACATGAGTAGTTTGGCCTGAGGAAACGTACACGTAGGTCCTGCCAGGCATACCACCACCTTTATCTGACATCTACACGTAATTCCTGTCCTGTATATGTGACTCGTAAGGCTTCCCCCTCAGGGTGATCCAAACCCACGTAATCCCCATCACCCAGCCCATCACCATAGAAACGGATTCTGCTGTTCGATATTTCTCAGATGAATCCCACTTACCTGTAGGGATGTGTAGCTTTTGGCTGGAAACGCGTCGTTATCATCTGCAGGTGTTGTATACTCGTATTTACTATTACTACCGGTGAGACTGACATTACGACTTTTTAGGAATTATACAGATATTCGTCCACATTCGTCCACGGAAAGTTATCTATCCAGGCTCAATAGTATTCTTGCATTAACACAACCGGTACCTTGAAACCTTCATCGCTGGATTAACAAATCCGCTATCCTGAAACTGGCACATCTGGACTTATTCAACCAGTATCCTTATACTTCCATCTCTGGGATAATACAACGGTAATTTTGTATTGATACCTCTGGATTGATGCATCCAGTATCCCATTGTCCGTGTACTGGTATTACTGGATTAATACTACCAGTATTCTAACGCTATATACTATATCTCGACTAATACATCCAGTGCACGTTTACTGTTAGCTTCGGAATTATCTGAATTCTGATACTGCTTTCTAGTACTTGTACCTGTGCATTTGGTCCATTTCCTGGACCTGATATTTATCGATTGGTCCATATTATTTTACTGGTGTCTCGGGTTCAATACAAACTCTGATACAGCTATCTCTGGCTTGTCACTCTACTGGTAGAGCTGTCCCTGGACCAATTCGTGAGCTGGTTCCCCCCGGAAAGACCATATGATATGGTGTGAAACAGCGGGCAATTAGTAGCAACGCCTTAGACCGCTCGACTGCCAGGGCAGGCCCGCTACTTAAATCAACCGAACCGAACTACAAAGTGTATTGGATCAAGCTATGTATCACAATGGCTGTTTTGGTAAGTCGGAGCATTTCCCAAAACGAACCGAAACGGATAGTACAGTGCATCGCAATGACATCTTTAAAAAAATCACAAGACATCGTACACTCGCGCGAGCCAAGAATTTCGTTGATTGCATCTGGTCATCATGGGACAGGCATTCCCCACTAGGATATCTGGTTTCAGTTGTGTTCATCTTAAAATAGCTAGTTCTCCATTTTCTTTAAGGAAAGCACACATCAGAAAATTAAGGTCTGGACAGGGAAAATACTGAACCTATCTCACTGGTCCCAGTGGTCTGGAAGCAAGGCAACACAAATTGTATTAACCGAAGTATGCCTGCAGATCTCTGGAACAAGTTTCGTCTGCATCTCGGATACTTTTGAAAATAACTTTGGAATACAGTGTGCATTGGAACATACTTCGAAGAGGATTATTTGTTAGGTTGGGATTAACATTTTTGCTACAAATATATTCTGAATGTAGCTTTCGTTAGAGAGATATCGCCCAAGTAATCCGGCAGTTTTCCTGCTGATACGGGCCTGACTGGCCACACGCAGACTCTTAAAAACCTGCATCTGGAATAATCAAGAACGTACATGGTCCTAAGAGACTTGGACGTCCATTTTCGGTATTGTATTATGCCCCTTATATGGGAATAGCTCCACAGTGACCTCTATCGGCCATTACCGTGCATTTGGAATAATCAGGAACGCACATATTCCTAAGAGACGTGGACGTCCATTTCCTGGCATTGTATCACCATGTATGGTAAAAGCTCCAAGGCGCCCTCTGTTGGAAACACTATTACTTTCTGTACTTCCAAATTACGCCTAAATAATCTCGGCTAAATCTTAACCAAGAAAACTATCACCTCTTGTTTGGATGAGTGTTTGGTCATCTAAGCCTCTTGATATCATTCTGTAACATGCGAATAGCCATGTGCCCTGCTAGCCGAAAAACTTGAGGTGCCATCGATACCCTGCTACTCGATGTATAATGCGATTATGATTATGATTTTACAAGAATACGAGTATCAATGAACACTAGCGCCGTCTAGCGGACAAATATTAAACTATATATTTTTTGATAATGGCGTGGTTGCACACATCATCACAAAGAGTTCAGATAAGGAAGTGCACATTTTTTCAGTTCAACTCGCCAAAAAAAACTAGTCACACACGTCCGAACATTATCGAAAGTGTATTGCTAGTTAACACACAAACAGACGGAGGAGTCAATTCAATGGAATTTTGTAGAATCAAAATGAAAAAGTGATATCAAATACTCTCTTTTATCAGAAATCAAATCGTGACTTATTAGAAATCAATGACAGTCATAATGGAAACTACTGCCTTTTCTCCAGTGACGTTATTCGACTTGGATAATGACGTAAGCGACCTTTCCAGCATAGTCAATGAATCGTTAAAAAACGAGACCGGTCTCTCCGCATCACTGCATGTGCAAGTATGCAGCATCCTCCTTCTGGATATCATGTGTCTCTGTGGGAACGTCTTCCTCCTCGTCATCATCTACAGCAATAAACAACTGCACACCATCAGCAATATGCTCATCGTCAATCTCGCCATAACGGACCTCCTTGTCGCCATAGTGATACTGCCGCTTTGGACCGTTACCATGGCAACACAGGTGAGTCAAAGGGGTTTAAACGTTATAGTAGTATTCTGATTGTCAACATCGCCGTTAGAACTTTATTTGTTGCTATGGTGATACAACCTATTTGAACCGTTCCAATGGCACCATCGGGGAGTCAAAATAGTTTTAAACCAAAGAATGATATGCTGAGTGTCACCCTGGCTATTATCGACCAATTTGTTGCTAGGGTGATACTACTGACTAATTTGGACCGGTAACACAAAAACCCAGGTGGGTCTTAAGTGTTTTATATCCCCTCCCGCAATGATTATTTTTTTCCAACGAGGCCCCACTTAAAATGATTTTGAATTTTTGAAGGAACCCCACCAATGATTTTTTTAAAATATAAACCCCTATACATATTTTGTTGTTGTTGTTGTTGTTTTGACCCCACCCACAGGTAATTTTCATTTGCTTGCCTTTCACTTCTGAGCAAAAATGGTGGACACTGCCGATATTTATGAGCTGTGGGTTTGGGAAGAATAGCATTAACTGAGTCTGCTGCTTCTCCCCGGTATCTACCTCTTAGATAGTGCGTTTACATGCTAGCAGTGCCAAAAACCTCTATGTAATCGGTGAATGATGAACTATTTCTTTACAACCAACCGACTATCACCTTGGATGAAGAAAAGAATGGATATGTAGCGAGAGACCAATTACTTTATGCCCTATACATAAGTGCTGGACTCATGCAAGGAGTACCAGATAAGGCATCAGCGCGAGGTCACGTGGGAACAAGGACCAATCAGGGCTCTCGCATCGATTACATTACTGAGAAACCTTATCTCCACCACCAGCTGGGGTGCCCATGGCACCAATTTTGGCCTATTAGCGGCTATTAGTTGACACTAGTTGAGGCTAGCATGTTCAGGTTGACCGGCTGGTTTCGAATCCACTTTTGGTCATCTAAGGTTCTAGTTCAATAATATTGAACCTTACTATATGCAACGATATCTTATTGTGGATGTTCTATGCTACCGTCCAATAGAGAAACATAAACGGGAAAATAGGTAGGGTAAGGGTTTATGTCTGAACTACTACGGTTCCAGACCTGTACGTGCCTCTGGGGCTCAGAACTTAGACACTAGGACAGCTCTCATCAATGTGAAGCCGCCCGGCCGACTCTGGTGCAGGCTTGGGCGACGAGAGAGATAGTGTATGTTCGTCAATGTTTACACCTGAGATATGCTGCACTACATTCACTGTTCTGCTGTTCTTGAAAGCATTCACTTTTCTGCTGTTCATTTTTGGCGGGCTCTACTCTACCATATCGCGGTGAGGTGCTTAGATTTCCACTAATGCTCAGCAGCGGCCTTGTGGCGCAATGGATAACGCGTCTGCCTACGGAGCAGAAGATTCCAGGTTCGAGTCCTGGCAAGGTCGGCAATTTTTTCTCGCTTCTCTAAAACAGTCGAACAGTTATTTTTTTGCAAAATAATGAATCGAACGTCTTAGGAACTATGTTGAACAAAAATGTAACCCATTTAAACATTAGCATCTCTTTCTCTCACTCTATAATATGTGCTAGCTGTGTGGACCCATCTAGGGTTATTTATACCTAAATGCTAGCAACAGTTATCTACAAACGGTATTGAATTCTATGTTTATAACACCGAGAATAAAGAATTGATGTTTCTATTTTATATTAATGGGAGCATGAAACATGGCTCAATGGGAAATGAACAAATGGAAAAGATTAAACTGAATATTTGTTATTTTTTATCAAACACATAACACATTCTTTGCAAACTGAGAAATCTGCCATGGGTTTATGTATGATATGAGGGGCATTCGATAACCTATTTGGTAGATATATACTTTTTGGATTTAAAAGGCACTGAAATTGTCAACTTTGAGAAATGTTCCGAGAGGGTTCGCTTAAAGGCGGAACTGGAGAATAGGGGGTGTCAAATAGAATATATATATATATATATATATATATATATATATATATATATATATATATATATATATATATATATATATATATATATATATATATATATATATATATATATATATATATATATATATATATATATATATATATATATCTACCTTCTTAAGATGGGCGTCATGGCAAACACAGGGGAATTGAGGTATGCCTTCCTTTAAAAATAAGTGTGCTTTTTGACCTGAAATCAGTGCATTAGCGGTATTTCTAAATTTTGATAACGAGCGCATGTACCCCCCTAAATACCCTAATGCCCCCCCCCCCCTCTTCCCCCGGGGCCTTCGCACTGTAGCTGGGTTTGAAAATTATAAGACGTCGGGTGTCCCAATATAAAAGTTCTATATCAATAAAAAAAAATGATATAGATCCTCCGTTCGATTGAACATATATAACAATAATACATACAGAAAATAACAGGAATGTTCTACTGGTCATGAACCCATACGATTTGCGGAGTTAACTGTAGTAAATTAAATAAAATCTTCCTGACCTCTTATCTATCCATCCATCTAGGCTTGATCTACCTGAATTTTGATTCTGTTTCAATTTTGTCTTAGCGATTGATGTTTAAAAAAACAAATAGATCATCCTTGTGCCTTTTTTCTAAAATTACTCTTAAAAGGGAGGGGCTGGGTGCCTTGCAAATGTATATAATTTACATGCATCGATCTAAACCGGTGTAGGTCCACGCCTACTAAATTGGCGCCAACCACATTGTCGGTCGAGTTTGTGGAAACCAGTTCGCTAATGTTATGCATGCGCGGCCTTGTGGCGCAATGGATAACGCGTCTGCCTACGGAGCAGAAGATTCCAGGTTCGAGTCCTGGCAAGGTCGGAACATTTTTTAATTATCTTGATTTACAACAAATATTCGATCCCTTGTGTAAACTCAGTCATTTATTATCTTATGTAAATATATTTTTTATAAACAAAAACCTCTCTCCGACATCAAATTTTAATACCTTTTGCCATCAAGATGTTGTATCCAAAAAGTACCCTTTCGGAAATCATTTCAAAAGCGGAGTCTCGTCCAAACCCAATAATGCACACATCAGTCAAACGCAGCATTGGAGAGATCTTTCTGGCGAAACCATTTAAAAAAGGTTTGAAGGAGAAATGTTCAACTCTTTTGTTAAAGCATTCTTCATTCTAAAGTTATTTACAAAAGTCACGTTATCCTAGATTCAGACGACAATGTCTAAAGAAACTCTTATTAAAGCATCAATGGGTTAATGTAAGCCGGGGGGGGGGGGGGGGGGGGGGGGGCACTTCGATATTTAAGGGGTACATACGCTCGTTATCAAAATTTAAAAGTACCCCTAAAGCACTGATTTCAGCTCCCAAAAGCACCCTTATTTAAAAAAAGAAACGCCCAGTAAAAAAAAACACCCCTTCTTTTATCAAAACACTGACATTGGATGAACGGGAACACGCATTTTAACTTTTGATGTTATAATTCTCTGCCTGTTTAGCGGCAGCAGACTGGGAAGCCCAGTCACTTCGGGAGTCACTCGGCGTCAGAGCCGCGTATATTTCGTGGCTTGTAAGGGGATTTTCACTCCCCTCTGTACCTGAGTGACCCGCCCCCCCCCCCCCCCCCCCCCCCCCGAATGTTAGGACAAAGTGACGCTGGTCTTTTGTAATTGTTATTGACAACTGGCAATGGAATGTGCTTACTCAACTACTAGTATCGTCACTCACATTACAAATTAACTAGATGAGTATTTTTGCTTATCTATGAATTTTACACTTAGTTTATACGGAATTCTTTCCAGATTTTATCGGTTTCTATTCTGTACTTAAATTGCAAACTGCGATTTGAAATGTATAAACCTAGTTTGTATCTCAACTATATATCAGCCAACAGATTCATTCATTCATTCATGAAAAAAGGGAACTCGTATTAATTATATGACTGCTAATTATATGACTGTCATAAAAAATGACATCAGTGGGAATGAATGAAAAACAAAAGATTCACAAAGGTTGAAAAAAATATACTTAAGTATATTTTTTCTGCATTTGTTTACATGCATAGACTAAAATGATGGATAAGCAGAGACGTAATAATAATACTAAAAATACTAATACTACTACTACTACTACTACTACTAATAATAATAATAATAGTAAGAATAATAATTGATATTTGATATAGGCCTAGCGCCCTTTCCACTTACTTGTATAATGTTCAAAAGCGCTTATATACATGTACATATATATACGATGTTTAAGATGTGAACCGTCTGCTTTCTGGAGAACGACACAAAAGCAAATTATGCGGTTTTATGAAAACGGTGGACAAAAATGTGTTTGTTTTTTCTGCCGTTTTTCGGAAAAACGATGGAAATTTTCTCCGTTGTTCACACCTGCACCATCGTACCAATATACCTAGGGATTTTATATAGGTCCCTGGGATAATTACATGTAATTTTGTACAGACATAAAAATCATTTCCTTATGTAGAGAGCTCCTAGATATCTTGATTTCTACACAGGGCGAGTTTGTTCCCAGGGTGCTGACCGATAGACGCGGCATGTGAGGAAGTTGTCAGTGACTTAGTGCAAGCGGAGGTTTTCCATGGGTATTCCGATATCCTCCACTACTCACATTTTTAAACAGCAGTATCTTGCGTAGGAGTGTCAGTTCATGGGCATTAGCCAACGCAGGTATCATAGAAGTGAAAAAAAGAAAGAAATACATAAATAAAACAGTTAAAAACCAGTCATAAATTACCATATTACAGACGACTAGAGACTTTTATGGTTTTAATTATTTTATTTATGTATTTCTTTTTTTTCACTTCTATGCGTTGGCTAATGCCCATTAGTATAAGCGAATTTAATGTGTATTACGTAACAAACAAGCGCGGCCTTGTGGCGCAATGGATAACGCGTCTGCCTACGGAGCAGAAGATTCCAGGTTCGAGTCCTGGCAAGGTCGATATCTCATTTTTTTTTCTCCTGCATTTATTTCTGTGGTAACGTACTCAAATTCAGATAGCTTAGCCATGTTGAAGATGGAATGTCTTAGTGCTTTTAAGTCCAAATAGTAAATGATGAAAATTCTTCAGACATTTTTGCCTGTTTTTCTTTAAACTGCCGGTCCAAAAGACAGGCTGGACGGGTCCTAGCAGGTCCAGACACAAATGAGTTTGTCTCTTCTCTCGTGTATATGTCAATCCACCTGTCCCCCTGAACAACCTGGCTGCAGCGATTAGCCCAAAAGTTGCATTTTGCCAGGGACTTCCAAACTAACTAAGATAAAAGCTCTCTGATTTTGCCCATGTTGGTGCGCAACTTTCTCTATAATGTAAACAATACAAGAGCCCTCATTGGTCTTTGTCTCCTAATGACACCACACTGATATGAGATTCGAGACTACTGGGATAATCAGGTCTTCACTATAGCATCTATAGTAATTGGTCTTGTGCTACCTATCCATTGTTTTATTCATCTAAGATATATCTCCCTGATCGTTTATCTATCCATTGTTTTATTCATCTAAGATATATCTCCCTGATCGTTTATCTATCCATTGTTTTATTCATCTAAGATATATCTCCCTGATCGTTTATCTATCCATTGTTTTATTCATCTAAGATATATCTCCCTGATCGTTTATCTATCCATTGTTTTATTCATCTAAGATATATCTCCCTGATCTTTTACCTAACCATTGTTTTATTCATCTAAGATATATCTCCCTGAACTTTTACCTATCCGTTGTTCTATTCATCCAGGGACCTCCTCCCTATTAATAGATTCTCCCTGATTCATCTAAGATATATCTCCCTGATCTTTTACCTATCCATTGTTTTACTTAAATAAGATATATCTCCCTGATCTTTTAGCTATCCATCATTTTATTCATCTAAAATATATCTCCCTGATCTTTTACCTAACCATTGTTCTATTCATCTAAGATATATCTCCCTGATCGTTTATCTATCCATTCTTTTATTCATCTAAGATATATCTCCCTGATCGTTTATCTATCCATTGTTTTATTCATCTAAGATATATCTCCCTGATCGTTTATCTATCCATTGTTTTATTCATCTAAGATATATCTCCCTGATCGTTTATCTATCCATTGTTTTATTCATCTAAGATATATCTCCCTGATCTTTTACCTAACCATTGTTTTATTCATCTAAGATATATCTCCCTGAACTTTTACCTATCCGTTGTTCTATTCATCCAGGGACCTCCTCCCTATTAATAGATTCTCCCTGATTCATCTAAGATATATCTCCCTGATCTTTTACCTATCCATTGTTTTACTTAAATAAGATATAACTCCCTGATCTTTTAGCTATCCATCATTTTATTCATCTAAAATATATCTCCCTGATCTTTTACCTAACCATTGTTCTATTCATCTAAGATATATCTCCCTGATCTTTTACCTATCCATTGTTTTACTTAAATAAGATATAACTCCCTGATCTTTTACCTATCCATCATTTTATTCATCTAAAATATATCTCACTGATCTTTTACCTATCCATTGTTCTATTCATCTAAGATATATCTCCCTGAACTTTTACCTATCCATTGTTCTATTCATCTAAGATATATCTCCCTGATCTTTTACCTATCCATTGTTCTATTCATCTAACATATATCTCGCTGAACTTTTACCTATCCATTGTTCTATTCATCTAAGATATATCTCCCTGATCTTTTACCTATCCATTGTTCTATTCATCTAAGATATATCTCTTTCATATTTCATCTTTCAGTCTGTGCCGTTTACGGAGGAAGTGTGCTCTCTAGCAGGTCTCCTAACGCTGCTGCTGTTTCTGGAGTCGATAGCGACGCTGGCCGTCATCGCGGGAGATCGCTACATCATGATATGCCATCCTCTACACTACGCGATGATCGTAAAAAAATGGCGCGCAGCCTGCATGGTTGTCTTCACCTGGTGTCAGTCGAGCGTACTAGCAAGTATCCCGCTATTCGGAATCGGACGTTACGCTTTCCGTGCGGCGTCTCTGCATATCTGCATGGTCGACTATCTTCACAGCCCCATGTATTCATTGGTTCTTTTCACGTTGGGGGTCGTGCCGGCATGCATAGTCATCTTCGTGTGTTACGCGAGGTTATTCTACGTCTCCAGGGTTCAGGCCAGAAAGGTCTGTGACTTATGGGTCGACACGTCAAGAACGAGCCAAGTTAGCGTCAGAGGAAACATATTATGGGATGCCATCCTGGACCGAACTATGCGTCACATGCGCGTGTCGCTAAGCAGAATGCGTGGACTACGAACTGTCTTCACCATAATGGGATGTTTTTTTCTATGTTGGTTGCCATACACGTATGTTTCAATCTACTCTGTGTATACACTAACCATCCCTGAATACAACGTTAATTTTATTGTCACATTCTTGGCATTCTCGAGTAGTATCGCTAATCCGTTCATCTGTCTTGCCATTAATAAGGAATTTCGCAAGGCAGCGAGCAAAGCATTTGGATGTCAAAAGAATCAAGTGCGATCGATAACCGAGTACCTGACGATGGTTGCCACGGCAACTGCTGCCCCGCTCTTCGGTCAGAATCCACCAAGATCATCAGTGGCGTCATCTGCCAGATTATCTACCCTACATGTGTAGGAATGACTACATTTAACCCTTCAGATGCTGAGGTAACTTGCGTCAAATGCACAAATGCACAAAAAATTATGAAAATCATCTTAACCCTATCATGTTGGTATTCATTGGAAAGCTCTCGCTGAGCGCTATCAGATGAGTACCCATTTGCCAGGGTTTCAATCATTTCTCAGCTTTTTGTCATCATGTCATGTTGACCAAATTAGCCATAAGCAGAGAAAGGGTTAAAAACAAAACGGTATGGTGCGATATCATACAATTTCAGACCACACTTTGAGTGTAATCGAAAAGAACAAAATGAAAATATTGTGAAGTAAATTTCTTATTGAATTTATTATATACATTACAGTATTTACATATGTACATTGAGTAAGTCCTACTTCTCATTACAATGAGATTCAAAGAGAATTAAATTAATCCTTTCATAACTGTACTGGCTAAAAAATCTTTCTTGCCAAAAGTACCTTTTGAGGAAAATATTTAAAGAAGAAATGTTTATCCACCTGGACCAATCTCAGTGGCCAAGACAGGAATGTTGGTGAAATCCTTCACACAAATTTTACTTATAATAATTTTACTTTTTCAGGATTTCACTAATATTGGCATGCTGATTTTGGCCACCCTGAGTGTTAGCATCATCTTGACTATTCATAAAATATACAGATATTTTTCGCTAATGCCATCTACAACATTAAGATTGAATTTTGCCTTAGTTCTGCCTGTAATACTTCAGGTTTGAAGCTGAATATATATAATAAAAGATAAATAAATTATATCGAAAACCTTCTCATACCTGAAATATTTCAGGCTTGAAATAAAATTAAGATAATTAGAATTACATGTATGAATAAATACCAATAAAAATTGTGTAAAACATTCAAACCTGAATTCTTGTTTCAATAAATGGAAACGTTTCTTCGTTATAACTGTATTCCCCCTTCAAAAATGCTTACCAATAATCAATGGTTGCATTGCCACGTAAGCATGCAACAAAAACATGTAGCAACTAGTGCTGTTAACTGATGCAGAGGCTACTTTATTTGAAAACCATTTAAACCTGTCATGTTGGGATTCATTGGAAATCTCTTGCGGAGTACTAACAAATGAGTACCCATGTGCCAGGGTTTCAGTTATTTTATGGCTTTTTATCGCATTATTTTGTATTGACCAAAATATCTACCAGCAGCCCAAGGGTTAACTCTTCTAATGCCACACACATATCTGCATTTGTGGTAATATAACTTAGAGAACCATGCACCCATATATGCATGGGAGATAACCAAATTCAATTAAAAAAGAGTGTGGCTTGGCAATCTAAAAGACCGAATTGCTAGAAAGTTAGGTAAGTGGCTGTTTGAGTTGCTTGACTCAAGGTTGATTCTGTCAAGTCCATTAGTTTAACCAATGCTGAGGCTACTTTTGTACAAAGCACAAGAACGCAAAGATTCTTGAAAAGCATCTAAACCCTGTCATGTTGGTATTCATTGGAAAGCTCTTGTTGCGCATTCTTAAATGAGTACCATATGCCAGGGTTTCAGTACTTTTTTAAGGTTTTTTGAATCATTTTGTATTGGCCAAGTTAGTTACCAGCAGCATGAGGGTTAACAAGTTAAAAAGTGAAGAACAACCCATAGAGCTTAACTCCTGGATTACAGACAAGAGCACCATAAATGGGTGAGATTAACCCATCGATACTCTCAGCGGCCAAAAGCAGCTTGACAATTTTGATGAAATCTCAAAGAGCTTAAATGAGAAAATATTTCATGGAGAAATAATAATCAGAACGCTACCACCAACTCTCATTCAAAAGTTTTGTAAAATCTTTCTCAAAACCATAGTTACTGTCAAATATATCATAGATCCAGACATCAAAGAGTTAACCCTTCCAATGCTAAGACTACTTTCAACCAAAGCACAAGGACGTAAAACACAGATAGACCCTGTCATGTTGGTATTCATTAGATAGCTCTCACTGAGTACTCTCAGATGAGTACCCATGTGCCAGGGTTTCAGTCCTTTTTCAGGTTTTTTGCATCATTTTGTATTGGCCAAATTAGTCACCAGCTGGATGAGGGTTAAAATGGGCAAGATTAACACATTAATACTCAAAAGCAGGCTGACAGTTTTGATGAAATATCACAGGCAAAAGCATAAGTAGAAAAATATTTGAGGGAGAAATGTTATTTGAGGGAGAAATGTTGAAAACATCATAGATCCAGATGTCAAATGGTGAGGCTACTTTCGACCAAAGCACAAGGACACAAAAGACATCTAAACCCTATCATGTTGGTATTCATTAGATAGCTCTCACTGAGCTCTCACAGATAAGTACCCATATGCCAGGGTTACAGTCATTTTTCAGGGTTTTTGCATCATTTTGTATTGGCCAAATTGGCCACCAGCAGCATAAGAGTCAATGATTTAATGCATCACATGTAGTTGGCTTTCACACAGAAAGTCTCCTCATTTTTATCATCCTCATCGTTGATGAAGATGAGGATCTCCGTTAATCCCGGGGCCTGACTTGGCGCGAAACGTAGACCAATCGTCTGAGATTCTCCGGCCGCTATATCCAACCGCGTCTCCTTAAACTGCAGCAAATCTTCCCGATTGGTCCGAAGATGGTACGCCTTTTTTGCGGGGTACGGATTCGTATACGAGATCTTTTTGTTTGACCCCCGGCCGCCACCCACAGGGAGATCAAGTTGAAAGGCTTTTGAGATGAGCGGCGGACGACACTGGACACATACTAGCCATGTTCGCACTAACTGGTGGTATTCCGTGTCGACAACGTTTATGTACATGAATTTTGAGCCAATCGTTCGAGGACGGACTCCGACGTGGATTTCGTGGACGGCATTCGCAGCGAGCATGAAATTCTCTGTTGGATGCATTTGTAGTTCAGCGGGATGTGAGGAATAACAGCGCACTAATCGGGATGCTTGGGTGCCTCTGAAAAATACAGATTTAAATAAAATTAGCAAAAAATTACTGTACATGTATTATTATATTAACTTAATCCTTCCAATGATGAGGATACTTTCGTCCAAAGCTAAAGGACGCAAAAACTCTCTCATGTGCCAGGGTTTCAGTCACTTATTTTTTTAGGCTTTCTCGAATTATCTTGTATCGGCCAGATTAGCCACCAGCAGCATAAGGGTTAAAAACTTAAGTACATCATTAAAATATCAAAATACATATACATCAGCATATAACCAAATGTAGCATGCAATACAGTACATGCATTAATATGTTTACCCTTGAAATAATTAAATACTTCATAAAAATATCAAAATACTCATACATATTATGAAAAATTAACGAAAAAATGTATTATTTGTAAAATTACAACAAAACTGGAGAAAATATCATAATCACAAGAATATTACATCAAAATACATATTTTAAAGAAAATTTGGTATATTCTAAAATCAATTTTATATAATTATAATAAATTACTGTAGAATACACATACATCATAAGAAAACTCACCAAAAAGTATATATATATTAAGAAAAAATGTCAAAAAATACATACACCTGAATACTGACAGGATTAAAAAATATTTTTCCCAGCATCTCTATCATATAATGATCATATAATTTTTGAAAAATATGGAGTTATTTGTACCTAAAAACAAAAATTCAAGTATCTCATATATATTTACTACAAAAAAATTAAAACAATAATGGGTTCCTACTAACGTCCTGATATAGATTTTCAAATAATAGATTACTAATAATTTTATTCAACTTAAAATCTTGAAGCTTATCTGATCCCTATGATAGTATCGTACAACACGCAGACATGAAAGCTTGTCACTAAACACCCATATGTAAGTATTAAACTGCAAAGATTCAAAGGCAGCTTTTTATGTGCAGAACTATTATGGTATACAGTATCTATATTTCTCCAGTGGATTGATTATTTCTCCTGTTTCTCACCTGAGAATGAGTGTGAATCTGCTGGTCTGCCCCTCCACACACGAGACGTCCACCCTCTGGAGGGCGTGGATATAGAACTGCCAGACCAGCACAGGCTTAGAGAGGAACAGGTCCGTGTAGATACAGATATAGAACTTCTTAACCTGAGGGGACGCACCACACGCAACCTACAATGGAAATATATACAGATATAGAACTGCCAGACCAGCACAGGCTTAGAGAGGAACAGGTCCGTGTAGATACAGATATAGAACTTCTTGACCTGTGGGGACGCACCACACGCAACCTACAATGGCAATATATACAGATATAGAACTGCCAGACCAGCACAGGCTTAGAGAGGAACAGGTCCGTGTAGATACAGATATAGAACTTCTTGACCTGGGGGGACGCACCACACGCAACCTATAATGGAAATATATACAGATATAGAACTGCCAGACCAGCACAGGCTTAGAGAGGAACAGGTCCGTGTAGATACAGATATAGAACTTCTTGACCTGGGGGGACGCACCACACGCAACCTATAATGGAAATATATACAGATATAGAACTGCCAGACCAGCACAGGCTTAGAGAGGAACAGGTCCGTGTAGATACAGATATAGAACTTCTTGACCTGGGGGGACGCACCACACGCAACCTATAATGGAAATATATACAGATATAGAACTGCCAGACCAGCACAGGCTTAGAGAGGAACAGGTCCGTGTAGATACAGATATAGAACTTCTTGACCTGAGGGGACGCACCACATGCAACCTACAATAGAAAGATATATATAGATATAGAACTTTTTAATCTGAGTGGCAGCCCCTAATAAAACCTACAATTGAAAAGAAAAACTGATCTGTTTAGGTACAAACATAGCACTTCTTCATTTGATGGGATCCCCCACATACAAACATCAATGGAACAGAAAAACAGATTCATATACATATATATATATATATATATATATATATATATATATATATATATATATATATATATATATATATATATATATATATATATATATACAAACTTCTAGATCTGAGAGAAATTTGGAATTTAAACTTTTTCATTACTTTTTTTGTCATATTATGTGACTAGTCAATAAAAACTGGTGAAAGAAACTGGAGTACCCAGCAACAAACCACACCCTAAGATTTCATCAAAGTTTTCAGGCTGATTTTGGTAGCTGTAAGCAAAAAGGGACATTTTTAAGGGAACAGATCTAACCCATTGATGCTCACAGCGACCAAAAGCAGCCTGACAATTTTGATGAAATCTTGCACACAAAAAGCAAATTTGGGAACATATTTGAAGGAGAAATATCATCCAGAACATTATCAACAATTCTCCTTCAAATCCTTTGCAAAATCATTCATTAGTTTCAAGTGAGTGTCAAAAGTGTTAAAGATGGAGACGACAATTTCAATAGTAACTCTTAAAGGGGAACTTGGGGAAGAACAAATCATAGGTTTATATGTTTGGTTATGGACATAGCTCAACATCTTCCATATACAGGGAAGCCCCACATAGCCCCACAGAGCTCCACACAAGGAGAAATCTAAAATTGCAATTATTGAATAGCACCTCCTCTGAGTCATGGCCGCCGCCATTTTGAATCATTCTACAACTCTTGCTGCTGTGGTCAGTGTCATTGGGTGGCAAGCAGCTTAGTGGTGTATTAGATAAGGCCAGTGGCTCTGTCTAGAAGGTAGATATTTCACTGCTCTGAATCACATTCAAGATGTTTAGGTATGCAAATCCCTACGACTTTGAACCAATAAAGGAAATGAAGATGATTGCTGTTCCCAGTACTGATAGAGACTTCCTGTGTTTACTAACTTGTGTCTCATGGGGTCTAGATGTGTAATGCCAATTGGACAAGGTCTATTACCCTATGTGTGTCCCTTTCCTTTACTTCCTTTTGTTATTACCCAAGGGACCTAGACAGACAAAACACCAGTTGTAAGACAACTAACAAAATCCTGAACAGTCTATTCTCAGTGGATAAATAAAGACCATGTTGAGGTACCTATGAAAATTGCCATAAAAAGTTTTTGGATTAAAAGGCCATTCACCCTGAAAGTTAGCTGTTAGGGTTGCTAAAGTCTGTACATCAGATCAAAATAATGAAGAGTATGA
>OZ012697.1:12382222-12484722 GCA_963942565.1 Maea johnstoni | reverse complement strand
CAAAGAATGAAACACATACGTGAGTCTAGAGACAGTATAGAGATAGGCCTGTTCTCTTCTGTCATAAAATACACCTGTAAAGAATGAAACACATATGTGAGTCTATATTATCATAGACATTTATTTCAAGTGCTATATCAATGCTTCTGCCCTTCTTGATCCTCCATTTCTTTATCATCATTGTCATTATCATCATCATCATCATCACCACATCATCATTGTCATTATCATCATCATAACCACATCATCATTGTCATCATCATCACATTTCTATCATTATCACCATCATCCTCACCACCAACACCATCATTAATCTCATTATCATCATTTTAATCGTTACCATCAGTATCATCATTTTTACTCTCATGATCTTAAGTATGTTCATGATCATCATTATTGTCATAATCACCTTCAATCTGTACTCTAATTTAATCGCTTTTATCATTATTCTTATCATCAGAATTGTCAACACCCTCATTATCGTCATCACTATCATCAATAAATGATTAATGATCAAGATCATCATCATAACAAACAAGGTAAATCTCAGTTCTTCTCATTATCATCATCATTATCATCATCATCATCACCATCGTCATTATCATCATCATCATCATCATCATCCACATCCTGATGAAGTCCTTACCTTAACCACCCTAGATTCCATTGCGTCGTGCTTATTGTCTGGATATGGACGGAAAGACTGCCGCCGTGGATCTAGTGGACCCTGGAAGAGATCAAAAGAATGCCCATTAATAAAAGAGAACTATCAATTAAGGAGCATGTTTTCCTCTAAGTATCTGCATTAAGAACCAAGAGCCTTAGGTGTTAACCTTTCCAATGCTGAGGCTACTTTCCTCCAAAGCATAAGAAAGCAAAGATTTTTGAAAAACATCTAAACCCTGTCATGTTGATATTCATTGGATAGATCTCGCTGAGTACTCTCTGATGAGTATCCACATGCTAAGGTTTCAATCATTTTTCAAGTTTTTTGCACCATTTTGTATTGGCCAAATCAGCCACCATCAGCATAAGGGTTAAGGTGCATGCCTGCCGCTGTTACACTTTTTGTTGTATCTTGCATCCCATTGTTACCCTCCATTGTTGCATCTTGCATCCCATTGTTACACTCTTGTGTTGTATCTTGCATCCCATTGTTACCCTCCATTGTTGCATCTTGCATCCCATTATTACTCTTTTGTTGTATCTGACATCCAATTGTTACCCTCCATTGTTGCATGAGAATCCCATTGTTACAATCTTTTGTTGTATCCTGCATCCCATTGTTACCCTCCATTGTTGCCTCCTGCATCCCATTGTTACCCTCTATTGTAACATCTTGCATCCCATTGTAATCCTTTATTGTTGCCTCCTGCATCCCATTGTTACCCTCTATTGTTGTATCTTGAATCCCATTGTTATCCTCTATTGTAATGTCTTGCATCCCATTGTTACCCTCTATTGTTGTATCTTGCATCCCATTGTTACCCTCTATTGTTGTATCTTGAATCACATTGTTATCCTCCATTGTTGCCTCCTGCATCCCATTGTTACCCTCTATTGTAACATCTTGCATCCCATTGTAATCCTTTATTGTTGCCTCCTGCATCCCATTGTTACCCTCTATTGTTGTATCTTGCATCCCATTGTTACCCTCTATTTTTGTATCTTGCATCCCATTGTTACCCTCTATTGTTGTATCTTATCCCATATTATACAAATATGACATCCCTGTGGGTTTGCCAACATGATTGTCTACCCCGAGTGAGCATTGTCACCCGAGGACGTAGCCCGAGGGTGACAATGCTCACGAGGGGTAGACTATCATGTTGGCAAACCCACAGGGATGTCATATTTGTTTTATTATACCGAACAACCCCCCTCACCCCCGGGCACCTAAAGTCCATGACCAGTTGAAACTTACAAACTCACTTTGGCAGTGCAATATCGAAGCAGCAGGTTTACCGTGCAAACCATGCTGGGATGTCCTATTTGTTTTATCGTATCGAACCACGTATGATCTCAAATGGGTTAAAATTTTCCTTTTTTCTCTTAATTAAGACACTCGTTATTTTCTTTATCGTTGTTCTCAACACTAACATAATTCCATTGTTGAAGGTGGCATTCTGTTTAGGCCTTGTCACATTTCGCCACGCGTGGGGATCTTGAAAGCATCACGTCCTCAACAATATAGGGAATCATAAAACGGCACCTTGACAACGGGTGCTAATGCGTCGTCTCCTTGACAGCGGGTGCTAATATGTTGAATGGTGACCGCTGTCAAGGAACCTACAGACACAGGTTGCTAACAGTCTTGACACATGGCTCTCATCCAATAGGATAAGAGTATCCTCACGTGAGGTATAATAAATCATCATGGCACATACCTGTGGCATGACGCTGTGATCGGCCGAGAAGGATAGTAATTTCAGCGGCACGTTGACGGATTCTTTTGGTCGGAGGAAGATCTGAGGTTTCTTGGACGAGGATTTGGTGTTGAACATTCCCTCCTCCACTGGCGTGTAGATCTCGTTCAACATCTTGAAATGTTTCCACTCTCGCGCATCCGTCACCACACTGGAACGGACAAATGCAAAGAATTATAGTACCAAATTTTTATGAAAATTTAGACCACCCTAGGAATTTGGCCCACGATAATCATTTTTCAAAATAATTATTGGGCAATATGGACCACCCTAGATCTCTCGCTGATAGCTATTGCACAAAGTATGGACAACTATTACTTTGCTTTGTCAGTATTTTCATAAAAATATGGCCACACTCAACTCATAAATATCGTAATTATTAAAAGGCGTCCCAAATTAAAGAAAATTTACGGTAGTAATAAATACATCTAGGAATACGGTATTACCCTGCATACAACACGCACCCCATAGATAATACGCACCCCCTCCCCAAGTCCCTTTCCCATATGTAAAATACAATGCCCTGTTTATAACACACAGGCGGAGTTGGGGAGTGGGAATCTTGACCCCAGTACCGTAACCCGCGTTGATTCAGAGAATAAGAGGCTTAAATCGTACAGTGTTTATAGTGCTCAGAGTCACTGCGCAAGTGATACCAATTAACAGTATGGGAAAAGTCTATTTTTAAACATGATCTGGGACATCCAGGGTATCAGAATGGCAATCATCATAACTTCGTCATGGTGACAGGCCAATAGACAATAGGAACCCACCAAAGTATTTTCCACCATGCCCCACACGTCCATAGCATCGATGTAAAAATGTTCTGGTTTATGTACCCGTTGATAACACGCACCCCCTCCTTGACATAGGTGCTGCAGTGTATAAAAGTGCGTGTTGTATGCGGGGTAATACGGTAGGTGCTGGTACTCGATACGATACCAAATATCAATATCTGATATTGAAACGAAAAAAGTGTATATCCAAAAAGTAAAGTATCTTATTCATTTTTCTCACCTCAATATAATCCTCATGGCATTGTATAAGGACATTATGTTTGTTTCCTTGACTTAATATATGTTTATGATGGTTGTAATCTGAGTATATTGGGCCTCACTTGAATATTATATTAGGACTCCCAAATATTTTACAATTGCCAATTTAGGTACACAGTTTCTAAATCCTGGCAAAGACCCTATTTTGGATCCACCTCATACAAACCTAATATTTTCATCTTGGCACTCGATGGTAACAGTATGCTGGATGTTGTAGGGGTTTTTCAGCACAAATTCGAAGAACTCGGTAGTGCCCATGGCGGGGTGTATGATATGCTCCGTCGTGATGGCTGTGTTCAACATTGACAGAATACCGTCTCGCTTCGTTTGGGATCGATACGACTCTATTGTCTTCAGATCTCGTGCCCGATCTTGCTTCTCTTGTTTATAGGTCTGGAAAAGAATAAACAAAACCATGAGCAGCTTATACAGGAGTAGGGATAGGTTACCGGTACTCCATACGATAACAAATAGCGATATCAAAAAGGAAGTTATCATATTGAAAAATTTAAGTACTGCATTGTATCATTTAAGATTTAGAATATATATAAAATTGACTTAATTGCTACCTGGATGTCTCCGCATATAGGTAGTTAGCTATTTATAAGCAAATTTCCAAAGCTGACACAGCTACATTAGTTAGAATTAGGTCCCGGGAGGCAGGCAGTATCGTTTGAAATATCATTAAGAAATCTTATCATTAAGGAAATATCATTACTGTATCATACCTTAAAGGTGCCAATCCTTAGTTTCGGAGGTTTCTCATTTAGATACAATGAAATTAAAATAATACAACAGAAGTTCTAAACTCCTTTGGAACATGTCCAAAGTGTTCATATGAGGTGTTCACGTCTCAGAGATCTTTTTTCAATGTATAAGTTACATGTGGGTCTGGGATATTGTGTTCACAATAGGTGTCGGTGATCACTTCTCATGTGTGTTCACAACAAGAAGTTTCAATGAACATGTAAATACATCTTTTAAATATAGCAAACCAGACTCAATGGAGCAGTGTCAAGATTTCCAGCCTGGGTGTTGGGAGGCTTTGGGTCCAGATTCCAATCCCATGTCAGGGAGAGTCGGGTTTCGATACCTATATAAACTGGGGTAACCATAGAAAATTTTCATTTCTTATTCTTAATTGTATGTCGCTCATTGTCGCACAGTTATAGGGAGAGATTGCTTTGAAGAGTTCCATATTCATTTCATATAATCGTTAATGAAATTTGTGTTGTCTGCATACACAAACAAGCTTTCTTTCTTATGTCAAAGTCATCCTTTAACCCTTGCAATGCTGAGGCTACTTTTGTCCAAAGCACAAGGATGCAAAGATTTTTGAAAACCATCTAAACCCTGTCATGTTGGTATTCATTGGATAGCTGTCACTGAGACTGAGTACTGTCAGATGAGTACCCATATGCAAGGATTTCAGTCATTTTTCAGCCTTTTTGCTACTTTTGTATTGGCAAAATTAGGAGCAAACCTTGAAAAAAATTTTTTTAAAGAATAGCAAATTTGACAAAAAAAGGATACCACTCACCAACAATGACTGCGGGACATTTTCTATTCCCTGTTGGGCTCTCACGGCCTGCATTCTCGCGAGCTTCCTCTTCTTCTCGGAGTCCGCCTCGCGGTTGGATTCCTCTAGAGGGGCGACGCTCTCTTTCCTCGTGAACAGCAGCGACGCCAGCTCCTGATTGGTCTCCGCCAGGTGCTTGGCGCGATACATCTTAGTCTTCCGCAGGCCCGCTGGAATGATGTTAATATAATAATGAGGATGATTGTGATCATGGTTATCATGACAAAAGTAATGATAATAATGATGATGATGATGATGATGATGATGATGATGATGATAATAACAATGGTGATGATAGTCATGATAATAATGATGATAATGAGGATGATGATCATGATAGTCATCATGATCATGGTCTTAGCGAGCAGGGTGTCTTTTTGGACTCCCAAACCCTTAAAAAGCACCCCTCAGGACACCCAAAATATTTTTGTGAAGACTTTCTTAAAATGTTTATCTCAAGCATATAATTGATTTTTTTTATCTCCATATTATTCCAAAGGCATTGTATAAGGATATCATGCCTTATTTTGATAGATTTATAAATAACTATGGTTGAAATCTGAGTATATTGTGGTCACCCTTAAAAATTTGGACGCCCTAAAATTTTACAATTGCCAATTTTGGCCACCCAATTTCGAAATCCTGGCTAAGACCCTGATGATGATGATGATAAAAATAATGATGTTAATATTGGTTATCATCTTCCTTTTTGATAACACGCTAAGGTTACAGAATTAAAAAAAAAGGTTCCTTACCAGGACTACTTTTGCTCAAGCCTGCATTGAGACTTCCTCCGAGGAAGCTGTTGCTGAGCGTATCGGCCACCACCAGGGTGGGCTTGATGGGGGACGGCATCGTGTCTGAATAGACAACAAAACAGGTGTCTTATTCAAATACTCTATACAGCTTTAAATTGGAATGCTAAAAGTTTCGCTTTAAAGCCCTGCTGGAGGATATTTGTGATACTTTAAATTTGTGCATTCAAGCACTCAAAATATTTATTACTATTTAGATATTAATTTGAAGGATAATATTTTGGCGCTACCATGGGGAGCGTGAAAATAGCGAAAATTAAATACCTGTAAAAATACCAGTTATACAGTACACATTTAGGAATTGGCACTTTAAAGATTTTTGCTATACAATAAATTATCAATATTATCTTAACAATGCAATATCTTAACAATATTTTTTTGATAATTCTTAACTCCCAGAAACTTAACTTAATTTTTTTTTAGCAATGTCAACTCCAGGAATTACGCTAATAAATTGTGAACTACCTTTGTGTGGACATTTCCAGGTAGCATTTAGGTCAATTTTATATTGTTTAGCAGTATCCGTATAACAAGTCTTAAACGATATAATTCTCTTGCCTTTTCATATCGATATTTTTTTTTATTGAATTGAGTACCAGTACCAATCCCTAATCTTTTTCTGCTGTGTTTGTAAAACCTTAATATATTTGATACGTATTGTTGAGATATAAAACAGAAGTTTAATCCTTGCATATATATAAGATAAGAAGATTTTATTAAGGTCTCACCCATAGTTAAATAATACATACATGACATGATAAAACAATGGACGGTCAACTTTGACCTACGAGAGATCACAGGTGATTTTAATGCAACTGATTTTGAATACCTGGCACATTAAAAATGAAAACCTACATAAAACAATAGTGTATCATTGCAAAAGCAACAAAAGTGGGTGATCACAAATATTCTTTTTCAATTCGGACACACCTTTGACTTTTTATTATTGTTTAAACATTTTCCTTAAAAAAATACTCTGTCTGTGGCTTTGTTTGTTTAATTAAACCATTTCGTGAGAAATAGGAATGAACATGATTAAATGAATTATTTTGTGATTCGTGCTTTAAAAGCAAAAAGTGTTATAAGAGCATCATATACGTAAACATGATTTTTAAGTGTATAACATTGGAAAAACTTGCTCTTACCACTAAAAGTACTTTTTTTCCCTTGAGAATAATTCACTTCACATCAACAAATATAAACTCTTTTTTTATTTAAGAGATATCACCAAAATATCAAGTCTATTTAGTTATACAGGTTGGAAAAACTATGATCTTTTGAAAAACATTGACAAAAACTCAGTAAAAATATAATATAAAAAATCTATGTCTACGAGAAGAGAGCATTGCACAGAGAAGAAGTCTTGTCTATTTCAGTCAGATTTCATTGTAGGAACTGCAATATACTTACTTAACCCATTCATGCCTGTATGTATGTGACGAGTGTCGCCTGCACCTGTCATACTTTTGGAAATAACTTTGGAATGGAGCATAAATGCGCAAAAAATTTGATGGAGAGTTGTAGATAAAGTTCTGATGAACAACTCTCATTCAATTATTTTCAGGATATTGCTTTGTGAGATAACTGCTTAAAAGTCAGGCAGTTTTGGGTGCTCCAGGCATGAAAGGTTTACTGTGGTACACAGACAATACACAGGTTAAAATACTGGAGGGAAACAGGGAGATTTTGGGCACAATTCATTCATATGTATATTTTGTTTATATAAAAGGTCAATATGTATATATATAATATGTATATATATATATATATATATATATATATATATATATATATATATATATATATATATATATATATATATATATATATATATATATATATATATATATATATATATCATATATATATGGAATCATGTTTTCCCAAGTTTTTTATCCTGTGGATAGTTTAACCTGTGTATCAAAGACAGAGATAACATGTATATAGTGTGGAATGACAGGGAGAGGATAGTTAAAGGAAATGTTTTAAAATGTTGTTTATTTCACCAACTTGCCTGCCATGATAATGGACTCTTGCACCACTGAAGTAGAAAGTTTTAAAAGGTGAGAATAAAAAAATCTCAAAGATCCAGTAGAAAAAAAAACCAGAAGGGCATGTGAAGTCATGTTGCAAAAGGTTGAGCTTTCATATTCTTTTTAAATATTTCTAAAAAATATATTGAAATATCTTTAATATTCAAAAAAAATATATTGTATATTTCAATGTTGTACATATCATATACTGTTCCTGGTACTGATGATAATTTTTAGAACTTAAGTATTAGTTGGAAAAATATTCAAATAATTTATTATTCCCTTACCAAAAGAATTGAACATTTTGTGACACAAATGGTTGAAATAAGGTAGTTCTGTGGTACAAGTATGTCTATAGAATGCATGATCTTCAATCTAGGGACAACCATGTAATTACCACATACTAACCACATAACTTAGGCAGTGCCACATAACTATCACTTTCTAAGCATGAGTCATCGTAGACACGTGACTGACCCGTGGTGGAATGGTGGTAATGGTGACTGACCCGTGGTGGAATGGTGGTAATGGTGACTGACCCGTGGTGGAATGGTGGTAATGGTGACTGACCTGTGGTAGAATGGTGGTAATAGTGACTGACCCGTGGTGGAATGGTGGTAATGGTGACTGACCCATGGTGGAATGGTGGTAATGGTGACTGACCCATGGTGGAATGGTGGTAATGGTGACTGACCCGTGGTGGAATGGTGGTAATGGTGACTGACCCGTGGTGGAATGGTGGTAATGGTGACTGACCCGTGGTGGAATGGTGGTAATGGTGGTAATGGTGACTGACCCGTGGTGGAATGGTGGTAATGGTGACTGACCCGTGGTGGAATGGTGGTAATGGTGACTGACCCGTGGTGGAATGGTGGTAATGGTGACTGACCCGTGGTGAAATGGTGGTAATGGTGACTGACCCGTGGTGGAATGGTGGTAATGGTGACTGACCCGTGGTGGAATAGTGGTAATGGTGACTGACCCGTGGTGGAATGGTGGTAATGGTGACTGACCCGTGGTGGAATGGTGGTAATGGTGACTGACCCGTGGTGGAATAGTGGTAATGGTGACTGACCCGTGGTGGAATGGTGGTAATGGTGACTGACCCGTGGTGGAATGGTGGTAATGGTGACTGACCCGTGGTGGAATGGTGGTAATGGTCACCTTCGGGTCCGCTGAGGGTCTACCACCGATAAGTGGTCAGACCGTGGAAATTCAAACAATAGTCTCTTTCTGCCTCAGATCTAGCTGTGAAAATGTGGTATACCAGTGGTTAAAAGAAGGTTTTTGTTATTTGGTATGTTTTTTAAAAAATGTGGCACATCAGAGGCTGAAAGTAGGTTATTCTGTGTGTCTATGTTATATCTATAAGCATACCAACATGCCCAAAAAAGCCATAAATGCCACCTGCCACCTTGCAAAATTAAAAATCTCCTGATAATACTTACTAGGACTTGAGAGTTTTTTGGGGTCTATGGGGTAGCCGATATTTCCTAGCCGGATGTGTAGCCGCCCCTTCAGGATGGCTTGTACCCCTACAGGGTTTACGGTATCCCCCTTAGTGGGCTCGGCAATTGTGTCCTCGGAATACTCGGTCGTCACCACGTCCAGCTCGTACGTCACCTGCACGGCCTCGCGCCCTTGGCGAAGAAGGTGCTATAAAATAGATAAAACGGAAATAAATTTGCATATATTTTTTACCCTTTTATTTCCTACAAGAGTGTCTCTTGCTGATCTTGTCAAAGAAGGTACTGCAGAGGAAATATAACATTAACATTATGCTCCTGGTGGCTAATTTGACCAATACAAAACGATGCAAAAAACTTGAAAAATGACTTAAACCATGGCATATGGGTACTCATCTGAGAGTACTCAGCGAGAGCTATCCAATCAATACCAACATGACAGGGTTTAGTTGTTTTTCAAATTCTTAGCATCCCTGTGCTTTGGATGAAAGTAGGCTCAGCATTGGAATGGTTACAATTCCTAAATACTAGGATTTACAGTGCTACCCTAAGTAGGGATCTGCCGCGACCTAGTGGTTACGATGACTGGCTCCCAAGTGGGAGGTTGCAGGCTCGAGTCTCCACTTGAGACCCATTAGCAGGTTGGCCTGGTCGCTATATAAAAATGCAGCATAGTGGAAGGCTGTCTATGGTACTTCTGCAACTGAAATACCTCTTGGAACTATTCCTAAAGAGAAGGGATTTCTTCCCAGTTTCAGGTTTCTACCTCGTCGCGATATATGACCTAATCTGTTGAAAGTGACGTAAAAGCTCCTAGTCACATCACAAGTTAAAAATTCCCTTCTGAGTTGACTGAGCTGATTGTGGTGCAGTCCCAGATATGACGGATAGATAAGTGAAGGGGACAAATTAGCTCAGTTGGTTAGGTGTCGGACTAGTAATCAGTAGGTCGCTGGTTCAAGTCCCGGCCGGGGCACTTTCGTTTGTTCTTGGGCAAGACAGTTTATCCCATATTGCCTCAGTCTACCCAGCTGCAAAATGGGTACCTAGCATTAATAAGGCAGTGCTTAGAGCTTGTGCGCTAAATGCTGCCAACTGCTCTGGAATATCCCACAGGGGATTGAAATGGTGTCCGTGTGTACAGGCCTGCTAGGGGAGGAAGGTCGTGTGAGGGCTTTGGTGGATATAAGACTATAAACCAAATACCTTTAGATGGCATCTCTGGTCATTTCAGTCCAAACGCATAAGTCCTCTATTCCTCTGGTGAGATAAATATAAACTAAATTGGCAACCCTAGCCACCTTGACTATTTGGTGCCTCGTAACAGAGAGAACATGACAAAGTATATTGTAGAACACACAAAGTACGCATCTGTTTATATATAGCGTACATAGCGGGTGGTTCCGCTTCGCTATATATAAAAATGCTGTACTTTTTTATTTGTACTTTCTTTATGTAAGCGGCGGCTACGGTCGCTAACATAAAGATCGCTATGATGCGAAAACTCCCCAATTTGCTATAATTGGGACACGCGTCATATGTTTGTTCTACAGTACATATGACAGCCTAGAAATCTATGCTAAGCTGAGTCCTACCTTTAGATCTACAGAGCAGGAACCAATGAGAAGCAAGGAATCTCCGTCCCACACATCGATATGAAGAGTTTGTTTGGACAAGTGCTCAACAAAGAGTCTTCCCTCGCCAGGCTTGAGGAAAGTGGGGTCAACATGGTACTTCAACTGAAATATAAACAAGAGAGACATCAGAAGTGTCAACTGTGAGAACTTTAACTGAAAAAAAAAACAAGAGGGAGTAAAACACTCTAAATATGCTTTTTTTGTTTTCACTTGGATAAGAATTTTTATTTATTGACTGTGATAAGATATCCAAAACTGTATTTACACAATTGTACCACAGTTGCTTGCCTTCCTTCCACCAAACGAAAAGTGTAAGGTTATCGGACATAACCCACACTTTTCAAGCCTTTGTTCTCTAAGCTGCCTAAACCTAAAGGTGTTACCCAAGGAAATTTAGCAAGAGTGCTCTGCCAAGCTTTTCTAGGACTGTGATTGGTGGACTGGAGTCAACTGTGGTACAAGCTACATAGAACCCTCGGAAGCTGTGGTGTATGTGATATCCTTGGGGTTACTCAGCTCCACCTCGTAACACCTCGGGTATATCACATACACTACAGCTTCCTTGGGGTCTGTCTATCACAAAGAGGGTAGTTAAATGTCACCTCTTCCTCTACCATTAAAATACATCGGACAGAACTTTTTTAAATGGAATACCCCTTACCCAAAAGAAGGTTGATAAACATCAGGACTTACCTGATAGCCAGGTGGACCTTTCAGAACAGAACCATCAGGGGCCAGCTTCTGTAGGACACACGGCAATGACTTGGGATCTGACGACAACTCCCCTTCAACATTCCCCAGAAATAACCTGAAATAAGACACAAACAAACATTAAGACAAAGACGAACATAAATACAACAAGCCTCTAACATTTCCAGGGAATAACCTGAAAAAATATTGATGAGTAAACATTATGGGTGTAATAGTATAAGAAGAATCGATTGATCAAAAGAACTTTTCTAATTAAATGGAAAAAAGATTATTTCAATTGTTATGCCAATTAATCAATAAAAGAACCACCGCAGTCTTTAGGGCTTTGTCATCATTTATTTGTCATTTTAGCCACCACTAATAAGAATTTCGAATAGAACCTCAAGTTTTCACTCAAAAATGATGAGAAAACTTTAATAAAAGACTTTTGTAGTTTAGGAATCTTAGGATCATAGCAGCAAAAATATAGTGTAATACATGTGAAAATGATAGATATTTCACACTTCGTGGAATTCTCTAAAATCAAATTGAAATTATTGGAATTGAAAGAAATAATGTCAATAATCGCATGGAAAAATGGATGTCAAGGACAGCCCTTGTAAACATGAAAATGAGATCAAATAAATAACCAAGGATCTAAAAGATTTCCCAGAAACAATCTGAAACAATACATGAGTAAGATAAGATAAATGTGTGAACATGAAAATATGTAAACGAAAAATGGTCTAACAATTACTCCCCTTCAACATCGCCCAATAATAGCCTGGAACTTCCCAAAAATAATCTACAATTATAAACACACCAACATGATAATCATTACTCCTACCTTTCTTCGGTGACTTCTGGGAATCTGTAGAATTGGAGATGAAGAAAACAGTGCTATGTTTCTCTCCCCCCGAAATATCTTAAGACAATCTTATCATTATCTTACCTTTCCGTGGTGACTTCTGGGAATCTGTAGAATTGGGAGATGAAGAAGACAGTGCTATGTTTCTCTCCCCCCGAAACATCTTAAGACAATCTTATCATTATCTTACCTTTCCGTGGTGACTTCTGGGAATCTGTAGAATTGGAAGGTGAAGAAGACAGTGCTATGTTTCTCTCCCCCCGAAATATCTTAAGACAATCCTATCATTATCCTACCTTTCCGTGGTGACTTCTGGGAATCTGTAGAATTGGAAGGTGAAGAAGACAGTGCTGTGTTTCTTTGGTTCTCCCCCTGCATCAAACTCCAACATCCTAAGAGGTAAGAAAATAAACATTTGGAAAATTATAGTCTGCTACATTCATACTTTTGAAAATAACTTAAAAATAAAGTGAAAATTCGCAAACTATTTAAAGGAGAGTTGTTGTTTGGGTTCTGATCAACATTTCTTGTTCAAATGTTTTTGCAACTAAGATATCTCCAAAATCGTCAGGCCTGTTTTGTAAATGACTTAAAACCTCTAGGTTGCAATGCGAGGAAAAAGCAAGTCGGAAAAAGATGGAGGGGGTATTCAATGAATTTTGAAGATGTTCACTTCTCAAATAGTCCATAAATTAATCGAAAAAAAAGGGATGTCAACGAGTACACATAACTAGGGTTTTATGTGAAAAACTGGTTTAGGGTATTCAATGTGAAACCCTGTTTTAGGATATTTTATGTGAAACACTGGTTAAGGGTATTTTATATGAAACCCCAATTTAGGGTATTTTATGTGAAAACCCTTGTTTAGGGCATTTTATATAAAACCCTGCTATAGGGTGTTTCATGTGAAACCCTGGTAAAGGGTATTTCACCTGAAACCCTGGTTTAGGAAATTTCATTTGAAACCCTGGTAAAGGGTATTTATGCGAAACCCTGGTTTAGGGCATTTTATGTGAAACCCTGGTTAAGGGTATTATACCATACCTAGAAAATGCCAGGAACTGCATGACGATTTCATTGGTCTGCAGGTGATCCGCCTCTTCCTTGCTCGCCACGAAGGTCATGTGATCAGCGGGATCTGCGACGTCGGCCGACTCGTGGTGGCGGTCCAGAATTGGCGGGAACCCGGCACTGTAGAGCTTAGCATACGCCGCTCGCGATAAACCCTGGCCACTGGAATATAGAAAGGATGGAGGAAAATCAGCACTTCCCACACATCAATCTAATAGCTATGTGATTATATCTCTGCCACCACAACCGGTACTATTTCGCAAAATATTTAGAAAAGTGACGTCATTGAATGTGGGCCATTGGTCAAAGAGTTAGATGCATGCAACGCACATGGTCATATTTACAATCAACAATGATGATAATAATAATAATAATAATAGTAATACTAATAATACTACTTATAATACTACCACTACTACTACTACTACTACTACTACCACTACTACTACTACTACTACTACTACTACTACTACTACTACTACTACTACTACTACCAATAATGATAATAATAACAATGATAATAATAATAATAATAATAATAATAATAATAATAATAATAATAATAATGATAATAATGATAATGATAATGATAATAATGATGAGGATAATAACAATAATAATAATAATAATAATAATAATAATGATAATAATAATAATGATAATAATAATAATGATAATAATAATAATAATAATAATAATAATAATAATAATGATAATAATAATAATAATAATGATAATAATAGTAATGTTAACAATAATAATATATATTTGGTATAGCGCCTTTTCCACTTATAATGTTCAATGCTTCGATCATTTATGTTAAAATTCTTTGATCATATCAAAAAAGACAGCTACCACCAAGAAGAAAGTCCTCTCTCTTACAGTTGAAAAGGTATCAATACCAAATATAGATATTTGGTATTGATACCCTTATAACTAACTTGTTTAACTTACCTGGTGAGATTAGGTGGCAGAGCCATTATAGGAGCATGGATAGGTGTGAATGGCAGCTCATTCAGTTCTGGATCTGCCATACCCATCATAGAAGCAGCTTGCTAAAAGACAGAAGATACACATACATACATCGGTAAAAATGAACACTGACTTCTGTACTGTGTCTTTTTATCTGATAAATACCAACAATTCATAGTTCCCCTACATTGTTGCATATCCCGTCGATTTATTGTTATCAGCTGAAAATTGCGTCTCTGACTCTGATGTGCGTTATCTCCATATTCTAACCTTTTTATTCAACAAATACCAAAATCACATTGTTACTCTCCCATTGTTGCCTCTTCCTATTGTTATCTCTTCCTTTGCTTTATTACTCTAAGTTGAAACGTACATCTCAGATATGCGTAGGATATGCATAAATTCTGTAAATCAATCTATTCATCATACAACTGCCAAAATCCCATTGTTTAATCTCCCAATGTTGATTCATGCCCATTGTTTCATCTCCCATTGTTTATTAATCACTGCTGGAATATCTCTGAGATGCGTAATCAGACATTGTCATCTTTTTTACCTATCAAATGCCGAAGTCCCATTATTACTCTCCCATTGTTGTCTTTTCCTTTGATTCATTATTTTAGCCGGAATTTACGTCTACGATATGTGTGATCTCCATAGCCTAATATTTATATGTAACAAATAACAAAATCCCATTGTTACTCTCCCATTGTTTTATTACACTCAGCTGAAACTTACGTCTCTGATGCGCATAATCTGATATCATAATCTTTTATATCTAACAAATAACAAAATCCCATTGTTACTCTCCCATTGTTTTTATTACTCTCAGCTGAAACTTACGTCTCTGATAATCTGATATTATAATTTCTTCTATATCTAACAAATAGCAAAATTCCATTGTTACTCTCCCATAAATAATGTTGCCTCTCCCTTTGTTTCATCACTTTCAGTCAAAACTTACGTCTCTGATGTGCGTAATCTCCATGGGGTAGAGGCCAGGTGGCGCCATCTGCATGCTGTAGGGCATCGGGGGAACCATGCTGCCGTATCCGCCCCCGTACATGGACTGCGCGAACGCCTGGCTCTGGCTGTACATCATACCCGGGTGGGGTGCACCAGGGTGGGGGTGCGGGGCGCCTGGCGGCATGCCTGCTGCCCTGAAATAGGCACAAGAAAGATACATATTAAAAGTACATTTAAAATGATATTCTGTGTATGTTAATAAGGATACCCACATTTTCATCTGATGAATGCACTTGAGCTTTTACTAAAAAAACACAATAGAAAATCCATTATTCCATTAGAGCATGTATATGATATCAACTTAATGACAACTAAATTTTTTTGTAACTTCTAGTGAATAATTCACAACATGGTAAAAATGGTTTTAGTTCTAATTTATGCACTATTGAACTCATCATATGAATAAGGACCATAAAAGCTTACTCATTAAATCAATACTTAGAACATCAATTGAAATCTGGGCATTGCTAAAAATCTTGTCAAAGTTCTATACTGTGCAAATTTAACGCAAAAACTTTAATGAACATTTAAAAGAAAAGTATAGATCGCACAATATAAAAATCTTGTCTTCAAACATTGCCAAAATCTTTACTGTACACTGCACAACAAAAAAGGTGGAAATTATCAGCAAGAAAGTCAATATTTCAAATTGTAAGATGGTTATGGAACCCCCTCTATATCGACAATTGATTTTACTGCAAAGAGGGGGGGGGGGGGACGAAATATAGTAATAACAATGTCATTCTACAGACAAAAGAGGGGTCACATTAAATTGGTAATGCAGTTAACCCTTCTGATGCTGAGGCTACTTTCGTCCAAAACACAAGGATGCAAAGATTTTTGAAAATCATCTATATCCTGTCATGTTGGTATTCATTGGAAAGCTCTTGCCGCAATACTGTCAGATGAGTACCCATATGCCAGGGTTTCAGGCATTTTTCAGGTTTTTTGCATAATTTTGTATTGGCCACGTTAGCCACTGGCAGCATAAGGGTCAAAACAATGTCATCTTATTGGCTAAAAGGTGTTGCAGTTTTTCTTGGGGTATACAATAATAAGAATACCATTCACCAGACTGAAGGCAAAGATACCCAAGCACATATTTTGTTCGTATGCTGATATGGCAATTATTGGGCACCCAGTTTCTAAGTCCTGCCAAAGACACTGATGTTGGGACAAGATTACGTCTCTGATGTGCGTAATCTCCATGGGGTAGAGAGCAGGTGGCGCCATCTGCATACAGTAGGGCATCGGGGGTACCATGTTGCCGTACACCCAATCCCCCCATACATGGGGGGGAGGGGGGTACGGGAACATGGTACCCTCAATGCCCTACAGCATGCTGAGGCTACTTTCTTCCAAATCACAAGGATGCAAAGATTTTTAAAATCATCTAAACCCTGTCATGTTGGTATTCACTGGAAAGCTCTCGCCGATACTGTCAGATGAGTACCCGCATGCCAGGGTTTCAGCCTGACTCTGGTTTCTTACAACATAAATTCACTGCAGTCATGTTATGATTACAAAAAACAACAGGTGCTGGCTCAACAACTAAAAACAAATGATAATAATAGCAAAATCATGCACTTCTGGGGAGTAGGAGGACTGCGGGTCAGTACACAAAGTGTTCGAAATGTGATCGCATCAAACTTTCAGATTAGGAATCAATATTTTTCAAAGATGGGACACATTGAAAAACCATATCGAACTCTTACTGGCATCAAACTATCAATATCAATAAAAAAAATCAAAAAAGGAACACGTTAAAAAAACAACCTTCGAACTGTCACTGGCATCAAACTTTCACAATCACAATCGATATGATTTTTCCGAAAAATTGGACAAACTGAATATCCCCAAGTCACTGGCAACTTTTACACAGGATTTTTTGTGATGGATTATGACAGCATTAGTCTTATATATGTATATATATAGATCAGGATTCTGCTAACACCAAGCAAATGAACATGATAAGTGGATAAGGATCTAACTTATGTCAAATTATAAATTAGCCATTGGAAATAACTAAAAAAAAAATAGTTAACATTACAAATTACCCTGTGAAAAGAATTTAAATATAAGTATCTAAGTATGTAACTTATGGCATTATGAATAGCCCAGCGAAAATAACTGAAACGAAAATAAACTTATATCAAATGACAAATTACCTCTTGAAAAGAACTTAAACATACATAACTTTAGTCAGATTACAAACTATCACATGAAAAGAACTTAGATACAAAGAACAAATTTATGTCAATTAAGAATTTCCCAGTGAAAATTAATGAAGCAAAAAATACTTATGTTAAATTACAGATAACTTCTTGAAAATTACTTAAGCATGAATTACCTTTGTCAAATTACAAATAATCCCATGAAAAAAAACTAAATATCAAAAATAATAATTTAATAAGTGACAAATTACCCCTTCAAATAACTTAAACTAATAAATACCATGTGCAAATAAACAGTGCATAACATGAGGAATTGTACTTTCACATCAGTCTTAAACCATTCATGCCTTGAATGTCGTCTGGACCTGTCATATTTTTGAAAATAACTTTGGAATGAAGCATAAATTCACGAAATATTTGAGGGAGTATTGTGGATAGAATTCATGATGAACAATTCTCATTCAAATAGTTTTTAGATATTGCTTTAGTTAGAGATATCACCAAAATTGTGGGCCGGTTTTGGGCAGGTCTGGAGTGAATAGGATACTGTAGAACACGAAATTCACGCGTGTCCTAAGAATAACGAATTAGGGAGTTTTGCATCATAGCGTATCATTATATTAGCGTCTCTTTACGGTTGCCGCCACCACTGACAGCGCCATCTGTCGCAAAAAATACAAACTAATTTGAGCAGAGAATGCTCAATAGCAGTTTGAGCATTCTCTCAAAGGGGGGCGACCGTATTCCCGTATTCAAACTGAGCTCCCAATCTGCCAGAGTGAGTGTTGCCCATAGCAACCAGAAGGATAGGGACCCAGCTATTGTTTAGGCGGCACTGTTTACACACAAACAAATGCCAAATTTAGAAAGTCCATCTGGTTGCTAGGGGCAACATTCACTGGGTCTGTAATTGACTGCAAGATTGCAGCTAGTAGTCAAGCCGTCCTCAAGTCAAGTAGTGCTCAGGTTCTCTCTCTCTCTCTCTCTCTCTCTCTCTCTCTCTCTCTCTCTCTCTCTCTCTCTCTCTCTCTCTCTCTCTCTCTCTCTCTCTCTCCAACATGATCTATGTATGTAATGTGTCTCATGGGGTTTACTTGTGGAAATAGGCCAGAAAAACACGAAAAAGAATGATTCAAGGAGGGCTACAAATGCTTAATGTTTGTACTAGTGGCGCCATCTAGCGGTCACCACGAAAATGAAAATGGTGTCTCCTAAAATGCCTGTGCTAAAGCATAGAAATACATCCCCTCTACTGCTCTCAGGCTAAAGGCATGCTAAAGGTGCCATTTGTTGTTGTTTTTTGGTTTTAAAATGTAATGTTTATTAATTTATTAATTCAATAGATTCATGAGCTATTCCACAAGCCCAGAAATCAATTTTAAAAAGTGTTTCAGCAGGGCTACGTATCTTGTATTAGATTTACTAGTGGCGCTATCTCTTTCTTTTTTCTCATTGACGTCAGCGCCACCAGTGGCTAAAAAAAAAGAAAAAAGTACAGCGTTTTTATATATAGCGAAGCGGAACCAGACGCTATGTACGCTATATATAAACACACGCGGAAATTTTGTGTTCTACAGTAACGTTAAACCCATTTATGCCAGGAGACACAGCCTTAGCCAGCTGGGCATCATTTGGACAACCAAACCCTCAAAAATCACCTTTAACCCTTCAAATGCTGAGGCTACTTTCGTCCAAAGCAAAAAGATGCAAAGATTTTCGAAGATCATCTAAACCCTGTCATATTGGTATTCATCGGAAAGCTGATGAGTACCCATATGCCATGGTTTCAGTCATATTTCAGGTTTCTTGCATCATTTTGTGTTAACCAAATTAGCCACCAGCAGCATAAGGGTTAAGGACACCCCAATTTCTTTGTGTAATTTCTTAAAATGTCATTTCCAAACACATAATGGAATTTTTTCACCCGATCATAAATCCCATGACTTTGTAAGTTTTATAAGGATATTGTGCCTGGTACCAGCCCGCTGCATGTACAGGGATTTACTTAATCCCAAATTTGAAATCCTAGGAGTCAATTCTGCTTCTGTATCAAAAAGTTTCGGTCAACCCCTGTCTGGTGTGTCAAAAAAGTGACAATCCACATCAATCAAAGAAGTTTAACCTTCTGTCTACATTTACAAACAAGAGTGACGCCTTTAGCATCAAGTGAGAGCTAACAGAGGGAATATGGAATTTGGAATTTCGTTTTTTATCACTTTTTCTGCCATAATTGTAAGTGGTGAATGAAACAGGAGTAACCAGCAAAAGCCACCGCCTAACCCAAAGTCACTGGCGACTTTCTCACATGCCCTGGTCAGGATTCAAATCCAGGCAGTGGTGAGAGAAAAGTAGCAGTCAGAGGGTGTGAAAATCCTATTCCAATGCATAACTGTAGAACACACATATGACGGGTGTCCCAAGTATAGCGAATTGGCGAGTTTTTTCGCATCATAGCGTATCTTTATGTTAGCGACAGTAGCGGCTACTGACAGCGCCAGTACAGTAAAAATATATAGCGAAGCGGAACCACACGCTATGTACGCTACATATAAAGAGACGCGTACATTGTGTGTTCTACAGTATATATCAATTTCTTCAAGAAATGGTCACTTCCAAAGTTATAAACAGAAACAAACTCTAGTTGATAAAAGGGAAGGGGGTCTGAGGGTGAGGTAAACACTTCTCAAACATAAACCTTTTGTTTCTTCACAATTATGTAACAGTACTGAAAAAAGATCTTTCCTTTCTTAAAAGTACTACAACTTTCCTTATCTAAAGATGTTGAAAGTACACTCCTCTCACTCACCAAAAAAAGCAAACAGAACAAAATGCAAAGCAGCAAAAACAAATATTGAAAGCGCATGCAGTGTTGGCTTACTCTGGGCGGTCAGGCTGATACTGAGAGCTTAAACTCCTTGAAGTGTTGAGCGCTCTTGCGCTCCGTTGTGATGTGTCAAACCCAGCCACCTGGTGACCAGGTGAGGAATCAAAACCTGACCTCTGGTGGCGAGGTGAGGAATCGTAACCTGCCATCTGGCGGCGAGATGAGGAATCATACCCTGCCACCTGGTGGCGAGGTGAGGAATCATACCTGGCCACCTGGTGGCGAGGTGAGGAATCGTAGCCTGCCACCTGGTGGTGGGTTTGAGGTAGTGCCCTGGGCGGCACAGCAGGTGGCGCCCTAGGAGTGTTAGGAAAGAGTTAGAGCGAAGATCTAGAATCAGCAACAAAAATCAAGCCAACTACTTCTGTGACAATAACAAATACAAAGATCTGGTTGCATAAAACATATTAACACTTCCAATGCTGAGGCCAAAGCACAAGGACAAAAAGTTTTTTGAAAACCTTCTAAACCCTGTCATGTTGGTATTCATTCGATAGCTCTTGCTGAGTACTCTCAGATGAGTACCCATGTGCCAGAGTTTCAGTAATTTTCAGCTTTTTTGCATCATTTTGTATTGGCCAAATCAGCCACCAGCAGCATAAGGGTTAAGAAATTTCTAATTCTAAGAATTTTATGCAACCAAGACAAAGTTTCCTCCAAATAACTGAAATATTTTAGTTCTCCTTCGATTTTCATTTTGTTTTTGCATATGTAATTTGTATGTATAGTAGAGCATTTAAAAATTCATTATTTTTCCTATCTCTTTTACAATGCCTTAGTTTGAAATTTTATTTCTTCGTTATTTCGAACATTTCTTGATTAATACAAACTACTAAGAATGTAAACCTCGAATAGTTTTTAATTTACAAGTGTTTTTTTCATAAATCATGCTCAATCTTTATTTTGGTTAATAAAAGTCTGTTACATTTCATTTGATATTCAGTGTATGAGATTAAGCTTTTAACTTTTATTTCAAATTATTAGCTGGTTTTATGATGGTTCAATATCCTGTGATAGAGTGATAAATTGAGTACTTTACATGACTACAAAATTTCTTTAATAAAAAGTATAAATGAGGTTATGTCTTAATTGAAATATATAAAAATATAATAATGGAAAAATGAGACTATTTTATTTTCATTGAATTAAGGCAAAAATGAGGCTTAAAGAAAGCAGGACCAGAAATAAAAGTCATATATTACGGTTAATGTGAAAATTATTTTGTCATTGTTAAAATACATTACCATATCAATTCAAAGCATAGCAAAGATAGGACTATGTTCCGCCAAAAGAATCTAATACCAAATTGGCAAAAATACGACTAGCAATCAGGATCTTAGCCAGCGGGATGTTCGGGCATCAAAAGAATTTCTAAAAAATACTTTTTTTATAAATAGTATAATGGGCATCAAAACCTTAAAACACCGGGACAACTAATCTTAAAGAGAATTTTCAAGAATGTCAATTTAGAGCATATAATTGAATACTTTCATCTGTAACTCCCAAAGATAGCATAAGGATATCATACCTTTTTCAATGAATATAAACATGTTTATGGTTGTTATCTGAATCTATTTTGATCTTCCTTAAAATAGGGTGCTAAAAACTTTTACAATTGCCTATTTAGGACACCCAGTTTCTCAATCCTGGCTAAGATCCTGCTTCCAATGTGGCAACAAATGCGAAAGAAGTATTATGAAATAGATTAAGACTTTAATGGTTATAAAAAGGCCATCATGGTTAGAATACTATCTGCAAATTAGTAATCACAATGCACATTACATTAACCTATTTCTACCAGTAGAATCCAAAATAAACAAACAGGGTTTCAGTCATTTTTTTTAGGTTTTTAGCAGTATTCATTCGATAGCTCTTGCTGAGTACTCTCAGATGAGTACCCATGTGCCAGAGTTTCAGTAATTTTCAGCTTTTTTGCATCATTTATTTTTGTATTGGCCAAATTAGCCACCAGCAGCATAAGGGTCGCGTGTATCTACTCACTTATACGGTGATTTATGTGGTAGAGGCGGTCGCCCCATCACGCCCGCCGTGGGCATCTCCTGGAGTACGCTGCTCGTCTCCGAGAATAAAGAGGGCGCTGACGGGCTACGCACGTTCTCCTGACTCGGCATCGTCAGCGACGCCATCGCGTGCGTACCTAGAGGATCTCTGACCTAGAAAAAAAAGAGGGTGTTAAAGGGATCAAAATGCTCCCAGGACTGACTTGGAATTGTAAGCCGCTTCAGTTAACCCATTAATATTAAAGAGTTCCTCCAGAAATTATAGTCTGGACGTATGATACTTTTAACTATAACTTTAAGATTGAGAAAGGTTTTTCAAAATATTTTAAGGAGAGTTGTAGGTGATGTTCTGATTGACATTTCTCCATCAAATATTTTCCTGAATTTGCTTTTGTCTGCAAAATATCATTAACAATGTGAGGCTGTTTTTGGCTGCTGTGAGCATTAATGGGTTAATTTCCAGCCCTGTATAGAGTTGGAACCCCGTGACCACTCACCTTTTTCTGGTTGCTATAGTTGAAGCTGACGGTCCCTGCCGCCAGTTTCGCGGCCAGATCGTCCTGCACGTCCGATGCTGGCAGCTTGTAGATGAAGGTCATGTCAGGGGTCAAGGTCGGTCCGCCCATCAGCTGTAGCGTGACCTCGGGGTCAGAGGTCAGAGGACTCCACGCCGCCCAGCGTACGCAGACAGTACTGGTCTGAGAGCGCACCATGCTGTGAGATAACTGGAATATACCAAAATAGACCTAATTATACCAAAATATACCAAAATATACCAAAATATACCAAATTATACCAAATTATACCAAATTACAAATTAAATAATAAGATTCTTTCAAAAGCGGAATAAATTGGAAAAAATCTGTAAAAAAAAAATTTAAATATAAAATCCAGTGGGAAACAAGAAATATAATGTATATACCTTTCTGTCCTCAGCAGATACTGGCTCAGAGACCACATACTCCAGCACCATGACTATAGTGAACATGCCGTCCTCAACCATACTGTCGAGCTGGACACGATTCTTCAGAACGAGGCTCTGCACATTGCTACCCCTATCCCACAGACAAAGAAAGAAATAAAGTCTTAAATTCAACAACAATACGTGTAAGGATTACCACTTTTACCACAGAGACAGAGAGAGATTAAGTCACAAAAACGGCATCAATGGATAAAAGGATCTCCTTTAAAATGTTAATGATAAAATAAAATATTGATATTTCCTGATTGATACTGTATTTTAATGAATATATAACAATTAGCACCTTTGACATTCTCATGATAAGATACATTTTTGACATTTCCTTAACGATACAATATCTAAACGATATTTTAAACGATACTGTATGCCTCCCAGGGACCTAATTTTGTTAAATGTACCACAGCCACCTCAATGATTTCAAAGTCAGAAAGACTTTTTTATGGGTAAAAGTGCACCCATGACTTTTGGAAGAGATTGTGTATGTAAACACATTTCATATCTAATGATATTATCCCATTTTAAAGGTTCTTTTTAAAGAGTTTCACGCACCATTAATAAATGTTAACCCTTCCAATGCTGAGGCTACTTTCGTCAAAAGCACAAGGATGCAAAGATTTAGAAAAACTTCTAAACCCTGTCATGTTGGTATTCATTAGATAGCTCTCGCCGTGTTCTCTCAGATGAGTACCCATGTGCCAGGGTTTCAGTCATTTATCAGTATTTTTGCATCATTTTGCATTGCCCAAATTAGTCACCAGCAGCATATAAGGGTTAAGATATATAGCATATGAACATCTTTCTTGAATGTTTGATTGCCTGATGATGACCAGGGCTGGAAATAAGCTGAAGCCAGGAACCAGGCCCAAAAATGTACTGGTTTATATACACAACACTTTTAACCCTTATGCTGCTGGCGGCTAAATTGGCCCATACAAAATGATGCCAAAAACCTGAAAAATAACTGAAACCCTGGCAAATGGGTACTTATCAGAGAGTACTCGGCGAGAGCTATCAAATGAATACCAACATGACAGGGTTTGGATGGTTTTCAAAAGTCTTTGGGTCCTTATGCTTTGGACGAAAGTAGCCTCAGCAATGAAAGGGTTAAGTAGTTTTTGAAGACACAATTGTGCTCCTTGGAAAAAACTTAATTTGGAGCCTTGCTTACAAATAATGCAATTTGACCTTCAAGCATGTCATTGAAGATCATTTATAAGAATATGATTTAGTTATTAGCCTGAAAAAGTCAAAATTGAAAAGTCTTCATAGAAAATTCTGCCTGTCCAAAAAGGAGTTTTTCAGTAAATTGCCTGTCCAAAACACAGGTTGGACGGATTTTGGCTTAGTCCCTGTGTCTAATGTTGACTTACAGCGAGTTTATTGAAGGGGACCGTTGGTGACCTCTCCGAAGTGAAGCAGATTTCTTGCCATTCTCGCTGTCCGGGACAAGGTGCATCACTTCCGGTTCCGCCACGTAACACCAGCCATTGTGAACTCCAACCTGCAGAGATATACAAGATGTGAGAATTCCTTATCAATCCTTTAACCCATTGATACTCACAGTGACCAAAAGCAGCCAACACCTATTAGTTCAATTTTCTATTTGAAAATAGAAAATGAAAATTGCAATAAACATATGTATCACTTATTATCAAATATTCCTAGTCAGGGCTACAAAGAAAATCATGAAATATAATGTTTTATCTAAGAATAAACATCTTTAACCCCACAATGTAATTTAGCGCACAAACCCTGAGGTTACATTATAATTGGCAAAAAATGTTTGATGATCTTGAAATATGTTGGTATGCCACAGTCATGAAGTGAATATCAAAATGGACCTGTAATCGAGGAAACTATTTCAAAACAGCCAAATCGCTAATTTTGAGCTTAGTGAGGGGTCTCTTAGACTGGCAAGCCAGTCCTTTCTTGAAATAAACTTTGTCATCTCTTACACATATATGCTTGTGTGGTTCTCTAGGTTAGTGCTGCTATGCAGAGAAATCTGTGTTTGGGGTATTATATGGGTTAAGACAACCCAAACATTATCCTGGGCAATAAAAGGTTTGACTAGGATAATTTTTGGGTTGTCTTAACCTGGGAAAAGAGCCAAAGTACAGGCTTTGGGATGCAGCTGTATGGAAGATTGCAAATACACCTTCTAGCGATTTTTTCCAAACCTGTTACCTACACGTGCGCTTAAACAGAGGAATATGGTGATTATGTATCAGTTGATTTTCTGCTACTATTGAAATCACCTTGATTCTCCTCTCAACCACAGATATAGCTGTGCCGTCCGCCACCTTGTTGTCGCTATTAATCCGATCCTCGTTCAAGAGCCGACACAGCTCTTCCTCAAACTCACCTTTATTCTCCTCTCGACCACAGATATAGCTGTGCCGTCCGCCACCTTGTTGTCGCGATTAATCCGATCCTCATTCAAGAGACGACACAGCTCTTCCTCAAACTCACCTTTATTCTCCTCTCGACCACAGATATAGCCGTGCCATCCGCCACCTTGTTGTCACGATTAATCCGATCCTCATTCAAGAGACGACACAGCTCTTCCTCAAACTCACCTTTATTCTCCTCTCGACCACAGATATAGCTGTGCCATCCGCCACCTTGTTGTCGCGATTAATCCGATCCTTATTCAAGAGACGACACACCTCTTCCTCAAACTCACCTTTATTCTCCTCTCGACCACAGATATAGCCGTGCCATCCGCCACCTTGTTGTCACGATTAATCCGATCCTCATTCAAGAGACGACACAGCTCTTCCTCAAACTCACCTTTATTCTCCTCTCGACCACAGATATAGCTGTGCCGTCAGCCACCTTGTTGTCACGATTAATCCGATCCTCATTCAAGAGACGACACAGCTCTTCCTCAAACTCACCTTTATTCTCCTCTCGACCACAGATATAGCTGTGCCGTCAGCCACCTTGTTGTCGCGATTAATTCGATCCTCATTCAAGAGCCGACACAGCTCTTCCTCAAACTCACCTTTATTCTCCTCTCGACCACAGATATAGCTGTGCCATCCGCCACCTTGTTGTCGCGATTAATCCGATCCTCATTCAAGAGACGACACAGCTCTTCCTCAAACTCACCTTTATTCTCCTCTCGACCACAGATATAGCTGTGCCATCCGCCACCTTGTTGTCACGATTAATCCGATCCTCATTCAAGAGACGACACAGCTCTTCCTCAAACTCACCTTTATTCTCCTCTCGACCACAGATATAGCTGTGCCATCCGCCACCTTGTTGTCACGATTAATCCGATCCTCATTCAAGAGACGACACAGCTCTTCCTCAAACTCACCTTTATTCTCCTCTCGACCACAGATATAGCTGTGCCATCCGCCACCTTGTTGTCACGATTAATCCGATCCTCATTCAAGAGACGACACAGCTCTTCCTCAAACTCACCTTTATTCTCCTCTCGACCACAGATATAGCTGTGCCATCCGCCACCTTGTTGTCACGATTAATCCGATCCTCATTCAAGAGACGACACAGCTCTTCCTCAAACTTCTCCACGTTGGGGTAGAGTGTCACGTTCACACGATCCAGGAACGCGTTCAGAGGACGGATGATCTTAGGCTTCTTCAGGTTATCTGCTCCTGTAAGTCATGAAGTTGATAATTATACATGGGTAACACATAGGAGATCCAGGAACCCATTCACCTTTTAAACATAATATATAACAGAATCTGACAATTTGACACCTTTTAAATTGAGGGCCCCCGAGTAAAGTTAAGATTTAAAAGATTTCTTATCAAGTAGACCCACTATTATTTGAGCACCTGTGAAGGTTGAACATTTTGTCCTGTACTGGCCTCGAGAAATCTTGGCACAATATTGTTTAAGATGGCCATGATATTTTTTAATTGTTATAGTCTTACCCTTATTCTGCTGGTGGTTAATTTGACCAATACAAAATGGTGCAAAAAAACTGAAAATGACTGAAACCCTGGCACATGGGTACACATCTGACAGTACTCAGTGACAGCTATCCAATCAATACCAACATGACAGGGTTTCGAAAGTTTTCAATAATCGTGCATCAATGTGTTTTGGACAAAAGTAGCTTTAAATTAGCATTGCAGGGCTCAAAATTAAGCGGTGCCGGGAGCCCAGGGCTCCCTTGAATTCTCCTGCGGCTCCCACAAATTTCTGCAGGGAGCACAAAGATGTACTAGTTCCTATGTAGCCTTTGAAGATGCAATTGGGCTTCCTGAATAAAAACTTAATTTCGAGCCCGGCATTGAAAGGGTTACCTAATGCTAACACCACTCACCAGCTTGGGGGTCCTTGAGGTCCTTACTGGCCTCCAGGATTCCCGGTACGATATCTCTCGAGCCGACCAGGACGTTCTCGGGCAGTAGGTGCATGACGCGCTGCAGGTTCCTGTGAGTGCATATCGTGTAGATCAGCTGACAGCCTGTTACCAGCGACAGGTGCTCGTTGCCTGAAGTAAATGTGAACAACATGAAAAATACATACAGATTCAGAAGCCCATAAAATAAGGACCTCTGGCCTTCCCCTTCCAGAAAGAAGGGCAAGTGTGTTCATTTGGGGTTTTTCAGTTAAACAAAGAAATACAGTAGTTTACTTATATTATATAGTTACTTACATAGTTTTGAACAATTTCCAGTGCCAGACAAGCATATAATATTATACATTTGTGGTAACCCAAACTAGAAAAACCATGCATTCATATATTTGTGCGAGACAATCAGACTCGCCAATTCTAAAAAATACCTATATAATTTACTGAAAACCTACTGAAAATTAAAGTGATTGGTTGTAAAAATGTAAAATAATAAAAGGAGAAATGTAAATAAGAATACTATCAACAACCCCCCTTCAAATATTTTGTAAAGCCATTCTTAATTGCAAATGTACTGTACTGTAACCCATTTGTACCTGAAGTGCACACATGGTCTGACAACTTTGTGCATAATTATATTATTTGTATTGTGTTCCATGAATGACTGTGGGTAATTAAAAACCCTGTTGCAATGTTTTAGCCAATATTTGGAAATAGGTTGTCCAAATAGAGACTTCATAGACTTTTGCGTGTCCAAAGTCTGGTACAAAGTACATAATACTAATAAAATATACCCTATATATTTACAGATTTTGCTTTTTTAGGCCAGTAACTGCTTTGTGTGTCTTATAAAAGTGACACTACAGCTTCTACATCTTCTATCTTCTATCAGATAATTCTGAAAAAAAAATTTTGTATGTCCAAACTGTCAAAAAACAGTGTTCTGTGTGTCCAAATGACACGTTGGACGCATAGGCGGCTAAGCCCCTGCCTGTTGCACATGTGTGCGATGTGAAATTTAAAAAAAAAATTAAAAAATTGTGCATAACTCATAGAATAGAATAAATTAAAAAATTATTTGAAGAGGGATTTTTAAACATGTCAGGAATGTTTAACAACATTCATTCAAATATGTATTAAAACATTGCTTTGTTTTCAAGATATTTCCATAGGAGTCGGACCATGTGTATACATCAGACGTGATTGAGATAACCTTAAGAAATTGTTGTCTGGATATATTATACTTTTGATAACATCTTTGGAACTAAAGATAATTTTATAAAATATTTGAGGGAGAATTGTTGGTAGTTTTAATTCAAGTTTCTTCTTCAAATATCTTCTTCACAATGCTTTTTCCGAAAATATTTCATCAAATTTGTCAGACATTTTTTGCTGCCCTGAGCATTAATGGGTTTAAATTCCAGAGTACTTACTTTCTATGGGATCCTCCATAAACATGAGAGCTCGCGGAGAGCCATGGTAAATATCCATCCTGAAATTCAAAATAAAATGGCGTCATTAAATCCACGTAATTCTGCAGCCCCCCCAAAAACCTACGTAAATATCAATCTTACAATAGTAAAATATAAGTATGGTTTGCTAAAAATGGCTATTCTTGGCTGAAGAATTTTTATCATAATTAGCTGCCAATAGCATTATTATTATCATTATCATTACCATTATTATTATGATAATAATAATAATTATTATTATTATTATTATTATTGTTATTATTATTATTATTATTATTATTATTATCATTATTATTATTATTATTATTATTATTATTATTATAATTATTATTATTATTACTATTATTATTATTATTATTATTATTATTATTATTATTATCATTATTATTATTATTATTATCATTATCAATATTATCATTATTATAATAATATTACTATTATTATTATCATTATTATTATTATTATTATTATTATTATTATTATTATTATTATCATCATCATTATCATCATCATTATTATTATTATCATCATCATCATCATCATTATTATCGTCATTATTATTACTATTATTATTATTATTATTATTATTATTATTATTATTATTATTATTATTATTATTATTATTATTATCAACATTACCTCTGAGCGGGGGCGGGTGCAGAACTGGAGGTGTCGGGCATGTCCCCCTCATACTTGAAGAGCCTGAACATGCCCCACCCGCACGCCACCTGCTGGGCATTCCCCTGAACTACATGAGACACCGCGATGATCTCCACCACTGCCACGATGTTCAGGTCATTGATGGACGTGTGGAAATACACATTCTACAAAGGTAAAAGGAGATAATAATAATAATAATAACAATAATGATAATAATAATAATAATAAAAATAATAATAATAATAATGATATTAATAATCTTAATAATAATGATAAGGATAATAATAAAAATAATAATAATGATAATAACAATAATAATAATAATGATAATAATGATAATAATGATAATAATAATAATAATAATAATAATAATGATAATGATAATAATAATAATAATAATAATAATAATAATAATAATAATAATAATAATAATAATAATAATGAGTGGAAATACACATTCTACAAACTTAAGGAAAGAAGGCTATTTAAGCAAAGATGATAGCATCTGAAGCGAGGATGAAGAATTTAAACAGACGTTTTGTGATTAATATGATTTAGGCTTAATTTCAAAATGATTTTCCAAAGTATCAGTGGTCCAGATGACAAATGTCATGGATATCTCCAATCATGAATGGGTTAAGCAGAGAATACAAGATCTAAGTGGAGGTAATATAGATACCGTTATAATGAAGTCTTATTTTCTATGCAGTTGTTTTCTTTTCTCTTAACTCTTTAACTACAGGCGCCATCTGCTGGCTAGGCCCTCTGACCTAGTTAGGCCCTTACGCCCCAGGGGGTTTGCAACAATTGGCGCAAAATGCTAAAATTGTTTCCAACAGCTGTGCGCGGTCAGGGGGGTGTAAGTCTCTCCAGCCATAAAATGCTAAATATCATACAAAAAATCTGAAATAAAAGATACTACCTGAAACTGCTGTTCTTGTTCTTTTAAATCATGTTTGTTTTGTAGATATTACTTTTAGAATATATTATGTCTGATCAGTGTAAACCCAAGGTTTTGTAGAGAAAAAGCTGATTTTGATTCAAAATAAATGAAAAATCAGGTATATAAAATGCATTAGCCCTACTTTAGCCTAAAATTTCTCAGGTTTTACATAAGTATTTCTTTTCAAAAATGGTATATGTAGAATGCTTATTAAAAACTGATATATAAAATGAAAATTAGTGTTTGTTTCTTTGTTTTAATTTTAATAAGCGATCCTAAAGCAAAGGGAATGCAAAAAGTCTTGGCAAGAAATGAATTCTGAGAGCGCTTTAAAAGGATTTCCAAAAGATTAACTACCTCAATGTTAAAGCGCTATAAACAAATGAAAATAGAAAATCCAAAACATAAAACATTAATATTTAATACAATTTTAATCTCCTCTATCGATTCATGTAATTTTTATTTAGAAATGTTCATGATTTGCACCAGAAACCAACGATTGAACACAAAAATCAAGTGCTGATTTGTGGCCGCCATGTTGTGACTTCCAAGTTCGCTAGCTTTCAGGAGCAACTACACTGAGATAAAACTAATGTAATAGACAAAACCTACATTAGAAAAACAAATAAAAACATATGGTGATTCCCTACCTTCTTATCCTCCTTATGGTGACATTCTTTTGTGTTGTACCATCAGTTATAGCCTTTTTCGAGGGCTTCAAACATGATGGTCAACACGTTGTCAGGCACTGTTTACGGCAAATTTGATTTCGAAATCCATTGGCCGTAAGCAATGTACCTATTTCCAATCATGTCTCTATTATATTAATCGCCCAATAAACAAATATAAAATTGATATTGTTAGATAGATATGTGTCTTGGCTTTCAGGAAATGTTTTATTTATCAGGATCCAACCACAGAAAATATTTATTTGGATCGTGTAAAGTTCGGCGAGGAGACCGCAAAATCTGCCGTTTTCAAAATGGCGGATCTAAAAAAGTGCGAAGCGATTTTCTTTGCACTTGTTTTAAAACGATCGTTTCAGCAACAAAATAAATTTATCTTGAAAAATAAAGTTGATATTCTTATTCCCTGACATCCATTTAGTCTAATTATTATCTTTATTGAATTCAGGATGTCAGGAATATCGATCCGAAACAAAACCAGAAGTGGCGACCGGCTAGCTGCGAGCTGGTCTCAACATCGCAAAAGATCGTTTTTCGGGAGTGTTTTACCGCTCAGTTTATAGTTAATGTATAATATGGATGTTTTTCTTTGTCAATCTGACGAAGAAAAACATGTGAGAATAGGTGAGATATTTATATCACCTATTCTCAAGTTATTTCGCCGGATTCGCTGGATAACTTCCCAATTAATGGAAGCGCCATGACTTCTTGTAACGGCAATTGAGTGAGCGCTATTCGGCGCTCCGCAGGATAGACGTATCTGCCACGTGAGGGTCATTAGGCGCTCCGTGGGATACGCAGGTGCACGCGAGGAGCGCCTAATAGCGCTCTGTGTAGCGAAAGAGATAACTGGTTACTGTGAATTCGGAAAAGATTGCGTTGGTTTAAGTTTTGCGGTTTTTAGCGTTTAGCCTCGGACACAGAATTAAAATTCACAATGAATTAAAAGTGCTGCCACTTTAAATGTTTAGCTGGCACTCCATGTTGTGACCAATTTGCAAAGTTTAAAAACGCAAAAAGCGATTTTCTGTAAATTTGCAAATTTACTCTACACAATCTTTAGTAAATCTACAGTATATGGTTAAATCTTGTTTTCTATGAAGATATATCCATATCTGGTCAAAACTATGTTTCGTTTCCTGTACATGTGATCATAGTCTTAGCCAGCAGGGAGTCTAGGCATCATTTGGTTACCCAAATGCACAAAAATCATCCCTAAGGACACCCACATTTCTGTGAGGAATTTCTCAAAATGTCAATTTCAAACATAATTGATTTTCCCCTCACTGTACTTCCCATGGCATTGTATATAGATATCATGCCTTATTTCAAATAGGAAATACGTATATAAGGTTGTAATCTGAGTATATTGAAGCCTCCAATGAAAAATAGGATGCCCAAAAATTTAACAATTTTCAAATTTGAACACCCAGTTTTCTAAATACTCTCTAAGACCCTACAGGTTTGTTTTGTTTAAATCATACCTGGTTATAATTCAGTGTGTTTTTTCTTACCTGATTATAATTTAGTCTTGTTTTCTGCGCGGGTGTGTTTTTGCCATCAAGCACAGGACCAACCCATGTTCGTCCAAAAAACTGTTTGTATGTCACATCAAATAATGTCATTCGGAGCTGAAATTCAGTTTTTGCCTGATTCATCTGAAAAGATATGGATAAAGAAAGAACATAAAGAATTTTGAAAGCTATCAAAACTTACATCCAGTGTGGTATACTAAATTAGCAGGGCATCACACAATTAAACCTTCAGCATTACCGCTACACTTACCTGGTGTGGCAATTGAAATTTGAAACCCGGCCACTTAACCAAATCAAAACTCACTTCCCCAACTCAAAAATACACTTCCCCACAGTAAAATGCCTATGATGGTGTCTGCATAAGGCTATAGGCAAGATCAAGGCCAGGCACCGACATAAGTACTAGCCCGCTTGCCCCTGCAAGTGATTTTTTGAAAAAAGGGCATTCGGGCAAGTATATTTTAGTTTCTACTTGCCCAAATAGGCAAGCTGATTTTCTGAAATCTAAACACATTGTAAATGGCCAAATACCCAGAAATATGCAAACAATGCAACATAACTGAAAAGATATTGGTTTTCAAATCTTTAAATCCATGATAAACAATCCATGCCTTTCTAGCATGTTATAACTAATTTCGGGCAACTCAAAACTTATGTCGGGCTAGTCAAAATCATCAACGACTTGCCCAGCACGGCAAAGTTAGTTCTGAGAATTATGTTGGTGCCTGAAGGCCAATGAATCACAGGTACATCAGGAACACTAATTGTACTTGTCTTGAAATAGATTATCTAGTGTGAGGTGTTGGTCTACCCCCATTAATCCTAAAATGGAAGTGCCCAGCAAAAAGCACCGCTTAACCCCAAGTCACTGGCAACTTCCTGCTTTATAAGTACTGTCTGAACCTTAATACTTCTGAAAATAACTTGAGAATGGAGCATAATTTTCCCAAATATTTGATTGATCAATAGTTCGCCTCAAAAATATTTTTCTAAAGAAAAACATCTAAATAATCAAAAAATGTCATTAGAAAAATCGGTACATTTTTGGATATGACAGGACTAAAAGGGTTAAGTGTATCCCTTCACTCACTTCCAATTTGCGATGTGATTTTTGATCTTGCTGCACTCAAACCTGAAGGGTTCACCAACCTATCATGGTACACCACAATGTATTCCCATATTATAGTCTGTCTGAGCCGAATTTGGCAGACAGATTTTTCCTCTTTTTTATCATAAAAATATTGTATTTCCTATCATTTCAAAACCAAGACTTGTTAAGTTTAGATAGGAAGAAGAGGAAAATATGGTCCGCCAAGTTTGGCTCAGACGGACTATAAATTTCCTGATACCCACCCTGACTGATGGAGGTATAGCAATCTGATTGGCTTGTAGTAGGGTGACACAAAGAGGAGCCGAGGGCGGTCGAGAAATTTTGCCGATTCTTGATCTCCCATGATGCACTTTCTGGCAGGATGTGTATTGATACACGCTGCGTAAACGTCCCAGCTCTTCGCAAGTCTGCGTGCATTCGGGAAGTTTTCCCGCTTTGGAAGATTTCCCAAGAAAGAGTTTTGATGTTGATGCAGTCGCTGATGAAAGCATCATTTCCTTGGCAACCGTTTCCTTGGCAACAGTTTCCATCCTGGCAACCAAGTTTTTATCTTATGTTTTCATATTTTATGTTAGTTTCCTTCACTTTCCAACACATAATTGAAATCAGTATTGTTTTATGTACTCGTAAATTTACCTGGTATCCATGTTATTTTTTATGTCAGTTTTAAAGACAGATATCCATATGTTTGTCTTCCTTTGGTGCACATGAAAATTGTTACTTGTGTTTTTTTTGTTTTTGTTTTCAATTTGCATATACAGAATTTTCAGTGATTTCTCACCAATACATATAGTGAAAATTGAGAAAATTTTCACGCAGTTGATTTATTCCTCAAATATCCTTTTTCAGTCCTGATACATGAAAATATTTGTGGTTTCTTTATATGTTCCATTTCCTTTCTCAGCGATGATAAATGCAAACGTTTTTTTTGTCACACTGAAAGTCATTTTTTAATCTTGATACAATCCTTTGATCCTAATGATCATACACTCAGTTGATCATCTCTAAAAACAACAACATTAACATATAGCGGTAGCCTATATATATATATATATATATATATATATATATATATATATATATATATATATATATATAAATATACATATATATATATATATATATATATATATATATATATATATATATATATATATATATATATATATATATATATATATATATATATATATATAATTTTAGCTATGAACCACTTGAACTACCATAATTCCATTTATCCATTAGCTAATCATTGACACTGGTCCTCCTTTTTTAAACCTATAGTTAGCTGTGAACCATTTGAATTGCAAGTTGGAATTTAATAGCCTAGATACTGAAACTGGTCTTCTCTAGATCCTCTTTGAACTGCACTGATAGTGATCTCATTGGCTGATACCTGACACTGGTCCTCTACACATCCTGCAGATTCCTGGCACTTTGTTGAGACCTTAACTGTTAGCTGCGAACAGTCTAAACTATCAGAATCCCTTATAGTCTGAACACTGCCAATGCCAGTATCGGATGTGCATTTCCACTGCATGCACTGGCACACCCCGACTACAAAGAAGGATAAATGAGTGATCCTATAAGCAGATCAGTAGGTAATATTGCACACTGCTAATTGTTTCTTACCGTAAATTCTCAGTAATTTGGGACACTTTTAAATAATTAGGATTTTTATGGGTTCAGGGTGGCCCATATTTTCTGAAAATACCTTGATTCTGTATCAGCAAGATTTACAGCTAGATCCATATTTTGTGCGATGGCAACTGGCGATAGATTGAGGGTTGCCCAGATTTCCCATTCATTTTTTTGGCAAAATAATGATAGTGGCAAAATTCTTAGGGTGGTCTAAATTTCCAAGATTTTACGGTAACCTGTCATAATGCCTAATGATCTACTTGACCAGTGTAATTGTTTGCACCCGTCATACTTTTGAAAATAGGATTAGAATGAAGCATAAATTCACAAAATGCTTGAAGGAGAGTTGTTGATAGAGTTCTGATGAACTATTCTCCTTCAAATATTTTTCGTTGAGAGACATCACCAAAATTGTCAGGCGGTTTTGGGTGCTACAGGCATGAATGGCCTAATATCCCTTTAAATGTTAACCATTCCTGCTTAATAAGAATTCCTCCAGAAATTGTCGTCTGGAACTAGGATACTTTTGACAATTTTGAATAAACTTCATAATTAAGAATGATTTAACAAAGGATTTGAAGGAGAGTCATTGGTAATGTATCAATTAACATTTTTCCATCAAATATCTTATGAAATATGCTTTTACCTGCAATTTATTATCAAAATCGTCAGGCTGGTTTTTGGCCGCTGTGAGCTTTAACGTGTTAACCTATTAATGATCACACTGCCAAAAAGAGGCAGGCTTATTTTGATGAAATTTTGCATGCAAAAGCATACATGGGAAAAGTATTTGAAAAAAAAATGTAAAATAAAACAAATTAAAACTAACAACTCTCCTTGAAATATTTGGTAAAACCATTCTCAATTTAAAGTTATTGTCAAAAGTATCTGCGATCCAGACGTAAATTTCCAGAGGACCTCTTAAGCATCAATGGGTTAAGCCTTTTAGAACTATAGGTTTCTAGGTCAGAGCATAAAAAACCTGCTGGGTAATCCAGATAATCTGGGCTGGTTATTGATCTGTTATGAGGTCTATTTATCCAGCTTCCTAGTTACATGTACTTCTGTATATAACTAACTAGTTATATATGAATGTATGTATATATATACATATATATATATATATATATATATATATATATATATATATATATATATATATATATATATATATATATATATATATATATATATATATATATAATATATATATTTATATATATATATATATATATATATATATATATATATATATATATATATATATATATATATATATGTATATATATATATATATATATATATACATATATATATATATATATATATATATATATATATATATATATATATATATATATATCGGGTTAAAGATATCCATACACAATTAACTTAGATATAGCTTCAATAATGAGTTTACACCTGAACTAACTACAATATTCATCTGCCATATATCACAGGCATAATGAGGCATTGATTGCTGTGTTGACAGACGAGCACCGTATTCGGTCATGTACGAGCAAGCATTGCATGCTGGGAAGCACGCAAAAATATTTTCCGTGCCAATTGCTGTAAATGTTTAATGTGCTTGCCACAGAAAACAGTCTGGCAATCCATTAGCCGCAGCTCGTTTTTGTTATGATTTACTGATTTCTTTTGTTTGGAAGACAAAGGGATAACCTCTCAACTGACGCCTTCGCAGTTATTGGAGGCAACTGCAAAATAGCAAATATGTGTGACCTGGATAGTCCACAGCAGAAGTTTTGCCTGCCCAAAAAGGAGCATTCTTCGGAAACTTCCCATTCATAAGACAGACTGGATGAGTCCTGACTAAGTCCCTGATCATCAGAGTGTCTGAGCCTCATTTGAACACCCAAACCCTTAAAAATAACCCCTCAGAACACCTTAATCATTTTGCAAGTAATTCTGGAAATGTTAATTGCAAGCATGTAATAGAATGTTTCACACCTCTGTGAGTCGATCTATACAATTCCCAAGGCACTATATGAGACTATTGTGTCTTATTTCAATAAATGTATACATGTTTGTGGTTGTGTAATTTTAGTATATTGTGGCCTTCCTTGAGAGAATAGGACACGAAAAAATTATCTACTTCTATTTTATATGTATATATATATATATATATATATATATATATATATATATATATATATATATATATATATATATATATATATATATATATATATATATATATATATAAAGAGTTTACATATTTTCCTATACAATAAAACCCCCTATAACCTGGACCAAACTGCGATCACCTAATCTGTCACTTGAACCACTTAAAGGAGCCATGAAATCACAGCATGTGAGGAGTTTCTAATAGGTGACAAATGATACGCCATAGAAGATTACATCCATTTGTCAATAATATTAGTGTTGTTATTAACTCGTTAATATATGTTCACTGAGTGCACTGAGTTATTTGTCTGAATGTAAATGGGAACATCAATATATAATGGTGTTAACTTAACAGGTAATGCTAGGGTCTGCCATCCACATAGTAGTCTTAGCCAGCAGGGAGTCTGGGCGTCACTTGGACACCCAAGCCCACGAAAAACACCCCTCAGGACACTCAAAATATTTGTGAAGAATTTCCTATAATGTGAATTTCAAGCATATAATTGAATTTTTTTCACCTCAATATAATTCAAATGGCATATAGTATATGGTCGTAATCTGGGTATATTGTGGTCCTCCTTAAGGATACCCAAATATTTTACAATTTTGGCCACAAATTTTCTAAATCCTGGCTAAGACCCTGGAAATAAAGGGAAAATTTCTGTATGTCATTCCAGATTATTGAATTTTATCAGCACTTAGGAAAACAAAGACTGTTTCCTTTTGACCTAATTGTATTTACATTGGTGATGCACTACTGTTATTGTTATTACTGTTTCGTTTGGTTTACATTGGTGATGCATTACTGTTATTGTTATTACTGTTTCGTTTGGTTTACATTGGTGATGCATTACTGTTATTGTTATTACTGTTTTGTTTGGTTTACATTGGTGATGTACTACTGTTATTGTTATTACTGTTTCGTTTGGTTTACATTGGTGATGCATTACTGTTATTGTTATTACTGTTTCGTTTGGTTTACATTGGTGATGCATTACTCTTATTGTTATTACTGTTTTGTTTGGTTTACATTGGTGATGCACTACTGTTATTGTTATTACTGTTTCGTTTGGTTTACATTGGTGATGCATTACTGTTATTGTTATTACTGTTTCGTTAGGTTTACATTGGTGATGCATTACTCTTATTGTTATTACTGTTTGGTTTGGTTTACATTGGTGATGCATTACTGTTATTGTTATTACTGTTTGGTTTGGTTTACATTGGTGATGCATTACTGTTATTGTTATTACTGTTTTGTTTGGTTTACATTGGTGATGTACTACTGTTATTGTTATTACTGTTTCGTTTGGTTTACATTGGTGATGCATTACTGTTATTGTTATTACTGTTTCGTTTGGTTTACATTGGTGATGCATTACTCTTATTGTTATTACTGTTTTGTTTGGTTTACATTGGTGATGCACTACTGTTATTGTTATTACTGTTTCGTTTGGTTTACATTGGTGATGCATTACTGTTATTGTTATTACTGTTTCGTTAGGTTTACATTGGTGATGCATTACTCTTATTGTTATTACTGTTTGGTTTGGTTTACATTGGTGATGCATTACTGTTATTGTTATTACTGTTTGGTTTGGTTTACATTGGTGATGCATTTCTGTTATTGTTTTGTTTCTATTCATATTAAAGTTTACCCATCAATACTTGAGAGTTCCTCCAGAAATTGTTGTCTGAATCGAAGATACTTTTGACAATAACTTTTGAATTGAGAATGATTTTACAAAATATTTGAAGGAGAGTTGTTGGTGATGTTCTCATCAACATTTCTTCTTCAAATATTCAGTACAACCCCCTTGTGTGGCAATTCTGTGAACTAACTGGCCAACAGTAGGCCACAAAGGTATTGGGTTTATAGTCTTGTATCCACAAAGTGCTCACACAACCTTCCTCTCCTGGCAGGCCTGTACGCACGGAAACCCTTGGGGATATTCCAGAGCAACAGGCAGCAAATAGTGCACAAGCTCTAAGCACTGCCTTATTTTATGCTAGGTACCCATTTTGCAGCTGGGTAGACTGAAGCAATATGGAATAAACTGTCTTGCCCAAGGACAGACCAAAGAGCCCCAACCGGGAATTGAACCAGCGACCTACTGCTTACTAGTTCAACACCTAACCAACTGAGCTACAAGCCCTTATGTAGGTGTAGGTATAGACTCATACATATAGTATGATAAAACACAGTAGGCTACCAAGTTAAGAAGCATTTGGCAACAAAAAACCTTTTGCTGCAATTTCTTTTCTGGGTAAGGTCATTTGTGGGATTGATTTCACAGACTACATGGTGCCTCTGCAACTGAAAGAATCCTTGAGACTTAGTGAAAAGGGGAATAGTCCTGGGGTTCCATCTCATTTCAGTGTCATCTATAGCTTATTAGTAGGGCTGCACACCGTTAAGAATTAACGATTTGATATGATACTGATAACTTTGAAACGATACGGTTTCTTAACGGTTTTTTAACGATACCGCGTGGGACGAACTTCTGAAAAATAGCCAAACTTTCGTATTCAAAACCTGTTGTTTTTTTCCATGAAATATGATTTCAAATTCTTTGAATAAAACAGAATCGTATATTTGATTATTATGAGTTTTATTTTGCCATAGAATATTAAATTTGAACGAATTATCCATTAAGAATTAAATACGAAAGTATTGAAGTCAATGCCGAGCCGTTGTTTCATTGAATCACGGCTTAGGAAGTGCTCGGAGCGATGTCAACAGTAAGGTAATGCAGTTTCCTCCTAGCTGCTTTATCGGTTTTTCAAACCGGTTTATTTTGGGACGGTTATCATTATCATTAGGCAGCCTAATGATCGGTTACGGTCTGCAACCGGTTTTCGGTGAGCAGCCCTACTTATTAGCTGCTGAGAGATCCCCATTAGCTTCAATCCTCAAATACCAAATCTAGCAGGGGATGTGTACATAGGTACAGGACCACAATTGTCGCTGGGATTACAAAGGGAAAATCTCCATATGCCACTCACAGAAATTGATTATTTCAGCACCAAGGAAAACAATGACAGTATTGTCTTGATCTATGTATACTTGCATTGGGGATGCACTGTTATTATTGTTTCGTTTCTATTTATATCAATCCATACATGCCTGGAGATCTTGATTCTTCAAGGTTCAGACCACACTTGTAGTGGATGGGTCAAATACCACAAGAAACTCTTTCTGTCTGTCTGTCTCCCTCCCCAAATCCTTGCTCTCTCTCTCTCTCTCTCTCTCTCTCTCTCTCTCTCTCTCTCTCTCTCTCTCTCTCTCTCTCTCTCTCTCTCTCTCTCTCTCTCTCTCTCTCTCTGCTCTCTCTCTCTCTCTCTCTTTGCTGTTCCTATGTTCACACCTGGATACAACCCGCTTTATAGTTATTTTTTTAGATCCTAAATGGGGTCATATATTGCTAACCAGGCCAGCGTCATATGAATCCTCTCATTAGCAGGTCAGAGTCTCAGGTTTCAACTACAATGCCACTACGCTTGTTTACTACTGGTATATAATCCCCTCATTCCCTCACAATACATCAACGTGGCCAGTAAATAAGGTATCAAATACCACCTGCAGGCTTCAGGTTAATAACTAGAAACCCATGTGCTTAACCCTTCCAATGCTTAGGCTGTACATTAGTCCAAAGCACAAGGACACAGAGATTTTTGAAAAACATCTAAACTATGTTATGTTGGTATTCATTGGATAGCTCTCACTGAGTACTCATAAGCCACGGTTTCAGTCATTTCCCAGCTTTTTTTGCATCATTTCTTTTTGGCAAAATTAACCAGCAGCATAATTATGAATTACACGTTTGACAAAAAATGATCATGTGATAAATGTGTATAATTGTCTTGATCTAAAGCCATTCATGCCTAGCGATACCATCACAAAATTATAACCAGTTCCATTTGAGCAAAATCTGAAGATGATGGATGATAAGAACACCTCTTACTTCACACTGCACTAGGCATACAACGCACCACTTAGGTGAAAAAAAAGGTTTATAAACATATATTCTCTGAAATTTTTAGGGCAACCTAATTTGCTGCAGGCAACATGATTTGGGGTATAACTTGCCCTGCTGGATTACCTGACAATTAAGGTTTGTTCGGACATGTAATGTTCAATGGGGTTCATGTCCTTCTTATCTATTTTCTGTAAAAACAATCACTAGTGAAATGTACTCTTTTTCAGACGAACATACTCCTGCGGCTTTCTGCCACTGCTACCTTTAGGTTTTCCCTATGTTTGTATTGTGCTCCTTACAGCTCCTATTATTTTTCCTGTCTGATTTCAGTGTGGTTACTGGTTCTTCTCTCATATATATTTCCTGCAATACTGGTAAATAATCCTTTTTGTGAGACGAACTTCCTTCTCTTGGTGCTATATCTTTTCCTTATAAATTTAGCCGAGGTTTCCTGATCGGCTTTGATGTATATTTCCTGCAAAACTTGTAATTATCTCCTGCATTGAGTGTTGGCTTATGAATTTTTTCCATGGTGAATATGAGAGCATCAATTGTAATCCTGAGTGTAACAGCTTGTAGGTATCCAACACAATGAATAGCAGTCATTCTATATGTAATTTTTTCCAAGTTATAGTGTAATCCATAGTCATTTTTGTAGCTGTGATCCTAGGAGTGGTTTCAGATCTGATAAGTATGGAATAATTGCAAATAGCTTGAAATTCAAAGCAGTTTAAGGCTTCAGGAGTTTTTTTTCATTCAAAAACTAATTAATTCAAATCAAGTAATCTCCAAGATAATGTAGGCACACCTAATGATTAAAAAAACACGTCTTGAAAATGAAGCCCATATTTCTGAAGTATATGAAGTAATTTTGCTATATATATATATAATATATATATATATATATATATATATATATATATATATATATATATATATATATATATATATATATATATATATATATATATATATATATATATATATATATATATATTCCTCGACCACAGCTTTCAAGATAATTGCATTTGTATCAGACTATTCAACCTGGGCAGCCCTCCCAGCAAAAACAAGTGAAGTAGATTACTACCGCTGAGAAGCACGAAGTGAGCTAACCACAAAACCTGCAGCAACCAGCGTGCAGAACATCCCACGTAGAAATGTGCTAATAACCCGGCCACTGTTTACAAATAGGCTGATTCACATAGACGCTTGCAGCAGGCCATGCTCTAGCCCACCACCACCCAGATTTGTTTGATTGACAGCTCCAGGCCACGCCCACCTTCCCTCACCTGTAAATACTAATCAATTGATGCATTTATTTGATTGACAGCTCCAGGCCACGCCCACTTCCCCCTCACCTGTCAATACTAATCAATGCATTTCCTTTCATCTCCGCAGAAAAAACGCTTTCCTGTGAGGACACTGGTATAATAGAGAACCTACCTCGCTTGTCAGAAATCGCTTTTGTGGGGAAATATTTTGATCCGTTGCTATGGTAACCCAATTGTTGTTGGCAGTGTTTATCTAAGCCACACATCACTATGAGCAAGGGGACTGAAAATGTCCCAGTTTAACTGGAAGATAACATCGCTGAAATTGTTGTCTGAACCTGATCTAGGGCTCAACATTTACTTGTTAATTAAAATTGGAGAATTAGTCAAATTAGTCAATTAACTTGTTAATTAAAATTGGAGAATGAGTCAAATTGGAGCCCATTGCAAGGTATGTATTTTGTGAGTGATTTATCTTATTAACAAGTTAATGTTGAACCCTGTTCTCAAATATTAATTTCAGTAATACAGGCATGACCCAACCACACCTTTCTGATAAACCTCTCATACAGCCATGGTCTAATAACTTTGTATGAGACCATGCAGGGTTCAATATTAACTTGTTAATTGAAATTCGAAAGTTAGTAAAATTGGAGCTCATTGCTATACATGGCAGGTAGACATCTATTAACAAGTTAATGCTCAACTCTTGTTTTTTTAAGATATCAATTTCAATGAAGATATGTCTCATACAGGCATGATCCAACCACACCTTTCTGAGACCATGCAGGGCTCAAAGTTAACGTATTCATTGGAGAATTTGTGAAGTGTTGTCAGGATCTATAGTATTTCTGAAAAAAATATTTTTTCTGAAAAGTTTTGTAAGAGTGATATCATAAAAATAGTCAGGCTTATATAATTTGCATACCCACATTTTGGATTTTTATTGGCCCTACATCTGTGCTAGTGGGCCTTATAAGATGCATATCTATAGTTGTGAAAGCAATAGCTTGATAAGACTACAACTATCTTAATCCCTCACTATATATCACCTACTTTCTCCATAACCATGTTAAGCCTATAGATGCAGAATTTGGATTTGAAATTTTGTTCTTCGTTACTTTTTCTGCCATATTGTGGCTAAGTCATGACTAGCCAGTTGTAACTGATAGAGGAAACTGGAGTACCTGGCGAAAACCACCGCCTAACCCCAAGTCACTGGCAACTTTCTCACATGACCAGGGCAGGATCCAAACCCGCACAGTGGTGAGAGACAGCTAGAATGGTTTATGTAGAGCTATGAAATAAAAGTATCAGGGAAGCGCAGCTTATTCCAGCCTCTTTATCTGTAAGGTAGCTGGGACCACTATGGAAATAAGTTTCTAACTTTTAGTGTATAAATCCTGTGTCTGGTTAGAATTCTATTGCATAGCAGTTAATGACTCTCCATCTAGTCACTGTTATATAAAGATTGTTTGTGTGCCAAATGCTATGTAATACACGTCTTACTAGACCGAATAAAATCAAAATCAAAATCAAAATCATGGGAACAGAAATAGGGGAATGTATTATTCAGTAGTTAGCATCATATTCCTGGTTGAAGTCTTTCAAGCTTAATACCACGCTGCCACAGTGGTAGCCTTGGTAATGTCAGGTCTGGGCGTTAGTTGATAAGTTGGTATTTGCTGTGGATCAACTATTATCAAACCATTTGTGTTCAGGGTCTATATAAATAACCAGGATTTAGGAACTGGGTGCCAAAGATTGACAATTGCAAAATTTTGGGGCATCCTATTTGTTCAAGGTACACCTGATATTCTCAGATTACAACCATGTACATACAATTCCATAACTAAATCATGCATAATAGTCTTCTACAATGTCATGGGAATAATACTTATTATGTGAAAATAATCAATTATATGATTCAAATTGACAATTCACCAAGTACCTCAAAAGAAATTATTGGGTGTCCTGAGGGATGACCTTTTGAGATTTTGAGTGTGCAAACGATGTCCAGACACCATGCCATGGTCTTAGCCAGCAGGGCGTCTGGGTGTCTTTTTGGACGCCAAAACACTAAAGAAGCACCCCTCAGGACACCCAAAATCTTTAGTGAGGAATTTCTTAAAATGTCAGTCTCAAGCATATAATTGAATTTTGTCATCTCCATATGATTCCAATGAGATTGTATCACCATATCATGCCTTATTTTGATGAATTAATACATGTTTATGGTTGAAATCTGAGTATATTGTGACCCCCCTTAAAAATTTGGACGCCCAGAATTTCTACAATTGCCAATTCTGGGCACCCAGTTTCTAAATCCTGGCTAAGACCCTGCACCATGCTGGCTAAGACTTGTGTTTGCATTCGTAGTACACACTTGAACTGACAATTTGAAACAGAACTCATCACATTGTTTCTGGTTCAGAGAAGTAGGGTAAATGAGTGGCATTCATCCCAAGACATATATGCAGGCATGCAGTACCATTCTACTATCCATGACCTATACATCAGTGTGGTTTAAATTGTGTTCTATTTTACTGTATATATCAATTTATCAAATGCAATTATTTGCACAACTGTTATCTATAAAAACAAATACATCTAGCATTGAACTGTTGTTTTGCTGCCATGGCAACAGGAAAGCATGTCAGTGGCGCCATGTTGTTTATTTAATCAACCAACCAACATACTTGCACTCATCCAGCCGGGCCTCTTTCCTTATTTATAATCATCAGTTTGGATGTAGCTCAAGGTCATCCAGGGGTTTAGCAAACTACCATTGACCTGAAAAGGCAGGCTGTGCCCATTCCCAGGAATTGGAACTAGTTCTCTCTCACTCTCTCTCTCACTCTCTCTCACTCACTCACTCACTCTCACTCTCTCTCTCTCTCTCTCTCTCTCTCTCTCTCTCTCACACTCACTCACTCTTTCTCTCTCTCCCTCCCTCCCTCCCTCCCTCCCTCCCTCCCTCCTCTCTCTCTCTCTCTCTCTCTCTCTCTCTCTCTCTCTCTCTCTCTCTCTCTCTCTCTCTCTCTCTCTCTCTCTCTCCTTAAAAATATTACACGCTTAATAAGCTTAATTAGGAGAATGTTATCCGCAATTCTAGGTTCATTTTCACATGACTATGGCTGACCATTTTTTGTTGCGTTTTCCGTTGTCAAACATAAACAACCTGGTACTCGATATTGGCCAGGTAACCATCACAATTTGGCATTAGAGATTTTAAGGCAAAATTCCACTTCTCACAAGGGTTAATGAGTTATTGTGCTAGCATTGAGCATTGAATCATTTTGATAAATATTTGGTTGGGTTTACCAATCCCCAGCAAATATCTCATAAATGTTACTCTATTTGACAAGTGATGTTTAACCCATTAATGCTGGTAGCAGCCAAAACCGCCTGACAATCTTGATGATATCTCTCTTGCAAGGTAAATTTCAGAAAAATACTTGAAGAAGAAATGTTCATCAGAAACATACTAACAACTCTTCTTCAAGTATTTCTCTAATTCATGCATAAATCCGAAGTTATTTTCAAAAGTACTATAGATCCAGATGACACTTGTCAAGGAGACCTCTAAGCATTAATTGGTTATCCCTTATATGCTACTGGTGGCTCATCTGGCCAATATCAAATGATGCAAAAAACCTTAAAAAATGACTGAAACCCTGTCACATGAGTACTCATCTGAGAGTACGTGGCGAGATGAATATCAATATTACAGGATTTAGATGGTTCTCAACAATCTATGCGTCCTTGTGATTTGGACAAAAGTAGCCTCACAATTGGAAGGGTTAATGCTACTCTAGGAGGCAGGGTCACTGTGCACAGCGGTAAGATTTTCACCTGGCCACATATCTGAGCCAGTAAACCCACGTTTGAGTGAGGATTTCACCTTCACAAAAAAATCTATAATCATAGAAACAGTGCCATCGCCATGGCAACCTATGCTGTATTTTCCTACAGCTGCTGATGCAACATTAATGAGTTAACATTTGCCTTGATAATTCCTCTGTGGGTTTCTCTATAGATCACAAGATGTCCCCAGGGCACGAGTATCACTTTACTCAGCAGGGGGGGGGGCAGCAAAGTATTAAGCTAGCAGGGCGTCTGGGTGTCATTTGAACACTCATACCCTCAAAAAGCACTTTTCACAACACCCAATTTTTTTTGTGAGCAATTTCTTATAATATAATTTTTATATAAATCCCATGACATTGTATTAGGATATTATGCTTTATTTTAATAAGTAAATGTTTATGGTTATGATCTGAGATTATTGTCATGTCCATTAAAAAATAAAAAGCACAAAAATTTTGCCAATTTTGGACACCCAGTTTTTTAAAAAAGCCTGGCTAAGACCCAGGGCGCCAGTGTTAATGTCTCAATGACTATTGTTATTAACCTACTCATGCCAACAGCAGTTAGTTGTCCACTAAATCATTTTTCCGAAAAAAAAATTGTGTGAAGGAGAAACGCTAAGCCATTATCTAGATCAGACTCAAATCCAATCAATAATGTTTTTTTATGAATTTGTGTTAAACGTTAATTTCTTATGTCATTCATCACTTACACAATTATCTAATCAAGGTCTTAGCCAGCATTTTAAGTGCCTGGCCAAAACAGCATTCACAAAACGTCCACCCTTCCCACCACCTGTTTCCATTAGAATCATCAGCCCACATAAGGGCTTAGAAAGTGTTGCGACTGAGTTCTTTTTTAATTCAGTAGCCCAAGGTCTTTAGTGGCCCTAGCTGCCCTATCACCTAATATCCAAGATTGGTACCAATGGGCTACCTTGCACCAGGGCCTTAGCAGGGCGTCCGGGCAACATCTGGCCATGTAAACAAAATCACATGTCAAGGCAACCAAAAATCTTGAGAGGAATTTCAAAAAATATCTTTTCTCAAGGATATAATTGAATATATTTCTCCCAAATGTGATTCCTAAGGCATTTGTAGCATAAGGATATCATACCTTGTCTGAATGAATGAATTAATCTTTATTGACTGTACGCAAGGTACAAAATGGTTTCATACATCATGTAAATACATGTTAATAGCAGTTATCTGAATATATTGTGGTCCCCTTGAAAAAATGAATGTCTTAAAATTTACAATTAACAGTTTTGGGCACCCAGTTTCTAAATCCTGGCCTAGTCCAGGCTTTGTATGTTGACCCCTGCTCTGTCTTGTTATTTTTACTTTACAATATTTTATGCTAAGATATCACTTATTACGAAATACCTCATTTTGGACAGTCAAGTGAAAAAAAGTGGTACTGATAACCAAAAGTAAAATACAAAGAGTCCGTTGAGTGTCAGTCTAAAACCTTATACATGTACTTCTAAAGCAGTTCAGTAAACTAACCCTGCCATCTTTATCCATATTCTAAACAATTCATCTACGTGCGAGGCAAAGAAAACTGATGTATGGTGATGCCATCTATATTCAAGTAACTTAATGATTTGGGTAGAGTTAGGAAATCTTGAGACTCTTTTGATTGTGCTGCTCTTCTGATTGTGCTGCCATCTATACAAGGAGTATGGAACTAAAATGTATGAAGCTCATAAGTGAATGCACTTCCATAAATAAATATGAAAAAAATGGGAATATATATATATAAATAAATATATTAATATATATATATATATATAATTATTTATATATATATATATATATATATATATATATATATATATATATATATATATATATATATATATATATATATATATATATATATATATATATATATATATATATATATATATATATATATATATATATATATATATATATATATATATATATATATATATATGTATATATATATATATATATATAATATATATTTATATATACATGTATATATTTTGTCTTGGCCAGGATCTTAAAAAATTCCTGTCCAAAACAGCAATGCCAGAATTTCTGCCTGTCCAGATAAATCTAGCTACTCATCTACTTCAAATCCTTATACTGACTAGATTTAATAACCTATTGTGTCAAAAAGGGCAATTTGCACTTCTGCCATGTCCTACATTAATGCTTGCCCCGGGCAGGTAACACTTGAAAATCAAGTGTGCGGGCAAGTGACTTGTTATCTGAACTTGCCCGCATGAACTATATCAACAGAGTCAGTCTTCTGCTTTCCTACTTGAACTCCATGGGCAAAGAAAAAACATTTTTTTGTGGGGCAAGTGAAAGTTTGTGTGGGGCAGGTAAATTCTGACCTCAACTTGCCCCATATGGCAAGTAGTCTCAAAAGTTAACGTCGGGCCCTGCATGGGCAACAGGTCTTTTCGCTGCATGGAATTTTATCTCAGAGTGTGGTTTAGTCGGGGCCGACTCTAATACTCATTTTATATATTGACGTTATTTGGTATTAGAGTCGGGGATAACCCGTATAGGTCTATAGGAGCCAATGGTAGTACATGTATTCAATTTTCCCAAATTGCTCCCTCAGCGCCCTAACTACTTCAGGCCTGACTGCACTAGGATGATAAATGTGACCTAGCAAAGCGTGCCGCTAAATTCTTTTGTGGGGAAACTCACTAATAACTAGGGGTTGGGACGATCATCGATTATAATCGACACTCATTCGGTTGCGTCTTTCATAATGATTTATCGATAATGAAACTGGTTATCGATAATAATCGGAAAATATGACACCTAGCGGCGAAACATGAAACTAAAAAAATGGCAAGTTGTCATCTTTCTCGCTATGAAACTTAAGCTCCAAAACATGTGAAAAGGTAGTAAAAGTGTTCCAAGATGTAGAAAAATTATTGGTCTTACAAATCATGTACTGGTATTCAGGTACCAATCCAAATTATGCATGTTGGGGATGCAAGCTGGAGCAGATCGTAAGAGCTTATTTGGTGCACTTTCACTCTTTCTAAGGAGTGTTACAAAAGGTGCACATGTTTCAAATTCACGTCTTGGAACTTATTGGTGTCAGACGTTTGAAAAAAAAAAGGAACAGAGACAACAAGTACTTCCCAAGCCTAACCCAGGCATCTGGAACAGAGATTTTTTGATTGATATTGATATTTGATATAGCGACCTTTCCACCTATAATGTTCAAAAGCGCTTTAGAGTCATTGGACAGTTGTCATGGTCCATATAGTCAATTAAACTCCTTTCGAAATAGCAATGTTTTCAGCTGTTTCTTGAAGTTTTGCACACTATCAGCTGCCTTGATGTTGTTAGGGAGCTCATTCCAAAGGCGTGGTGCATAGGCACAGAATGCTCTGTCACCAAACCTTTTCAGATTAGTGAGTGGTATCTGTAATAAGTTCTTGGTGTTTGATCTTAGAGTCCTTGTATTGGCTTGTTTGACTAACAGTTCCCTCAAGTATAGAGGGGCACATCCTTGCATGCATTTGAAAGTCAAAAGCAGAATCTTGAACTCAATCCTTTTCCTGATGGGCAACCAGTGAAGATCTTTTAGAACTGGTGTAATGTGATCATACTTTTTGGAGCCACTGACCACTCTAGCAGCATTGTTTTGGACTTTCTGGAGCCTGCATAGCAGCTCATCAGTGATTCCACAGAGAAGTCCATTACAATAGTCAAGGCGTGATGTCACCAGTGAGACAATGGCACTCTTGGTTGTATCAGTATTGAGAAATTTTCTTATTTTCCCAATGTTCCTAAGGTGGTAATTTGCAGACTTGATATTTTTTGATACATGTGCAGACATATTCATGTTCGGATCAAAAACAGCACCCAGATTACCGACCGGTTCATTCAGAACTGGTACTATTACACCATTTAGGGATAAAAGGTAATATTATCTGATATATCACTAACCTGGGATGCCACCAGGGGGGTCTATAGATTTTGTCATGCATAACATGGGTTTAAAAATAATGCATGTTTCTTGCCCCTGCCCTTAATCAATGGTGGTGGGAAGGGGGGATGATTTGTGATCTCATTCTTACGAACAAGATTGCAGTCCGACACACCAAAGTTCTGCCCAATTTTTTTTCATGCTAAAAAACTTAGTTATATTTAGCAGATGTTTACCTATTATTGACATTCTTTACCTTTATCTTTTAACAAGTAATAGGCTAATAGCAAGCAATTTTCATATAGTCTATCACATAATTTTGCACTCTAGGCCTGTACCCAATTATCAAAAAACTGCGATGAACCGATTATGATCGATAATCGATCGGTTGGCTGTAACTGATTATCGCTTATGAAATTACAACCGATTCCCAACCCTACTAATAACCGAACAGTAGTCCAAGGAATCCTCGAGGCAATTTGTTGACATGACTCCGGCAGCCATATCTCTCTTTCACGAGAGGTCAAGGCGAGAGTTCAAACTCATTTCATTCAAATGGTGATGAGAAAACAAAGGCCATTTCAAGATCTCGTGCAACAAGTCAACGATATTTGAAACCATCATGGCAGCTGCCATATCAAAACAATATACCAGCAATTCAATGTTTACATTTTTTGCTGATCAGACAAGGGGATTTGGAAAACCAAACTAGCTGCTAGGACTGGGAATCGGTTGCAAATTCATGATCGATAATTAGTTACAGCCAACTGATCGATTATCGATTATAATCAGTTCATCGCACTTTTGCAGTAATTGGGTACTTAACTTCGTTTTGAAGTGTTTTGGGGGCTTAGTTTCATAGCAAGAAAGCTGACGAAATGTTTGTCATTTAGTTCCATATTTTGCCACTAGGTGTCACCTTTTCCGATTATAATTGATAGCCAGTTTTGTAATCGATTAATCAGAATCAGAGAGGTAAACGTTTGATTATCGATTATAATCGATGATCGTCCCAACACTACTAGCGACACACTAGCATGTACATCCACGCAAACGTCTATGCTATTATTTGAGCAATTGTGTTAGGGCTGAAGTTGCTATGAGGGAAAGTTTGATACTACCATTGGAGCATATAAGGGCATGTGTCGATGTTCATACCATATAGTCAATAGCAAAAAATTATAAATATCAGGGTATGGACATCGCTGTTGGTTAAGTGTGGTTCTAATGTATAAACCCAATTATCAGTAGAAATCCGAGAAATACATCCCCTTGATCCGCAACCCCATAGGCACAGCATGCTAGTACCTAGGGTATGTGCGCCTCGGGTTACGCGGTGTAGCCTGGGGAAGTATTGGTCACGTGATTGGTTTCGCGGCAATTTCAGTCTGACCCAGGGCCTGTGAAACCAGCAGGCAGCCAATCCTGGGGTACACATGTTATCTATGACTCATAGTGGTGTGAGGCAGCGAAATTTGATGACGCATGCACAGTGCCCACTCCCTGTCTACTACTCCCAGGTAGAAATCTAGAAATACACACTTGAATGCCACACACTGGACCAGTTTTTCTGGTTTAAGGCTATTTTCCAGAGATATTCATATATCGTTATTGAATATTTGATTTTCAAAGAGAATAACTGAATCTAATCAACATACAATTGCCATTAAGTCTTATTATATAATCTAATGCAGATTTAAATGTTTAGTGCAGAAGTTTCCCTTACTCGAGAAGTTACTGTACAAAGGTTATACTTTATAAAGAAATTAAGCTTCATTGCCAGTCAAATTAAAAATGATCCAGTGAATGAATTCAAATGTTTCACGAATCTAAGTTTCAAGTGACAAGATGAAGTCCTTGGCCTTGCAAGTTGCACTGCAAAACTGACAGTGACACTGACATCTATTCTAGATAGAACTGACAGGAACTGTCCAACTTCCAAGCCAGTAAGAATCCTACCTGGGGCATGAGTCCTTCCACGGTCTTGAGAGTAAGGCAAAAGGGTGTTGGTACATCTGCCACTCTTTGTTGTCGATCCCAAGCAGGCGATAAGATGACATTTTTCTTTAAATAATCCTTCCATGCCTTCACCTTACCCACCGTCACCATCTTGTAAACAAATCTAAGGACGGTTTCCGACAATAGCCGAATGCTTCCGGATAAGTTTAGGTCTTAAAAGATTAATGATTATAAGCCGGAAAATAAGACAAAGAGGGCTATTGAGATTGAATACTACCGACCATCCATTTTAAAATGGTGAATTATCACATGTGATGACTTTTCAATACTCTTTTTAAATATTCAACTGGATTCCCTGTAAAACATTTCTAAATCATTAAACCTCTTGGACCTGCTTGACGCCGAGCACTTTGGCTAAACACTCTTCGTCACCTGTCTCATGTAATTCAAATTAAAACCTTTTATCTTACAAGAAATTTTAAAAATTGTGGTATAAATATTGAAAAAAATTCAAGATCTATCAAATACTCAAGAGGAATAAATTCATACATATGAAATATGTATATTGAACGGCTATCGTCTATCATTTCCGCAATTTCCGGTGTGCCGAATATGTGTACAGATGGTGATTCGTCGAATGCAGTATTTCGGTCCGTTTTCAACATAACAGACTGTTAATAATGCTCCAATATGATTGGTTGAAAGGGTTCCAATGAGGGCCTTGAGCCAATGGCAATCGAGAACCAATCATTGTGTCTCCAACACAAATGGGGAACTGTCTCACTTCCTGTTTTGGGTAGGAACCAAGCTCGACTGGAGGGATCTGAGGATCACACCTTAGAACTGCTAATTTTGACTTTTGAAACAGTGAACCTTTGGTTTGTCTTCCAGCGCCATGCCAGAACATTCACCTTCACCGACGCCTGAGCGTGCAATCTATGGGTTTGTGTTATACCTTGGAGCATATATAGGCCTGGGTAGGTAAAGCAAAATGAACCTCTTGTCAAGTCAACACATCTCCAGTGACAATGACAATGTGACTGTGAGCAGAGAGATGTTTACAAAGAGTGGAAGTACAAAGACCACTTTTATAGCATGCTTTACACTCGTACCTATTTCCTCAATAGTCCCTTGCCTATATTCCCTACTGACCTAAGTTAAAATGTTGATTATGTTCTCCAATTATGTAGGGATGTCATCGATAGTCGACAAATCGATTGATCAACATTTTCACTTTGTCAATTAAATCGAATCGAATGGTTGGGTATCGAATCGAAATAATCGATATTCTGCAACCCAATAACGGCGTATGATTATTAATAAAAAAATACACCTTTCCCAGATATTTTCATGTTAAACTAACGCAATGTGAAACTCTGACTAAGTATTGAACATTTTTCTATGGCTTTTGTAAGAGAAGTTGGATGGAATGGTGTACATTACTCAGGCATATGGCCATGACACTGCTTATCAAACTGAATCGAATCCAATCGATATATATCGGAAAGAGTATGGCAACTAATCAAATTGAAAAAAAGGGATATCAGTGACATCCCTACAAATAATTGTGCCCTACGAGCACGTTACGGTGTATCGAATCGAATCGAATCGAATCGAAATATATATCAATTAATCGAATCGATAAAATTTCATATCAATGACATCCCTACAATTATGAACCCCCCCCCATTAAAAACTCAAATAAAGCCCCAAAAATGTGAAAATGTTGAAACAGGATTTGCAAGAACAGCAGAACTCTTTGAAATGACCATCCCTCTAAGTTGACCACCCCTCTCAAGTGACTACATTTTGTCTGTCCATAACTTTTTCTTCATAAGTTTCGTAGTATTTAAGGGAACCCCTCTATTCTAAGCTGACCACGCCTCTTAGTAGGTTGACCAATGACCGCACCTCAAAATTGACCAGCTGTGGCTAGTCCCAGTGCCACGGGTGGTCACTTTAGAGAAGTTTCACTGTATTTGAAGAAGTGTCCTCTGTATATACAGCTTTATAATATTTGTGGTATTGTTTATGTACCGTATCAAACCATCATAGATTATTGAGTATAAAATGCTATCCTTGGTTTTGCTACAGAAACAGGCACCGACATAAGTACTAGCCCGCTTGCCCCGGCAAGTGAATTTCTGCAAAAAGGGCTTTCGGGCAAGTAATTTCAGTTTTCACTTGCCCGAATGGGAAAGCTGATTTTCTGGAAACTGAACAAAATTATTTTGTATTAAATGGCCCAAAAACCCAGAATTATGCAAACAATGCAACAAAACTGAAAAGAAACTGGTTTTCAAATCTTTAAATTCATGATAAACAATACAATCCTTTCTAGCATATGTTATAACTTATTTCAGGCAAGTCAAAAATGATGTCGGGCAAGTAAGAATCATTAACTACTTGCCCGGCATGGCAAGTTAGTTCTGAAAATTATGTCTGAGAAAATAAAATAGTTTGAAGCTTAATATATATGGGATTCTTATCTTTGCTTTTAGGTTTATATTTAGTTTGGGCATACATACCTGACCGCTGGCTCCATGCTGTGGGTTTAACATATTGGCCTCAAAAGTAAGTGCATAATCTTTAAGTTATATTCAAAAGTAAATGATGAAAAACTTATACTTTTCAGAAATTCAACTTCTTGTGTCCATAATTGAATTTGATTCCTTTTTTTCAGCTTGCCTTGGGAAGCAATTTGTTTGGTGCCATTGCTACTTATATACAGTTTTGCACTAATTAGTAAATCATTTTTGCATCATCTGTTGACAGTTGTATAATTGTTTTAGGCAGAAAAATTATTGCAAAATGATAATTGCTCTGATCAAAAAGATTCCACTTTTCACTTGGTTTTTCATATAAAAGTTCCTACTACTACCAGGGACTTAGCCAGGACCCGTCCTACCTGTCTTTTGGACAGGTAGTTTCCTGAAAATCTCCTATTTGGACAGGCAAAAATTTCTATGATCATTTTTCAATTTTGACTTTTGGGGGGTAATGACCAAATATTTTCCTGATAAAACATGCTCAAGGACATATCTTAAGTGTAAATTGCCCTTTTTGACACACTAGGCTATTGAATGTAGTTGGTATAAGGATTTGAAGTAGATAAGTAGATAATCTGGGCAGAAATTTTGAAATTGCTGTTTTGGACAGGCACTTTCAAAATCATGGCTAAGACCCTGACTACTACTCCTACTACTACTACATGTACTACTACTAAATTGAAGTACTATGACTATTACTACTACTTACTACTACTAAAATTTGACTATGTATTCTCTAGTGCGACACAGTCAATACAATAGGATTCAATACAATACAATGTAGGGATAATTCCTATGGCCTCTATTACATTTTAGTATGTATGTCTTATTTTTGCTGTTTATTTTCAGGTATTGGGCCCTGGCCGCGCCTGTGTATGGCTGCTGCTGTCTTATATTCCTCATTGTCCTCTACATCGCCCTGAATTTCCTGAGCACCGCCCCGTTACACTCAGTACATACCATCACAGGTAAGTAGTTTTTTTTTTTAATCAATTTGAATTTTTGTTTGTTAATTGCTCATCTCAAAATGGACAAAATATTTCATCTCAAAAAGAGTGAGGGAAAAAATACAGTAGAAAGAGGAACAAATGAATGTAGTGCAATAAATGTAGAGAAATTTATGTATTACATGACTATGTATTTAAAAAATTATGGAAAAAGCCGTTATGGAATCTCTCCAGTTCTGCAATTACGGAGTGCCATCTACCTAGGAAGTGCTCAAAGCAATCATTTATTTGTGCCCAATATTTTGTCGTCTCCATGTATATCTATGATGCTCGCTTTACATGTTGAATGTTAGTACCCGGAATATTAAACTGTGGTTATGGGAATTCAGATTTGGATTTAAGCTTATCATAATTTTCTCTCATGTTGAGGTTACACTGGGGCTAATGGACTATGAATGGTGAAGGAAATGGAGCAAAAAAAAACTTTCAATATTTAACAGAGGTTTTAGTCAACTATTTTACACATTTACTAACTAAAAATGCAATTGAATGTACATCACATCAAAAATGCTATATGGAGAAACTTTCTTTTTTAAGAATGAATTAATGGATTTTGGACAGTCCTTCAGTATATACATGTACTGTATACCATATAAATATTGCAGCAATTAAATTAACGTGTACTTTGTGCACTGTTGGAGTCACATTTTTTAAACTGTGCACCATTGTTTGGAGATGTCACCCTTATTCTAGGATTGTTCCACACCATGACGTGATAGCTTGTCAATCAGCACCAGCACGCAAAAATTAAACTGTGCATCAGAGGCAGCTGCATGCCCAGCACCAGTGTCTTAGCCAGGATTTAGAAACTGGGTGCCTAAATTTGCCAGTTGTAAATTTGCCAGTTTTGGGCGTCCACATTTTTAAGGGGGATCACAATATACTCATATTTCAACCATAAAAATGTATAAATTCATTAAAATAAGGCATGATATCATTAAACAATGTCATGGAAATAATAAGGAGATAAAAAAATTCAATTATAAGCTTGAGATTGAGGTTTTTAGAAATACCACACAAAGAGGGGTTCTTTTTTAGGGTTTGGGTGTCCAAAAAGGCACCCAGACACCCTGCTGGCTAAAACCATGCCGAGCACAATACTTTATATACGCAAAATTAACAAGGTATATGGTACTTATTTGCAAGCATAGTCTTAGCCAGCAGGGCTTCTAGGCATAATTTGGACACCCAACCCCTTGAACAGCACCCCATGGTCTTAGCCAGCAGGGCGTCTGGGTGCCTTTTTGACACCCAAACCCTTAAAAAGCATCCTTCAGGATAGTCCAGTAGCCAGATCAAGAAAAGTGCTCTATTTTAGAAGTTAGGTTAACCCGAGAGCTAGAAAATTTCCGTTGGTATCATGTTTTAGGCCCACACTTGGGGCATACCGCCAGGGTGGATGTAGACTTCAGAAGTGGTGCACATTTTTTTTACGGGGTCATGTCTTAGACACCCCAGTATATGTAAAAAGACCCCAAAATGGTCAAAATAATAGGTATAGGGGTAGGAAAGCCACCCTAAAACAGTCATAACTCAGCTTAAACCAATCATAGGGATCAGTGTTTGGTATTAAAATGTTGGTATGAAAGAGAAGTATCTTTTGAAATAGTAAATACATAACCAACTCTATCCCATGATGTAATAAAGGTCATTCAAGGTCAAAATGGCTGCCAAATCAAGAATCTGGGATTTTCCGATATTCTATGGTTTCCGTTTATAAACTTCTCAGTTTTTTTGACGGTATGTATTTCTTTTTTGTACCCACTTTTTCTGAAGGAATGTCTTTTAATGGAATTGTTGAACATTTTAGAAAGTTCATTGACTAGAGTTTTAAGTCCAATTTTGAGCTGTAAGGTACAAAGTATAGTACTAAGCCCACCTGGAGACCCCAAAAAGTGCCTAAAATGGTAAAAATTTCAAAATCAAAATGACTTTATCTTAAGTTTTATAAGTGGGAAGGGAGCAGATGATGTACCAAAACATCAGGTTTAATTTTCTCCTCAATCTGGAAGATTATGGAAAAATAATATTGAAATTAAGGGGTTGTTGAAGGTCAAATAAAGGTCAAAATGCCATTTTTCCTCTAAAAATTTCATATTTTGATCAAGAAATTTTGATGAAGTAGTTGTGTTTTGTCATTATTTAATTTCCAAACCAAGTTACCACAATGATTGACGGATAGATAATCTCAAACATGGTCCAACAAATCATTTTTTACCATTTACCGGTGAAAATGAAGTAGTTTTAAGTCAATAAGGAGGTGTGGAAGGTGGCATTTGGCTATTCCATGCTTATAATAAGTGTTTACGAACATGTTGTGGGAAGGTGCTAGTATGGGACCACTGTTTAGGTCATAAAAGTTGTGAGCACCAAACAATATAGGCATTGTTTGGTATCAATTCTTTTGTTGTAAGAAGTCTTTCCATTCCATGCAACCAACCAAGGGTAGGGTCTATTGTTGTGATACTAGAGGTCATTCAAGGTCAAACTATCCCCAATTTCATAATTTGAGGCATTTTGTCTTTGAATTTTCCATTTAACAGCTTATCATATTCTCCTAGAATACATATTTTATCCTGGAAATATTTTTAGGTGAGAAATAATTTTTAAAAAGGATTCTGAGACATTTTTAGGTCATTTCAAGAGAAAGTCTGGACCAATTTGGAATATTTCAGGGCCAAAATTACAAATGCCTGGTTACGGGTGCACTCAAATATTTAAGTGAAGCAGCAGAAAGTTGACATAACAGATCGAGTCATATCTTATGGTATGTCAGTTTTCATTTTCAGTAGGGAGAATAAGCCTTTTAACTTGCGACATTACTTGCCTATTGTGCTTGTCATGTAAGATTATAAAGGCAGTGTGAAATATCTCTGAGATTTATGAAAAAAATGAAGGTCAAATAAAGGTCAAAACATCATTTTTTCTCTAAAAAGTTCAAATTTTGACGAAGAAATTTTGATGGAGTAGTTTGTGTTTTGTTATTACATAATATCCTAACCACATTGCCACAATAATTGACAGACAAGATACCTTAAATATGTTTTAGCAAAACATTTCCATCCTCTACCTGTGAAAATGAAGTAGTTTAAAGTCAATATGGAGGTGTGGAAGGTGGCATTTGGTTATTCCATGCATATAATAAGAGATTACGAACGGGTTGTGAGAAGGTACTAGTATGGGACCACTGTTTAGGTTATAAAAGTTGTGAGCACCAAACATTATAGGCATTGTTTGGTACCTGAATGTTTGTTGTAAGACAATCTTTCCATTCCATGCAACCAACCTAGGGTAGGGTCTATTGTTGTGATACTAGAGGTCACTCAAGGTCAAACTAACCTCAATTTCATGATTTAAGGCATTTTGTCTTTGTATTTTCCACTTAGCAGCTTATCAAATTCTCATAGTATACAGATTTTATCCTGGAAATATTTTTAGGTGAGAAATATTTCTTAAAAAGGATTCTGAGACATTTTCAGGTCAATTCAAGAGAAAGTTTGAACCAATCTGGAATATTTAGGGGCCAAAATGACAAAATGCCTGATTACGGGTGCACTCAAATATTTAAGTGAAGCAGCAGAAAGTTGACATAACAGATAGAGACTCATATCTTATGGCATGTCAGCTTTCATTTTTAATGGGAAGAATAAGTCTTTTAACTTACCTATTGTGTTTTTTATGTAAGATTATAAAGGCAGTGTAAAATATCTTTGAGATTTAAGGACAAAATGAAGGTCAAAACGTCATTTTTTTCTCTAAAAAGTTCAAATTTTGATGATGAAATTTTGATAAGGTTCTTTTTTGTCAATACATAATTTCTTAAGCATGTCACCACTTTAATTGACAGAAAAGTTACCTTAAATATGTTTTAACAAAAAAAGTTTACCCTTTACCCGTGAAAATGAAGTACTAGTTTCAAGGTGATATGCAGATGTGGAATGTGCTATTGGACAATTCATGCCTAATCGAGTTGTTAGCAAGTGCTAGTAACATATGGGACCACTGTTTAGGTGATAAAAGTTGTGAGCACCAAACATTATAGGCATCGTTTGCTATCAAAATGCTTGTTGTAAGACAATCTTTTCATTTCATGCAACCAGGCTAGTGTAGGGCATTTTGCTGTGATATGATATGCAATGCAATGATATAAAAGGTCATTCAAGGTCAAACTACCCCCAATTTCATGACTTAAGGCATTTTATTAGTGAATTGCCTGTGTAGTATCTCATCAAGTTCTCCTAGAATACATATTTAATGATTTTTTGTCCTGCAAATATTATTTTTAGGTGAGAAATGTCTTTTAAAAGAGAAACTCATGCCTTTTAAGGTTATTTCAAGACAAAGTCTGTTCTATTTTGTGAATATTCAAAGTCGAAAATGCTCTATGTGACCTTTTGACCTTGGTTTGACATTCCATTTTTCCTTAAATCTCAATAATATTTAACGCTATCTTTAACCTTACGTGGCAAGCACAAATTGGCAAGTTAAAAGGCGTATATGCCCAATTGAAAATGAAAGCTGACGTACCATATGATAAGGCTGTTGTGTCAACTTTCAGCTGCTAAATTGATATTTGGGTGCACCTAAAATCAGGCATTTTGTCATTTTGATGCCTAAATATTCACGATTAGCACAGACTTTGTCTTGAAATAACCTTAAAAGGCATGAGTTTCTCTTTTAAAAGACATTTCTCACCTAAAAATAATATTTGCAGGAAAAGATATCATTAGATATGTATTCTAGGAGAATTTGATGAGATACTACACAGGCAATTCAAAGACAAAATGCCTTAAGTCATGAAATTGGGGATAGTTTGACCTTGAATAACCTTTTATATCATTGCATTGCACTAGCCTGGTTGCATGAAATGGAAAGATTGTCTAACAACAAGCATTTTGATAGCAAACAATGCCTATAATATTTGGTGCTCACAACTTTTATGACCTAAACAGTGGTCCCATATGTTAGCACTTGCTAACAACTCGATTAGGCATGAATTGTCAAATAGCCCATTCCACATTTGCATATTACCTTGAAACTGGACTTCATTTTCACAGGTAAAGGGTATTTTTTTTTTGTTAAACATATTTAAGGTATCTTGTCTGTCAATTATTGTGGTGACAGGCTTAGGAAATTATGTAATGACAAAACAGAAGTACCTCATCAAAATTTCATCATCAAAATTTAAACTTTTTAGAGAAAAAATGACGTTTTGACCTTTATTTGACCTTCATTTTGTCCTTAAATCTCGAAGTTATTTTACACTGCCTTTATAATCTTACATAAAAAACACAATAGGCAAGTTAAAAGACTTATTCTTCCCATTAAAAATGAAAGCTGACATGCCATAAGATATGAGTCTCTATCTGTTATGTCAACTTTCTGCTGCTTCACTTAAATATTTGAGAGCACCCGTAATCAGGCATTTTGTCATTTTGGCCCCTGAAGATTCCAGATTGGTTCAAACTTTCTCTTGAAATGACCTGAAAATGTCTCAGAATCCTTTTTGAGAAATATTTCTCACCTAAAAATATTTCCAGGATAAAATATGTATACTATGAGAATTTGATAAGCTGCTAAGTGGAAAATACACCGACAAAATGCCTTAAATCATGAAATTGGGGTTAGTTTGACCTTAAATGACCTCTAGTATCACAACAATAGACCCTACCCTAGGTTGGTTGCATGGAATGGAAAGATTGTCTTACAACAAACATTTAGGTACCAGACAATGCCTATAATGTTTGGTGCTCACAACTTTTATGACCTAAACAGTGGTCCCATACTAGCACCTTCTCACAACCTGTTCATAAACACTTATTATAAGCATGGAATAGCCAAATGCCACCTTCCACACCTCCATATTGACTTTAAACTACTTCATTTTTACAGGTAAAGGGTAGAAATGTTTTGCTAAAACATATTTAAGGTATCTTGTCTTGTCAATTATTGTGGTAATGTGCTTAGGATATTGTGTAATAACAAAAAACAAGCTACCCCATCAAAATTTCTTCATCAAAATTTGAACTTTTTAGAGAAAAAATGATGTTTTGACCTTTATTTGACCTTCATTTTTTCCTTAAATCTCAGAGATATTTTACACTGCCTTTATAATCTTACATGACAAACACAATAGGCAAGTAATGTCGCAAGTTAAAAGGCTTATTCTCCCTATTGAAAATGAAAACTGACATACCATAAGATATGACTAGATCTATTATGTCAACTTTCTGCTGCTTCACTTAAATATTTGAGTGCACCCGTAACCAGGCATTTTGTAATTTTGGCCCCTAAATATTCCAAATTGGTCCAGACTTTCTCTTGAAATGACCTAAAAAATGTCTCAGAATCCTTTTTAAAAATCATATCTCACCTAAAAATATTTCCAGGATAAAATATGTATTCTAGGAGAATATGATAAGCTGCTTAATGGAAAATATAAAGACAAAATGCCTCAAATTATGAAATTGGGGTTAGTTTGACCTTGAATGACCTCTAGTATCACAATAATAGACCCTACCCTTGGTTGGTTGCATGGAATGGAAAGACTGTCTTACAACAAAAAAATTGATACCAAACAATACCTATATTGTTTGGTGCTCACAACTTTTATGACCTAAACAGTGGTCCCATACTAGCACCTTCCCACAACCCGATCGTAAACACTTATTATAAGCATGGAATAGCCAAATGCCACCTTCCACACCTCCTTATTGACTTAAAACTACTTCATTTTCACCGGTAAATGGTAAAAAATGATTTGTTGGACCATGTTTGAGATTATCTATCCGTCAATCATTGTGGTAACTTGGTTTGGGAATTTAATAGTGACAAAACACAACTACTTCATCAAAATTTCTTGATCAAAATATGAATTTTTTAGAGAAATAATTACATTTTGACCTCTATTTGACCTTCAACAACCCCTTAATTTCAATATTATTTTTCCATAATCTTTCAGATTGAGGAGAAAATTAAACCTGATGTTTTGGTACATCATCTGCTCCCTTCCCACTTATAAAACTTAAGATAAAGTCATTTTGATTTTCAAATTTTTACCATTTTAGGCACTTTTTGGGGTCTCCAGGTGGGCTTAGTACCCTTCTTTGTAACTTACAGCTCAAAATTGGACTTAAAACTCTAGTCAATGACCTTTCTAAAATGTTCAACAATTCCATTAAAAGACATTCCTTCAGAAAAAGTGGCTACAAAAAAGAAATACATACTGTCAAAAAAACTGAGAAGTTTATAAACGGAAACTATAGAATATCGGAAAATCCCAGATTCTTGATTTGGCAGCCATTTTGACCTTGAATGACCTTTATTACATCATGGGATAGAGTTGGTTATGTATTTACTATTTCAAAAGATACTTCTCTTTCATACCAACATTTTAATACCAAACACTGATCCCTATGATTAGTTTAAGCGGAGTTATGACTGTTTTAGGGTGGCTTTCCTACCCCTATACCTATTATTTTGACCATTTTGGGGTCTTTTTACATATACTGGGGTGTCTAAGACATGACCTCATAAAAAAGATGTGCACCACTTCTGAAGTCTACATCCACCCTGGCGGTATGCCCCAAGTGTGGGCCTAAAACATGATACCAACGGAAATTTTCTAGCTCTCGGGTTAACCTGAATCCCAAAAATGGGTGGCTGGCTACTGTACTAGGACACAGAATTTCTTTTGTGAGGAATTTTTAAAAATGTCAATCTCAAGCATATAATTGAATTCTGTCCTCTCCACATAATTACCTTGGCATTGTTTAAGAATATCATGCCTTATTTTGATAAAATTAAACATGTTTATGGTTGAAATCTGAGTATATTGAGATTCCCCTTTAAAATTTGGACACCCAATTATTTTCCAATTACCAATTTTGGGCACCTTACCCAGTTTCTAAATCCTGGGTAGGACCCTGTAGCACCCCGCAGGACACCAACATTTTTTGTGAGGAATTTCTTTAAATGTCAATCTCATATAATTCTAGTAACATATAACGGTACTATGCCTTATTTTTATAAATTTATACATGTTTATGGTTGAAATCTTGAGTATATTGTGGTTAGGGTTGCATACCGGTACTCGGGTACCGATAGGAACCGAGATTCATTTCGAAAAGAACCTGTATTTACCCGTTTCGTTGAGAACCGGTACTAAAAGGCACTGTTTCGTTTTTGAGTACCGTTTCGTTTCAACAGTTTTAACAATTTGTTACTGCCAATAATATGCAGCGATGACGCTTTGTGTGCTGATTCCCCCCGAAAGAGTTATAGACACGCTGTCTGGAATAGCATTCGGCGGGAACCACAATACGATCTAACATCCCACGCATGTTCGCAGTGTGTTGCGGGGATCATTTGCTTTGGTTAACTTTGTCAATGTCCGTCTCAATCGTTGGTTCTGTTCCCCAATTCTACTATTGATTGTTGTCATAGAATTGAGGAATGGAACCACACTTGTTAGCGACATGAATTTCGTAAAAAAGGGTATCAGGCCTCGGAGATCAGAGGTACCGTTTCACTGTTAACGATACCGATACCACTGGAACCGTTTCGCCAGTACCTGTATCGTACCGTTTCATGTTAACGGTATGCAACCCTAATTGTGGTTCTGAAATTTTGGATGCCCAAACATTTTACAGAATGTTGCCAATTTTGGGCACTCAGTTTCTAAATCCCGTTTAAGACTCTGGCTTACAAGGCATCTCTCTTTTGTTTTTTCAGATGAACACGCCCGTCCTTTAGAAAAGAAAGAGCTGCCTGAGGGTGCTATCCCACCATTGGCTGACCTAGATATCTCAGAGGTCAATCGACAATTATACGGGACCAAGTCTTGATGTAGAAACACAGTAGCAAAACGATGTGGTCTAAGGCATTGCCACTGACTGCTCACATTCTCTCACCATTGAGGGCCTTCCCTGATGGCACAGTGGTCTAAGGCGCTGCCACTGACTACTAGCTGTCTCTCACCACTGAGGGCCTGCCCTGATGGCTGTGAGGTTTAAGGCGCTGCCGCTGACTGTTCGCTGTCTCCCACCACTGAGGGCCTGCCCTGATGGCTGTGCGTTCTAAGAAGTTGCCACTGACTGCCAGCTGTCTCTCACCACTGATGGCCTGTCCTGATGGCTGAGGGGTCTAAGGTGCTGTCACTGACTGCTAGCTGTCTCTCACCACTGAGGGCCTGCCCTGATGGCTGAGGGGTCTAAGGTGCTGCCACTGACTGCTAGCTGTCTCTCACCACTGAGGACCTGTCCTGATGGCCTAGTGGTCTGAGATGCTGCCACTGACTGCTGGTTATCTCTCACCACTGCCCGGGTTGGAATCCCATCCGGGGTATGTGAAAACGTTCCCAGTGACTTGGGGGTGGTTTATACCAGGTGTTCATGATTCCTCCACTACTTACACCCGTCTAGTCAGGACTCAGCCACAAAATCCATGGCAGAAAAAGTAATGAAAATCAAAATTCCCCCCCCAAAAAAAACCCACCTAGGATCACATTACAAGCCTACCACCGTTCATGGGTAGGGTGGTCTAGGATATTGCTATTGACTACTATCGCCAGTAGCTGTCAAATATTTATTCTGCCACTGTTAAGAATGTCTTTGAATATATTTAGAATATTATATACTATTTTACACCTTTTAATTTATAATAAAGATGGATATTTTTGTTATTTCCTTTTGTTTGGTTATTTTTATGAATTTCCTTACACCCTTAGTGAGGATACACATTGTTTGATATATAGAACACAATCAGAAATTGATTCTTTGAAAAGCAAACAACTTCACAATTTCTTTTAGTTCATAACAAAGGAAAGGGTAGCTTTATTTACTAATGGTAATGCCAGTGCTTTGTGTTTATTCTTGAAGTTGACCTGCAAATGAGGGAATCCTATGAATACAAAACAATTCAAATGATAGAGAATCACTAAAAATCAACAATTTTCAACAAATTTTATGGAGGGAAAGAACAGGCAAGGCGAGTGGCACCTTATATACCAGTCCTGTTTCAGTTGGGTAGATTTACAATTGTTGTTGTCAATGCATCGGAATGGGACTATATTTCATATATGTAAGATGAAGTACAAAATGTTAAGAACTTAATCTTTATTCATAATTATTATACATGATCAATGTGTAAAATGAAATCAAGGTATATATCCTTTTGAAATATATAATATATATATATATTATATATATATATATATATATATATATATATATATATATATATATATATATATATATATAAATGTATGCATATTATACATTTTTCATTTACATAGAAAATGAACTTATGATTCATATATCCCCAAATTATTCTTTGTTTAAATCCATAGAACTAATTGTTAAGGTTCAATCTTCATCAAAGAATACATTTATCGGCAAGGCTTTCTTCAGTTGACATTATTCTACCGATTACGTCTGATCGGTAACTACAGACAAATTAAAAACATTGGTAAAGTAACAGGATTTACTGTGTTTATATATGTATATATATATATATATATATATATATATATATATATATATATATATATATATATATATATAAATATATATAAAAATATAAATATATATATTGACAATCATTTGGAAAAAAAAATGAATAAAATAATGAAAATTCCACCAATCTTCCACAAAATGAGCAAGTGAAATGAACTTGTGCAAATCTTGCCCTCCAATCATATCAAACAAAATCTGTCAACCGTTTGCGAGAATGATGTTCCCTGATTTTGAGAAAACCTGATTTTTATATAGACAATTTTCCAGGAGGCAAAATCATCTGTAACACATTGCAATAAATTGGCCTGGTCTTATTGGCAAGAAAATAAAGACTGCACAAAGAAGAAAAATTACTTAGCAGTACATACAAGACTAGGCTCATAATGACAGATGCACAACCTTGTTCCATAATTGCTATGCACAACAAACATTATGGTACAATAATTATGCACACAGCACATGACTGTTACATAGTAATCATACAGACACAATCTTGTTACATAATAATTTTGCAAAGAAAGACCTTGTTACAATGTAAATATGCAAACACGCTATTGTAGCATAATAACTATGCATAATTGGTGACATAATAATTATGCACATAGGATCCGATTACATCCAGGTGCCAAAAAAAACTTGTTACATTAAAATTATGCACACAGGACCTGGTTAACTTATAATCTTATTAATCATGCACATAGCTTCCAGTTACATTGTGATCTTGCTGAAATATGCCATCTCACATTTAAATGATGCATAAACGACCAGGTTACATGATAATCATATTGATCATGCACATAGGAATATAGGATCCAGTTAGATTATGATCTCACTAAAAATGCCTTCTTACATTGATATTATGTACATAAGACCTTGTTACATAACTATACATAAAGTCCTTTTTACATAATAGTGAGCACATAACCTTGGAATAGTACATGCACACCCTACCTTGATACACAAGACCTTTTCTCATAAGACTTGCGTGATAAAAGTTGCACAATTTTATACATAATAACCATGTATGAAATACTTTGATGGTTAATGATTTCTAACCCTGTATTATAAAAATTGAGTATATGTCATTATCAGGGTCTTAGCCAGGATTTAGAAACTGTGTGCCAAAAACGGGCTATTGTAAATTTTTAGGGGGCACCCTAGACATTATTCAAGGAAGACAACAATCTACTGTGATCACAACAACAAACATGTCTTTATCTAAGGCAAATTAAGGCGTAATATCCTTATACAATGGCATGTGAAATTATACTGAAGTAAAAAGATTCAATTATGTACTTGAAAATAACATTTTAAGGAAATTTCTCACAAAAAGATGTCCTGAGGAGTGATTTTTTAGGGTTTTGGTGCCCAAATGTTACCAAGATGCCCTCTTGATTAACTCTAAGACTATGGTCATAATACTCCTTCACACTCCTTCATTACATAATAATGATTAATGACATATGCATTGCCATTTCATGGGACTTATTGTAGCATCATGAGTTTACAGCATGTGAGTGTTATTTTCAGCGTTCCCAATTTTTGACATTGGGGTCTCATAAGTGATATAGTCTTTCATGTGAAGAGTAACATAATTTGAGCCATTTGGATCATACTGCATAGGCATTAGGCATTGCACACACACGTAGGCAACTTGAGGCAAGATCAGGAAAGATCATATTGCAGAGCGCTTATGCTTATTGTACTAGGCAAGACCACATTGCATATAGACACTTACACAGGCAAGACCGTATTACATAGCATTTGTACAATAGGCAAGATTGTATTACATAGCATTCAAGCACGGGTAAATTCAATTACATAGCAATTACTTACTGGTAAGAAGGGATTGGCACCTTTAAAAATGCCAAACCTTGGCTATAACTGAGCTATTTTAAACCTTTTCCAACTGACTCCCCCCTTGGAATACTTAGTTTTACTACTGGCTAGGTGTGTATATATATCAACAGGTACAAGTACAACAACAAATAGTACACAAGTAGTAACCCTTATGCTACTGGTGACTAATTTGACCCTGGCATATGGGTACTCATCTGAGAGTACTCAGTAATACAATGAATAACAACAAGACAGGGTTTAGATGGTTTTCAAAAATATTTGTGTCTGTGTGCGCTGGACGAAAGTAGCCTCAGCATTGGAAGGGGTTTAACCTTTTCCATCTAATTCTCCATTGGAATACTTAGTTTCACTACTGGCTAGGTATGTCTATATATATACAGATATAAGTACAGAAAACAATACAATACACATAGTAATAGATATAATATTTTCCAGAGAGAACCAGCTCTCTATTTTCCCCATCTTTCCCATTAATAAAACCTGTGTGACATGGTGCATGCAGGCATCTATGCTTTTACATAATTCCCAGTCATTTCAGTATTTACATAAAACTTATAGATGCATCATAAACACTATATTTGTATAAGAAATATATAAGTGCAAGTCTGTTTGTAAAATGTTGTAGTGTTAAACACATATGTGCTTAATAAAAGATATTTTACTGGGATGGCATTTTACCATGGCTCGTGTACCTTGCAAAACTATATTACCACCCAAATTGACATTTTTCCTTTTTTAAACGAATACTGGCATGTGTTAAGATGGTGTCATGTAACAGACAGCAGTAATATAAGGGTTCACTCTGAAATACTAACACCAGGCAGAGATTACCCCCTTAAAGGCCACTCCAATTTAATTACTTGTCTTATGAACTCCGGAGGCAGGAAATGAGCCATTTTGGAATGAAAAAAATTGAATTTTTCTATTTTGTAGTCTGACAGTATTTCTCTTCCAAAAAAAGCTTGTAAGACAAGTAATTAAATTGGAGTGGCCTAAAATTATGACAGGTCCAGATGACACTTATGAAGTATAGTCTGTAGATCTCGAGGCAAGAAAGGGTTAATAATTTACATCTGTAGTGCATAAAAGAAAATTACTCATCCAAATGATAATGATATTTGAAAAATGTTTGATGAGGTGTTGTTATTCTCAGTAGGAATCACATTCATAAACAGTCGTAGCCAGGATTTAGAAACTGAGTGCCCAATATTGGCAATTAAAATTAAATTTTTTTTTGGCACGTCCGATTTTCAAGAAAGACCAGAATACACTCTCCTTCAAATATTTTGCAAAATTAATGCTTTATTTCAAAGTTATTTTCTAAAGTATGACAGGTCCAGATGACACTGGTGAAAAGATCTCCAGGCACGAATGGTTAAATTGGGAGGGCAACCTGATTGGCTGAATGCAGGGCAACCTGATTTTGTGTCCAACTTGCCGGACTACCTGATAATGTTATTGAGCAAGGAAGTCCTACGTATTTTTACCCTTATGCTGCTGCTGGCTAATTTGGTCTATACAAAATGATGCAAAAACCTGAAGAATGACTGAAACCTTGGCATATGGGTACTCGTTTGAGAGTGCTCAGCGAGAGCTATCCAATGAATACCAACATGACAGGGTTTAGATGGTTTTCAAAGATCTTTGCGCCTGTGTGCTTTGGACGGAAGTAGCCTCAGCATTGGAAGGGTTAACATGATTATTCTCTTCTCATTTTTTGCGTTTCTTTGGTTCCTGATTGAGCAATGTTAGCGCCATGAGCTTGTATCTGTGCCGTCGGTTCTTGGCGCGCACATGAGCGTTCAGGATCTCTTCGCCATGATTGGACGGAAACCAACCCTTCTCCCCGTTACGCATATTCTCCCCCTCGAACCAACCTGAAAAATAACAATACAGAATTACCATAAATGTCTTAAAAACTGTATTTGAAGAATATAATGGACCTTTTTCTTAGCCAAAGATTTGGATTTGGAATTTCGTTTTTTCGTCGCTTTTTCACAGGTGAGTCATGACTAGCCAGTTAACCGTTATGCATACTCTCGCCCTCGAACCAACCTGAAGAATAACGATACATAATTACCATAATTCTCCCATCTCAGACATCACAGTAATTGATATTATCAGAGAATCTGGGCTGCAGTGTTTCAGTTTTGAGCTCTATTTGGGCCACTATCAACCAACAAAAATCATAACTAATAAAAAAGTGTCCTAAATTTCAGAGAACTTAAGGTACATTAAATGTCTAAAAATTAATTAGTTAAGTTATGGACATTTAATATATCCAAACACAATACTGAATAACTATAAATTTCTAAAAATTGGAGTTGAATAATGGACCTTTTACAAAGTCAAAGAATTGCACAATACATAATTACCATAAATGTCTGAAAATTGTAGTTGAACATTTTGCATGCATTGCTGGTACTTTTTTTTTTAATTATTCTGACATAAACCCATTCACGTACGGAGCATACATATGGTCTGACTAGGGTTGGATACCGTTAAGAGATACTGGTATCGTTTCAAAAAGCACTGTATCATACCGTTTCATTCCTAAAAGATACTCTAAACGATACTAACCACTGTGAAGTTATCATTTATAAGGAATTGTCCAGGATTCTAAACATGATCATTCACAACAAATACCTAAAAACTCATAGTGATATCATTAAGTTGTACATGCAGCAAGTGCAGTTGTGACAGACACAAAATCAAAGCGAATAGCATGATCTATTTATGCTCCACAAACAAGCAATCATGCCTAACATGCATATATGTGTTTGTTATAACATTACATAGAGAATTACCACTCAAATTCATTTAAAGAAGAGCCTGGATCGCCAATCAAAAAGACCCCAAGACATGCTCTTCTTTAAACATACTGTATTCACCCGATTAAGCGCATGGTGCGGGTAGAGGTTGGGAAAATTATCTGTAGAAGGCAATCTTCCGTTTTACCGCACACCTTAATGATTGTCGGTCGGAGCGTACTGGCCGTTATTTGCACCTTTGCACTCTCGCTGTTCAGTTTGCTTAGACGTTCGCCGCATGTGAAAAGATCGTTATTTGGTCAATAGTACGATCATGCGGCAAATATGAACAGTGAGAGCGCGAAGGAACTGCTGAAATGACGGAATTCAGTGCTGGTTTGCAGACACGGCAAGAGGAAAGGTATGTTATTTTGCTCTCTTTACTTCTTCTGGGGGGAAGTTTTACAAGTTTTTCATGACAATTGGGCTGGCCATTCCCCCTCTAACCGTGAAAAATAGGGTGGTGCGCTTATTCGGGACCATGCGCTTAATCGGGCAAATACGGTATCTCAAACACATATATGCCTGCATGGTTCTCTTGTTTGCGTTACCACCAGTGCATATATGCATGTGCGGCATTGGAAGGGTTAAGCAATAAAAGGGCTGAATATCTTGAATAGTGATCTGTATACAACATGCAGATAGTAAGCGTTAAGGAGACATTGATTGTAGCGCAAAGAAAAAAAAATATGAAGTTATGATGTCATGTTCCATAATACCTTACTTCACATCAATATTTAGACACCTCTGTAAGTAGAACACTCTTTGTCCACTAGTCCAGTAAAGTAAGTGAAGTGTAGGCTTGCACAGAGTGAAATTATGTTTCAAGAGAAATTTGCTCTACATGCAAAATATATGCACATGCATATGTTGGATTTAAGTTGAATAAGTAATACCTTACTACCTTTCAGGTTACATAAAATTCTCTGTTCTTTTCTGAAGAAAACATCCAAGATAAAGAAACATGAATTGTACTTCACAGCTATTCAATCTAACCCTTTAACACAGGGCTCTCGCCATGGAAATGGATAATGAACCCATTCATGCCAGCAGCCAAAACCGCCTGACAATTTTGGTGATATCTCTCTAACAAAAGCAATATTTAAAAAATATTTGAAGAAAAATTGTTCATCAGAACTATGTTTATAACTCTCCTTCAAATATTTTCCAAATTTATGTTTCATTCCAAAGTTATTTGGTCCAGACGACACTGGTCATGTAGATCTCCAGGCAGGAACTGGTTACAAATTTTTAAAAAAACTTTGGAATAAAGCAAGAGTTCAAAACTTAATGAAATAAATAGATACATAGAATAGATATAATGAAGTAAATGAAATAAGTGAAATGAAATAAAGAAAAATAAGAAAATAAAGAAATAAAATACCATAAATAAAATAAATGAAATGAAATATACAAAATAAATAAAATAAACAAATTAGATAAAATAAGTGCGTTGAAATGAACGAAATAAGTGAAATGAAATAAAGAAAGTTAAGAAAATAAAGAAATAAAATACAATAAATAAAATAAACAAAAATAAAATAAACAAAACAAATAAACTCAATGAAATATATAAAACAAATAAAATAAACAGAATAAATAAAGTAAATGTGTTACGCACCATCGGCCATTTTCCTGGAGACGTTGATGATGTCGTTGGCGACCAATGAGAGCTCGTCCGGCTGCTGGGCCTCGTAAGGATGGGAAATCTGCACTTGAGGGCAATCTGGAGCAGGAATTAAATCAAGTTAAATTACAATTAAACTTCTTTTTTTTTAAAGTGGTTCGCAACCTCTTTTTTTCAAAGGGTGGCTCAGACATATATGAAGGTTGTTTATAGAGGAATCCAACCACTACTCGCCCCAGCCTTGGATTGAACTATGAACCCCATGAAGGCAGAATTAAATCAAGTTGAATTTCAATTTAACTTAATTGAATTGAACTAAGTTAAATTAAGTCAAATCAAATTATATTGAACTAAAAAGAATATGGATGGCTAATCTGCACCTGAGGGCAATCTGAAGGAGGAATTAAATTAAGTTGAATTTAAATTAAACCTAAAGAAAAGGGGGTTTGCCATCCCTTTTTTCAATGGGTGGCTCCATATATAAGGAGAGCTTTTTGTTTATGCAGACAACAGAGATAGCATGAATGATGATATGAAATGAATATGAAGTCATCTCTCTCATAATTGGGCGATAACAATAAAGAGTAAGGAATTAAGGTTTGCACTGTTTGCCCAAGTATATAGAGGAATCGAACACCTACTCGCCCCACCCTTGGATTGAACTACGGACCCCATGAAGGCAGAATTAAATCAAGTTGAATTTCAATTTAACTTATTGAATTGAATTAAGTTTAATTAAGTCAAATCCAATTATATTTAACTAAAATGAATATGGATGGCTAATCTGCACCTGAGGACAATCTGAAGGAGGAATTAAATCAAGTTAATTTTAAATTGAACTTTAAAAAAAAAAAAGGGTTCAACACCTCTTTTTCAAAGGGTGGCACAGACATATTATATATACAGAGGAGAGCTTTTGTGTGCGTATATGCAGATGACACAGATAGCATGAATGATGATATGAAATGAATATGAAACTCTTCAAAGTAATCTCTCCCTATAATGAGGCAACAGACAGTAAAGAGTAAGGAATGTAGGTTTTCAGTTGTTGCTTCAGTTTATAGAGGGATTAAATCCCTACTCGCGCTGGCCTGGTATCGCACTCTGGACCCCATAAAGGCGGAGTGAAATTAAGTTGAATTTCAATCAAATTTAATTGAATTGAATTAAGTTAAATTAAATCAAATCAAATTATATTAAACTAAATTGAATAAAATAAAATTGAATTCAATTAAACTAAATTAAGGTGAATTGAATAAAATTAAAACAAAGATCGACTGATTTCTACTTAATTTTGTAAAGTTGAACAGTTTTGATATGTAAAGAATGAAACCATAATTGTTCACAGCAGACCTGAAAATACCTTTTCTATCTTAAAAACTTTTAACCTTTCATGCCTGGAGACCTCTTGACTAGTGTCATCTGGCTGGACCTACTATGATATTTGGTATAACTTTGAAGATAAACATAAATTTCCAAAGTTCCAGACGACACTTGTCAAGGAGACCTTCAGGCATGAAAGGGTTAATTCTGTAACTGTGTCTAGAGCGCCACCTACCCCAGGCTTCGTAGACCTTCTCGTCTTCGTTCTGTTGTTGGGAGGGAGTGATGGACTCCAGCCAGCGCATACGCTCACTCCTGCAAGATACACAGTGATGGTAAGTAAATGTGTACTAGAAATTAGTTGAACTAAATCAAATAAAGTTAATATATTCATTCATCAGTGTGTTTTTTCGTAATTTTAAAAATGTGAATTAATTTTGATTATATAAAATGAATTGAGCTGAATCATATCATATCAAATCAAATCAAATTAGAGTGATTTAAACAAAATTAAATAGATTAAATTCTAATTTCAATAGAGGGGAATTAAATTGAATTAAATAAAATCAAATTAAGTCCATATATTCATTCAAAAGTCAAATTATTTTAAATTTTAGAATGTGAACATTGAATTCATTTAAATCAGATTGAAATGAATAGAGTGGGAATATGAACTTTTTCTAAATAATAATCAAGGATCTTACGTTGAGTTGCAGCTGAGCACCATTTCCACCAGACAGTTCTCGTGGTTTTCGTGCAGGACCAGGATGAAGATATGTTTACAGCCACTTGGCACCCCGCCAGGGATACGCGTCTTAACAGTATCGTCTTCAACGAGATCGGCCTGACAGTTGATCCGAGAACAGTAGTCGATCACTGCATACTGGTCTTCGGTGAAACTGGAAGTTAAAAATTCAATATTTTATAGATTTTTTCAAAATCTAGAAAATTGAAATATTCAAATATTTTCTAAAATCTAAAAGATTTAAAAGCTTTCGAAAATTTGAAATTTGAATTTTTTTTTTATTAATCCATCTAGAACATACACAGACCAGATTATTGGTCAATCTTTACATGGGAGGTCTCTAAGCCCCTTGACCCTTATGGTGCTGGGGGCTAAATTGGCCAATACAAAATAGTGCAAAAAACTGAAAATGATGGGATGCAGTGATTTTTGTAAATATTAATTTCAAGTTAACTTTCTAAAAAGTTTTAACTTCAACATAATAACAAAGACATTTCTTGAAGAATTAAGCATATGATTACTTCATTTCTTAATGTACATAATCAGTGTAATGATTTTTACTTATGGACTGTCCATACCTCTTTTTCTTGGCGAGCACCAGGAGGTCGTTGAAGAGGAAGAGGAAGACATTTTGTTTGGTCGTCCAGGATTTGCGGGACTTCCTGAAGGGGAGAATGTTGAGGGAGTTGTTGGTGATCATCGTCAGCGCACCTTTCTTGACGAGGTAACGAGACCCAGAGACCAGCGGGATCTTCTGCAAGAACAGAGACAAGTAATTAGTACAGCTGAACTCACCACTCACGAACTCGAGTGGCTCGAGCACTGGGGCCGGCGAGCCGAGCTCGAGCTATAAGGTTGTCAACTCACAAACTCGTCTATGTTGGGAACATAACCTAACACGTACAGAACGCCTAACACACACTTTCTTATCATTGCTTATCTCTGTGATGTCTTGTTCACAATCTTCAATGTATTCTGGCATTATTTTCTGTTGAGCATTATACAGACCTTTGTACCGCAAAATAGAAAGCATTACGTAAATATAGATACGTATTCTTCTATACAAGCACATTTCAAAATGAATTAAATAACCATGTAAATCTTAGCAAATCTCTATCAGTAAGCATTCTTTTCTTAACTGGTGAACTGAATAATGAATATTTATTTTAAATACAGCGCGTCCATGAGCTCATGAGTCAAAATGGTGGTGTGCTCATGAGTTGATCTCCCTCCGTGAGTGCAGCCCTAGTAATTAGTGCTTTGAGGATTTCACTATGGATTTGGAATTTCATGTAGCATTAATTGTTTTTACATGTCATGGCAAAAAATGAAAATAGACAATGCCCAGGCATGCAGAGCACAGTGCGTGATGACCGATCAGCCATAGAGGCAGACCTGTGCATTACAAATAATGATAATGATGATGATGATGATAAAAAATAATAACAATACTAATAAATAATGATAATAATAACAATGATACTAATAAAAATAATAATAATAATAATGATAATAATAATAATAATAATGATAATGATAATAATGATGATGATGATAATAAAAATAATAATTATAATAATAATAATAATAATAATAATAATAATAATAATAATAATAATAATAATAATAATAATAATAATAATAATAATAATAAAACCAATAATAATAATGATAATAATAAGAAAAAAAGATCAATATGATAAGCAAAATCATAAGATGAAGAAGAGGAATAAGAATAAGAATAATGATAAGTATAATAATAATAACAATAATAACAGACTGCAGCAGTAGGCTTCTGTACTTACCTTGGCGAACTTGAACTCTAGTTTAGAATCTAGTCGTATCATCTCCTCCATCTGGTCCATCCTCTTGGCGCCCTCGTTACACTTCTCAACAATCTGAAAACAAAATACACATTTTCCCCATCAATTAAACATGCTAGGAATGAGGAACGAGTGCATGTCCAGACCCTGGCACGGAGAGCGTTGCCTTGAAGGCGGGATTCTTCTCCCTCGAAAAACACACAAGTAAAAATATCACAGAAATAATACATAAATTATATAGCTCATGCTAAACTGCACACCACTATTTGGACATCCGATCCCAATGTTAGTATATAACAAGCTGAGATGATAACTTGTTCAATACCTGCATGCAATGATTAAACTGCGCATCAAAGGCAGCTGTCTGCCCAGCAACTTACTTTATATGTGTCAAATTAACCCTTTTGCTGCTGGTGGCTAATTTGGCCAATACTAAAATAAACGGAAAAAAATGACTGAAACCCTGGCATATGGGTACACATCTGAGAGCACTCAGCGAGAGCTATCCAATGAATACCAACATGATAGGGTTTAGATGTTTTTCAAAAAATCTTTGCATCGGTGTGCTTTGGACGAAAGTAGCTTAAGCAGTGGAAGGGTTAACATGGTATATACAGTATAAATGCATGCATTTGTAACTATAAGAGAATAGAGATAAAGTTCTCACACTCTGCAGCATGGTGAGGGCGTCGCCGGCCGCCTGGTGCTGCTCCGTCCCGGGGGCGAGGCGGTGACAGATCGCGTCTACGAGAAGCGGGAGGCGCGTGATTCTCTGCATGGGCAGCATGAGGAACGAGTGCATGTCCAGACCCTGGCACGGAGAGCTGGCCTGCAGGCTCAGCAGCGTGGCCTTGAAGGCAGGGTTCTTCTCCCTGAAAAACACACAAGGTAAAATGTCACAGAAATAATATATATAAAGGCAACTCTGCTTATTCTGGACATGTGTAATCCGGATTTTCGTCTAAACTGGAGAGATTGGAAGGTCCCAGTCCCTTCCTATGCATATAATTCCTAATACACATAATCCGGATTTTGCCTCATGCGGACCGAAATTTAGGGTCCACATCAGTCAGGATTAAGCAGACTGTATATATATATATATATATATATATATATATATATATATATATATATATATATATATATATATATATATTCTTCTCCATGAAAAACGTCATACATCAGCCATAGAAAAAATCCTCACTTGCAAAGGTGCCCTAGGTATAAAGCTCTCCATACAAAGAACGAAGAAGTCACAGTATATATGACTGATATAATACGTTTTCAAAGAGTCTTATTAACCCAATCATGCCTTAAGCAGCCAAAACTACCTGACAAATTTAATGAAATCTTGCCGGCAAATACAAAGAAAAAAATCATGGATAAATGTTTATTAGAACATTACCTACAACTCTCCTTCAAATAATTTGTAAAACCAATGAGACTTTCAAAGTTATTGTCAAAAGTTTCATAAATCCAGGTGACAAATCCTGAAGAAACCCTTAAACATCAATGTATTAGGACTTAAATATATGTATGTTCTCTGTAACGGTCAAAAAATAGGCTAGGTATATTGTAGGTAAACTATTTTTTTGATTATTTTCTTTTCAAAAAATGTGTATTTCATGCATGTTTTATGTTGATTGGGAGTTGGAAGGGCAGAGAAAACTTAGGGGTAGAGACCTTTTTGAGTAAAAACTGTTCTTTCATAAAGGTGACTTACATTAGATGCCGCAGCTGCCTCTCTTGGAAGGTCTGGTTGGTACAGTAAACTATGTAGGGATCAAACTTCTCAGTAGCGTGCTTCGTCAAGATCGTACAAATATCCGTTAGCATGTAATTCTTCTGCCAGGTTTCTTCCAGGTCAGCAAGAAGTCTGTAATGAAAATTAAGAATCATTGGTGGGTATGATTGAGAATTTACATAAATAATTATGATGAATAAATAAATAAAAAACTAATACATATAAATAATTATGATAAATTTATATAAATATTCAAAGAAAATTGAATATTTAACCATCAATAGCGGGCACTTTTGAGAATTTAGAAATTTCAATTATTGTTATCTTTTCGTGATTAGCCAGTTGTAAGAGGTGGAGGAAACCGGAGTAGCCGGCAAAAAACCAAAGCCAACAGGGCTCGACGCTTAGGGTGAACCTATGGCCCCAGGCCAGTAAAAATTCCCTAAAACAGCTTTGGGCCAGTAAAAAACAACCTCAACTGGTCCTACAGGCCCAGTAAACATTTGGAGACATTCTTGTTAAAAAGTTTCCCCCCAAGAATGTCCCCAATTGTTTTTGAAATAAATGAAGATAAAATTTATAAAGATAAATGTTGTGGTGAATTTTATACAAGGTTCTTTCTTGTTATGTTAAAGAAAAAATGTAGGACCAGTAAAAATTTTGTAGGACCAGTAAAAATTTTGCAGGACCAGTAGATGCTAGGTGTTACTGGTCCTACAGGGCCAGTATCATTTTGAGTTAGCGTTGAGGCCTGGCCAAACCCCAAGTCATTGATAACCTTCTCACTTGATAACTGCCTCGATCGCGATTCAAGGGCCTGCCATCAGGGCAGGCCCTTAGCGGTGAGAGACAGCTAGCACAGTCAGTGGCAATTAATGCCTTAGACCACTCGGCCATCATTATGCATGAGAATTTCTATAAATAATTAAAATGAATTCCTATACCTAATCAATGAAAGATTTGCTAATTCAAGTATCAGTTGTGGAAATGCAGGATTTAAAAGAAACTAAATCAATAATCAAAGTAAATCAATGTACAAATAACAAAAAAGATGACTGTAAAACCCATTATTATCAAGTTCCTTTTAATTTCACGCATTTCGCGCTAGGTGAGGATACGCATATATCACTGGCGCTGATATACTTTCAAAGTAGCATACCAATGCCCCATCTAGCGGTAATACAGTTGGTAGGTGTAATTTAATGGCTGCAATCAGATTCAGACGGCAGTTGCGTGAATGTAAATGTGTGTGGTAATAAAGGGTTTTACAGTATCAGAGACATTCAAATTTAGCTTATTTGCCATTTTGACTTGTTCAAATTAGACAAATCTGTTTTTTGGATTTTTGAATACCATCTAAACCAGTCATTAGATAGCTCTTACTAATAACCGATACCAAGCACAGTATAATACTCACGCTTCACTCACGTCCCTGACCGTGCAAAGATTAGAAAACAGAACATGTCGGTCGCGCCGTTCGAGGACACAGTTCGTGGAGTGCTCAGACGCGAACTCCGGAGCGCACATGAAGACGTCTATGAGGATATCGAGACTCTTCAGGTATGACGCCTCGGACGTGATCACCTCAAACATGGCTTCCTGGACCTTACGCTCCTGGGAATTCATCCTGGCGAGGACACCACTCTTCTTCACCTAGAGGCAAGAAAATATTGATAATGATGATAATAATAATAATAATAATAATAATAATAGTAATAATTGTAATAATAATGATGATGATGATGATGATGATGATATATTTTTTGAATTTATGAATGATTCCAAAGTTATTTTGAAAAGTATCAAATGTCGAGACAATTTTTTTCAAGGAGATCACCAGAAACGAAAGGGTTAAGCTCACTAAAGAAGAGGTTTATGAAATGAGACGTACCTCAGGCATTTCGCACCATAGAGTCCGGAGTATGCTGCCGTTATTCCCCAGCAGCTGCGTGGTGTTGTATCGCTTGAGGCGGGGCTTGTAGCAACCCTCGGCTTTCACAGGGTCTACCGGCGCGGCATCCTCGTAGACAGGCGGCTTACCCTGCCACAGCGCTACGTCATCATAGTCATCACTGCCATCGTTATCCATATCATCATCATCTATGAAAAATAATAATTAAATGCAGTGAAACCGTGGAGATTTGAGCACCTTGGGACCACAGCAAAAGATTTACATTAAAGATAAAAAGGTAAAGGTATTCGGTTTATAGTCTTGTATCCACTGAAGCGCTCACACGACCTTCCTCCCCTAGCAGGCATGTACACACGGAAACCATTTCAATCCTCCGGGGGATATTCCAGAGCAACTGGCAGTATATAGCGCACAAGCTCTAAGCACTGCATTATTTAACACATTAAAAGGTGTCCACATCTCTGGGGCCTTTACATTATGTAAAAGATGCAATTTTAAGGACTGGCATATTGTATTCACATCAGGTGGACTGTTCACCATGAAAGGTTTCATTGTACATCAATCTGTACGGTTTTCGCCATGCACACTAGTTTCCTCCACCGCTTACAACTGGCTAGCCATGACACTAAGGCAGAGAAATTGAAGATAATCAAAAACAAAATTCCTAATCTAAAATCTTTTATTGCAGGGTCTTATTGAGGATTTAGAAACTGCTTACCCAAAATTGGCAATTATAAAATTTTGGGGCATCCTATTTTTTGAGGGAGTGCACAATTATATACTCAGATTATAACCATAAACATGCATTCATTTACTGAAAATGGGCATAATAACCTTATACAATGTCATGAGAATTACACTAATATGAAAAGTCAATTTCATCCTTTAAATTGACATTTGGAGAAATTCCTCACAAAAAAACATTTTGGTTTCCTGAGGGGTGATTTTTAAAGGTTTGGGTGTCAAGTAGGACTGTCATTGATATGACAAGTATCAATCGATCGAAATAATTTTTCCAATTAATCCAAAAAAATATTATGTCACTTGTTATGTCAATTAATCGAAACACATTTTTTTCAGCTTTTAATATACACCATTTTTTTTATATTTTTAGCCAGCACTAATAGGAATTTTACAGAGAAACTTAAGTATTCAATCAGAAAGTGTTAATAAAAACTTCATTGTCCTTGCATTGTGAGAATCTTAGGATCCTAGCCACAAATATAGTGTGGAACATGTGAAAATTTCCTTTTAGTGCAGTTCTTCAAAATCAAATTGAAATAATCGGAATCGGAATAAAAAAACTGGATGTCAATGACAGCCCTAGTGTCAACATGACACTAAAACGCCCAACTTGCTGAAGCTATGCTTTAGTGTGTTAGAGTGGTACTATATTGGCTGCTCAAGTATCATCATTTCAAGATACCTTTATCGGATAAGTTAAAAATAAGAATTCCCTAATGAAATTATCAAAAAATGGGTGTTACAGGATCTATTCTTAATTCATTCATAGTATTATCAAATATGGGTATGTTTCATTTTATCAAAAAATATTTTGGAAGGTTTATGATGAGAAGAAAAAAGAAGAGAAAAGAGAAAACTTACCATCTGCTATTTCCATGGATAATCGACTGTAAGCGTCTCGGCAGTAAAGCTGATAGAGAGGCTCATCTGAGAAACGCGACTTGAACCGATTACGAGATATTCGGTCATTTGTAAATATATTTTCTTGCTGTAACAATAATAATAATAATGATTATTATAATAATAATAATAATAATGGTAATAATAATAATAATGATAATGATAATAATAATGATAATAATAATAATATTAATAATAATAATAATAATAATATATAATGATGATGATGATGATAATAATAATAATAATAATAATAATAATGATAATAATAATGATAATAATAGTAATAATGATAATAATAATAATGATAATAATAATAATAATAATAATAATAATAATAATAATAATAATGATAATAATAATAATAATAATAATAATGATGATGATGATAATAATAATAATAATAATATTGATAATAATAATAATAATAATAATAATAATAATAATAATAATAATAATAATAATAATAATAATAATAATAATAATGATAATAATAATAATGTTCACTGTTGTACAATATCTTTTAAATACAATTGAGAAATTGGTGATAAATATGGTATTTGATTATTTTCTTAATACCATTTTCATGTAAGTGTGATTTGTAAAGGTTTGTATATTTGTTAGCTTATTACGCTCTAGTGATACTAATCATTATTGTTAATTGTGATATAGTTTTTGTGGTTTGAAAATAAATTGAAAGAAAACTGTTGCTTCTCCTTGAGATTTCTCCTAAGATTTGTTTACCTTTACTGATTAATCCCTGAAAGAGTAAAAATATCATAGCACCTAGTCAATACTTTTCATGAGAAACTTCAGGAACTGAATGTATGGCCTAAAAAAAGTTGTTTGTTTCCTGTAACCCTATACTCTAACAAGTTTTTATTCAAAGAAATCCCTACCCTTAAGTTTTTTCCGCCCTCCCAACTCCCAATCAACGTAAAACATGCATAAAACATACATTTTTGACCTAAAAAATAATCCAAAAAAATATTTTTTACCGACCTACCTACCCTATATTTTTTCATACCATTACAGGAAACAAACAATTTTTTTTCTAGGCCTAATGTGTAATAACACCAGAACCTAAATGTAAAACATGCCCTCCTCCTCCTCCTCCTCCTCCTCCTCCTCCTCACACTCCAGCACCTAGTATACCTTATCCAATGTTGCTTATATTTCCCGCAAAGTGGGGACACAAAGATCTTTGAAAGCCATCTTAAACCTGTCATCTTAGTATTAATTGGATATCTCTTGCCGAATACTCTTAGATGAGTACCCATTTGCCAGGGTTTCAATTATTTTTCATGTTTTCCACATCAGTTTGTATTGGTCAAATTAGTTTAAATACCAGCAGTGTAAGGGTTGAACCATTCATGCCTGGAGAACAACTTGACAAAGTGCCGTCTGGACCTGTCATACTTTTGAAAATAACTTTGAAATGAAGCATGAATTTGCAAAGTATTTCAAGGAAAGTTGTATATAAAGTCTTAATGAACAACTCTTCTTCAAATATTTTCCAATCATAGCTAAGCCTTTGTTAAAGAGATATCACCAAAATAGTTGGCAGAATTCATGTCCTGCAGGCGTGAATGGGCTCAGTTCTCGTGTGATTCTAGGTCTTCAAGCTACATCTGGTGCTGAATGTCTCACCCTTCCTGTGAACATCCTTCAATTCCATTTCACCAAACCACAGCCTCCGCCAAACCCAAAAACATACTTATCAGAACACCTCATTACTTGACTTCAAGATTTCGAAATAGACCAATTTCCAGCATACAGGTACTTTGAGGTAGAAGGATGTCCCAAATCCATTCATGCTTTCTCAGAGCTTTGCTGGTCTGACAAATATGTACCATTAACCCATTCATGCCTAGAGATCTACTTGACGAGTGTCGTCTAGCTGGACCTGTCATACTTTTGAAATTAACTTTAGGAATGAAGCAAAAATTCGCAAAATATTTGAAGGAGAATTATACATAGAGTTCTAATGAACAACTCTCTTTCAAATGATTACTGAATATTCCTGTTGTTAAAAGAGTAGACACAAATTTGCCAGACCACAAGACCCCTTTAGGAGCGAATGGGTTAAAGGGAGAGAAGTATTGTATTCTACCAATAGTGTGCGTTTGATGTAAGCCAGAACGGATACAGGTCGGTACGGTTTCATCAAAGCGTTTGCGGCAGACATTCGTCGGAATGGGAGACTTTTAGCGAGACTTTTCCACCGTCTCTGAACGGCAGCCTTCTCCTTTATCATTATGCTAGCCCGTCGTAGAAACTGACCAAGTTGCTTCACAGAGAAAGTGCAAGAAAGTGTAAATGAGTGTAGGTATAAAAGTGTAACACTATATTATGTTCCATTTGTCTTTTACATCTCGAAACGGCAGCCTTTTCCTTTATCATTACGCTAGCCTGTCGTAGAAACTGACCAAGTTGCTTTACAGCGAAAGTGTAAATAAGTGTAGGTATAAAAGTGTAACACTATATTATGTTCCATTGTCTTTTACAACATCTCTGAACGGCTGCCTTTTCCGTTATCATTAAGCTATAGCCTGTAGTAGAAACTGGCCAAGACGTTTTACAGAGAAAGTGTAAGAAAGTGTATTAATGTGTGGGCATAATAGCTAGACTACATTATGTCTACGTATTCATACTGTATAGTATAGTATAAAAGGGTATGATAAAGTGTAATGTTAGGTCTACACTTTAAGGTGTAATGAAATTTGCAAGTATTAATGTGTATGAGGAAGTGTATGATAAAGTGTGTTCAATGAAAATGCAGATATCAATATTAAAAAACAGGTCTCAAATAAAATGAAAAGAGTATATTTCATGAAATTTACCATTGATGAAAACCAGCAAAAAAACTAAGAATCAAAGTTGTTCACACATTACCAATAAGGTTATAACTTACGTCCATATCTGTATAACCATCACTAGAAGCAGCACTAAGACGACACGTTTCATTGGTTGACGCCCAGGTTTCGATATGAACCTCTGGAATGTCATTGGTCGATTTTTCACGACGGGTACTCTGCAATCTCTCGGGAGGCTCAGGGCTATTCAATTAGAAAGATGTGATGAAAAGATTTGATTAAATCAAGAACGAGAAAATACTGTCTGAATATTTATCTGAATAAGAACACAATTAATGCAAGTGCAAGTTAGGAAAAAATTCACTGGGATGGGGTATCGGCGAACTTCTGTTTAACCGCACCCCACACCCAGTGCCGATCGTGGCAACAATGCATGGCCTCCAAGAGCTTGGATGCTTTGAGCTCTTTTGTCTTTTATTGCGCCCTGACCGATTGGATGCCCGAGCAATGGCGTTAATGACTGGCTGACTGGTGGAAGACCGAGAGCGCAAAGTGTTCAAGCTCTGGAAAATAAGGACATTATACGGTCTATAATGATACCACATGTAAAGGTAAGGAAAGAGAGAGAGAGCGAGAGAGAGAGAGAGAGAGAGAGAGAGAGAGAGAGAGAGAGAGAGAGAGAGAGAGAGAGAGAGAGAGAGAGAGAGAGAGAGAGAGAGAGAGAGAGAGAGAGAGAGAGAGAGAGAGAGCTATATATTTATATATATATATATATATATTACATATATATATATATATATATATATATATATATATATATATATATATATATATATATATATATATATATATATACATATTACATATATACACACAAATATATATATATTATATATATATATATATATATATATATATATATATATATATATATATATATATATATATATATATATATATACATATATATATATATATATGTATATATATATATATATATATATGACATGTATATATATATATATATATAATATATATATATATATATATATATACATATATATTTATATATATATATATATTATATATATATATCACATGAAATAGAACACAAACAAAGTGGGTTCCTACCTTTTTCCTTCTCTCTCTCTTTCCAAACTGTCCTCCAATATCGGCAGGTAATCTGAATCACCTGGAAAGGAACACAGCACATCAAAAACACCGCCTAACCCCAAGTCACTGGCAACTTTCTCACATATGGGCACTCATCTGAGAGTACTCAGCCAGAGCCATCCAATGAATACCAACATGGCAGCGTTTAGATGGTTTTCAAAAATCTTTGCGTCCTTGTGCTTTGGTCGAAAGTATAAGCCTCAGCATTGGAAGGGTTAAGCAATTCAGTCATGAGAAGAAATGTACTGTATTTTGGTGCTGCTACAACTTCTAACTAGTCTCTTTTAACCCATTCACACTCAGAGTTCCATTAGAAAATCTCGTCTGCTACTCTCATACTTTTGAAAATAACGTTGGAATAAAGCAAAAGTCCACAAAATATTTAAAGTAGAGTTGTTGCTTGGTTTCTGATTAACATTTCTCCTTCATATATTTCCCAAAAAACGCTTTTGTTAGAAAATTATTATCAAAATTGTCAGGCCTGTTTTGGTCGCTCTAAGTGTGAATGGGTTAAGGTAGACACTCAGTCATGAGAAGAAAGAAATGTACAACTTCTAACTTGTCCTTTTTAAGGTAGACACTCTTCATGATAAGAAAGCCTCCTAAAGTTAATATAATAATAATAATATAATAGTATTTGGAATTTATATAGCGCCATTTCCATTCATGAAATGTTCAAAAGCGCTGCACATTGTCATAGTTTGAGTCATAGTCAACAACGCCTCAATGGGCGAGCCTGAAAAGGTGTGTTTTGAGACACTTCTTGAAGGCCTGACACGATGTAGAATCCTTCAGGTGTTGTGGAAGCTAGCGCATTCCATAATCTCGGTGCACTAATGGAGAAAGCGCAATCTCCATATTTGAGTCTAGTCCTAGGCTCATCCAGTAGATGTTAGTATAAAGGGTGAATTTAGTACTTATACATGAATTGTTGAAGTTATATAATACAAACCTGTATGTGACATCTGGTAGGTGCTCATATAAAAAGAGCAGTTAGTACTTTTAAAAGCAGACATTATGCATGAAATGGTTAGGATATTGTACAAACCTGAATCAGATGACTGGTAAGCGTTAGTATAGAGGGAGCAGTTAGTATCTATTATAGATGAAGAGGAGCCTTGAAAAGAGTACACATTCAGGTTAATATACAGTGTGTGCATTCTCCAGGAGTAGGGATTGGCATCTTTAGAATTTTCACAATACAATACAAAATAGATATCTCCTTAATGATACCATACCTTAACAATATTTTTAACGATACTGCCAGCATTGCAGAGACCTTATTTTATTAAATTCATGACTGTCAGCTTCATAAATTTTGTCTTCTTCGTGCAGAGACTTCCAGCTAGGTAGCAATTAAGCCAGTTTTATATGTATTTCAAATCTCAAATGATACAATACTTAACCTTTTTCTATAATACAATAATTATTCCCATATGATACCAGTATTTGGTATCATATTGAGTTCCGGTTTCCATTTTTATGTTTTGATAATTTGATACATTTATACAATGTCATGTACTTACAATGAAATCTGGCTGTATTGTTTGAGGACTCAGCTGTCTATTTATTGATAAATCAATAGCGTATCAATACCACTACCATTAAAGCAAGCGGACAACACACTTTTTACGATGAACTCAAGGCATGAAAAGGTTAACTCTTCTATCTGGCCCGTTATTTTCTTCGGTGGCAGTTAACAATTGTTGTGCACCTGATTTTTTATTCAAACATGAGGATAAAAGTAATTGGTACGCGGTTCAAATTTCATGTGTGCAAAGTATGACAATATTAGTTCTTGAAAGTAAGATTAAACACAGACTGCATAGTTTTTGTTGTAGGATGGGTATCTTTAAGAAGAACCTGGAAGTAATGAGTGTTTTTTTCTGTATATTATGTTCACTATAGTAAACTAGGAGAAGATTTGATCATAGGTTAGTATCCATGACAATACTGGTGCCCAGAAACCCCTGAAAAATCTCAGCTTGCTGGTTGTTTTTCTATCTTAGGATCACAGCAACAAAGATATAGTGTGGTACGTGTGAAAATGACAAATATTTAATTCTTCATGCACCTCCCTAAAATGGAATCGAAATTATTGGAAATGAAAGAAATTTCAATTATCGAAAAAATGGATGTCAATGACAGGGCTAATATTTTACCTGTCCTTGGCAGTGGCGCTGGAGGTCGAAGAAGGTCATCAACAGATTTTGTTTCCTTGAGCGTTGTCATGGATACAGATGCCAACTGCTGTCCTTTAAGGTGATTGGTGAAAGACTGTGAATGCCCATGCCTAAAATAAAAGTAAAATTTTTATCGCAAAATTCTGTAAAATAAAAGACTACAATTTTTTTTTATTTTAAAAGTTTTTGAGTTTATTCTCCGTCATGTCAAAAACCAGTGTACATTCAATGGATATATGACATATGAATATATTAATGTTTTTCTATACAAAAGAGATTAAAAACTTAGATGAAATAAAAAAATGTAAAATTCTCAACTTATCACGGACCAGAAATTACAAATATTCATGGGGTCTGTTGACCATTTTATCTTAATCAAATACTGAGAATAACTGTTGGCCCTTTGAATAGAAAATGGAAAAGAGCACTTTAGAAAGTCACATTATTCTCTATATATTATAGCACCCTTATAATAATAATATAATAATAATAATAATAATAATAATAATAATAATAATAATTATAATGATAATACTAATAAAAAAAAAATAATAATAAAAATAATGATAATAATAATAATAATTATAATAATAATAATAATAATAACAATAATTATACTAGTACTAATAATAATACTAAGTTAATAATAATAATAATAATAATAATAATAATAATAATAATAATAATAACAATAATAATAATAAAAAAAAAATAATAATAATAATGATAGCGATAATAATAATAATTATTATAATAATAACAATAATAATAATAATAATAATAATAATAATAATAAATTAATAATAATAATAATAATAATAATAGTGATATTGTGCCCTTTCCATATAAACATACTCAAAGATGCCCTCACCTGCCAACGCTACTGGCTTTGTCCTCTACGCTTGCCTTCTTTATAAGATCCATCTCACTCCCGGACAGGGCAGAGTCCACTTCTACCCTCTTAAAGAAGGGGCTCCGTGGGGGGCCCCCCTTCTCCATCGTGGGGGTAGTGGGGCAGTCTAATTTACTCATCTGTTCATACCCATCGTCGTCCTCACTCTCGCTCTCCGTCTCCCAGCCCTCCTGACTGCTGCTGGAAAACGCATGCTGCTTCTTGCCCTGAAAAATATTTAGAGATAAACACATTAATGGCTAAGAGTTCTTCTAGAAATAGTCGTCTGCATCTAGTATTATTTTTATTCAAAGGAGTGGTGGAGACTTAATCCAAGGAGATTAATTTTGCACTTTGGAGATGGCAATACCTTACATATTTCACTGAAAATACTGAACAGTCCGTTCCATCCATACTTCATAACACTTACATCTCAAGAAATAAAAAGTACAGTCAAACCTGTAATGAGAGGCCACTCAAGGAAAATGACAAAAGTGGTCTCTTAAAGGGGGTTGTCTGTAAATAAGAGGCCACTTGTCATTGTTGGAGGTTAGTCGTTTAATAGGGGTCAGGTCAGGATCTTACTCAGGATATAGAAACTGGGTGGCTGCCCAAAAGTGGAAATTGTAAAATTTCTGGGTCGCCTAAATTTTGAGGGAGACCACAATATACTCAGAATACAATCACAAACATGTATCTACTTGTTGAAATAAGGCATACTATCCATATACAAAGTCATGGGAATTGTGTTGAGGTGAAAAAACTTCAATTATATGCTTGAAAGCAGAGACATTGATCAAGTCACTGCTTGAAAGGGACATTTTAAGAAATTACTCATAACATTAGATTTGGGTGACTAAGGCTGTGGGGGTGTGGTCATTTGTACAGGTTTGACTGCACACACCCTATCCCCTCCCTAAGACTTACCGGATTTGAGTGTTTTTGAGCATGGTGTGTTTTTCTGCCAGCAGGTGGCGCCACTCTGCTCTTCTCATCCAGATGCTGTCCCGCCTTGATCAGCATGTTCCCCAACTTCGCCACCTGACGCATCGAGAGGCGCTGGAGTAATTTTTTCTTCTCATGAAGGCTGCCTTTCCTATAGAAAAAAGATGCAAATTGAATTTAAATTCTGTCTACACCGCCTTTCCAACAGAAAAGCGACACAAATCGAATTTGAATTCTTTCTTATGAAAAATTACGCAAATTAAATCTAAATTCTGTCTACACTGCCTTTCCAACAGAAAAACGACACAAATCGAATTCTTTCCTACAGAAAAATGATGAAAACTGAATTTGAATTCTCCCTTACACTGCCTTTCCAACAGAAAAATTACGAAAATTGATTGGAATTCTTCCTACACTGCTAGCCTTTCATACAGAAAAACGATGCAAATTGAATTAAAAATCTGTCTTCACTGCCTTTCCTGCAGAAAAACGACTCAAATTAGTTTGAATTCTTTCTACAGTGCCTTTCCTACAGTATAAGGGCAGAAAAATGAATTTGAATTCTTTCTACATCATCCAATTCAACCTGTGACAGCCACAGCGAAAAGCAATTCCTGTATTTGACTCCTACCATCAAGATGTAAAGCTTATTGTTACCATTATTATTATTATTGTTATTATCATTACTATTATTATCATCATTATTATTATTATTATTATTATTATTATTATTATCATTATTAATTTATTATTATTATTATTATTATTATTATTATTATTATCATTATTATCATTATTATTATTATTATTATTATTATTATTATTGTTGTTGTTTTTTGTCATTGTTGCAGTAGCTGTTATTATTATTATCATCATTACTGTTATTATTATTACTATTATTATTATCATTATCATTATTATATTCATTATTAATAATAATATTATTATTACTATTATTATTATTATTATTATTATTATTATTATTATTATTTATTATTATTATTACATATATTATTATTATTATTATCATTATTTTATTTTTTGATTTATCTCATTTTTCTTTTTAGGAGGACCAAAAACAATGCAGTTGGGAGAGTAGGTTACTGTTCAGCAATTCAGCAGGACAAGGGTTTTAAACCCTTCCAATGTTGAGACTATACTTTCACCCAAAGCGCAAGGATGCAAAGATTTTTGAAAACCATCTAAACCCTGTTATCTTGGTATTCATTGGATGGCTCTCGCCGAGTACTCTCCAATGAGTACCATGTGCCAAGGTTTCAGTTATTTTTTTTAGGTTTTTTGCATTAGTTTGTGTTGGCCAACTTAGCCACCAGCAGCATAAGGGTTGAATGGCTTATAAATCATGATAAGTCTATGTACACTAGATGGATGATAATAACCTCCCCTTGCATCAAATTGAGAGAATTCATCATGAGAGCTTTCTATGGGCGCTACATGGACAATGCATACAACCAATTAGTCAATAACAAGCAATTTCCTTCCCGTCATAATGAATATGATATATTATTACAACTTGATACACAATTAAACGAATTACTGATAAGAGCATTAGTGATAGAATAACAGTGAACTGGTGATGCTGCCAGTTTTGTGGTGTGTGACAGCTGGCAGTCAGTGTCAGCGCCTTAGACCACTGGGCCATCAGGGAAGGCCTTCAGTGGTGAAAGACAGCTGGCAGTCAGTGGCAACTTCTTAGACCGCACAGCTATCAGGGCAGGCCCTCAGTGGTGGGAGACAGCGAGGAGTCAGCGGCAGTGCCTTAGACCACTCGACCATCAGGGCAGACGCTCAGTGGTGAGAGCCAGCTAGCAGACAGTGGCAGTGCCTTAGACCACTGGGCCATCAGGGCAGACGCTCAGTGGTGAGAGCCAGCTAGCAGACAGTGGCAGTGCCTTAGACCACTGGGCCATCAGGGCAGGCTTTCACATGCATGAACATGAAAGGGTTAATTTAAACAAAAAACTTACAGTTTATTTCCAATCTTGTGGCTGTCAGTCTCATCCTCTTCCACAGACTCATAGTCATCTGAAAAATGTTAAAACATGATTTATGATTGTTATAAATTATGTAGCAAGCTAATTCACTCCTGTGGGCTTTAGTGGAAAGAGTAGCTTTATAAGGTATCATTAGTGACAAAATCGATCACCTTTGAGATACGATCCATTACTAAGCCGTGCCTTGTGGGATATCGATGACAGAGGGTGGATATCATGCTGTACCCCACTTTCAAACAGGGTGTAACTGATTTATCACCTGCTCTTTAACTGTTGGTTTTTTTAAGTCAATCCCCTTTGGCCAGTGAATTCAAATGGATTGTTACGAATAGTATCATACCTCTAGTATTCTGAGAGTGCCATATGTCAAACATCTCAAGTTGAATTTGGGCTAGTGGAAGTTTGAGCAGGGCAAGTAAATTTCCTAGTGGCCAGTGGAAGGATTCGATTATTATCTAACCCTTTTAATTTAATTTTTTGTTTCCTGTGTATTTATTATGTGTAAATAGAGTAGGTAAGTTGAATATATTTTATGGATTATTTTTTTCTAAAAATGTACACGTCTTATGGCAACTGTAGTTGAAATGCAGCGTTCTAATCTTACATCGATGTTGTATACGATGCAATACCAAATACCACTATTGAATGGGAAATATTATGGTACGGAAAAAGTTAAGTATCGTATTGTATTAAGATTTAAAATATCTATAAAAGACGTCTACTTACAAACTTTAAGGCACTTTGCTATTTATTAGCAAATTTGTGAAGCTGACTGCTGAATTCAACAAAATTAGATCAAGGCAATATTGTTACCTCTTCCAAAGTTGAGGCTACCTTCGCCCAATGCACAAGAATGCCAAGAATTTTGAAAACCATCTAAACCCTGTCATGTGGGTACTCATTGGATAGCCCTTATGGAGTACTGTCAGATGAGTACCCACATGCCAGGATTTCAGTCATTTTTCAGGATTTTTGCATGATCATATATTGGCCAACTTAGCCACCACCAGCATAAGGGTTAAAACATTGTTAAGTTCTTGTACTCTTAAGGATTAAGGAAATATCAATATTGTTTCAGGAAAATTTCAAAGGTGCCTGTCCCTACCTATGAGGCTACCCTGTATCAATATTTTGGCAATTACTAGGAATCGCGTGACCAGTTTCTGGATGAACAGGAAGAATTAAGATGGACATGAAATACCAACAGTGGATGTTAACTTCAAGGACTTTCATGACTAGGCTTTTAACCCTTCCATTGCTGAGGCTACTTTATTTACTCCAAAGGACAAAGGTGCAAAGATTTTTGATAACCATCTAAACCCCTACTCTCAGATGAGTACCCATGTGCCAGGGTTTCAATCATTTTTTTAGCTTTTCTTGCATCATTTGGTAATGGCAAAATTAGCCACCAGCAGCGTAAGGGTTAAAGAAAACGACCAGCAAGAAAAAGATTGAAAACTATTTTTTACCCTGTGTTATTGACATGCCATGTTCATACATGTACTTCATCTTGACAAGTTGACATGCCTATATCATTCATGTTTAGAGATCTACTTGACCAGATTTTAAGGAAAGACCTGGAGGTAAAATATTGACAATGAATTTCTCAATGCTGTTGTTTACACAACCTATTTTTTCGTATATTCAGTTACAGGAAACAAACAATGTTTTTCAGGCCCAATATTGTGAGGCTTTTTGGGGGGGATGTTGTGAGTATTAAAGGGTAAGTATCATACTATTCATGTGTACTATAGCCTTGAAAATAGAGCTAGGAGCATGAATAAAGGATACTATTTCACTCAGCAAATTCACTCCAGGTTTAGTTCTGAATTATACTCAAGGGGGACACACTTGAGCTGTGTTTGATTGAGTTTCAAACTGCAACTCATGAACACTTTGCTGCCATCTATAGCTTGAGAGAGACATCAAACCTAATTAACACTCAGTATATCTAGTGATGGAGGCATTATACCTAACTCAGCCTGAGAACCATAAAGGCTATGAGTAGACTAGGTTCCTAGTCCCTAAAAAGTTGACATCCCCTTCTGTGCTCACCAAGCAATGTGGTGTAGTACCAGGTATAAAAGATAGATGGCACCACCTGCTCCTCCCATCTCTAGAGGATTTAGGATACTCAAACTGGATCCTCTATTCCCCTAGTGATAAAAGTGTAAACTAAATTGACCACTGTGACACCTAGACCACGTTGTGCTTGGTAACAGAAAAATATATAACAGAAAAATTCATATGACAGCCTAGAAATCTAGGCTAGTGATAGGGGCATTATGCCTAACTCAGCCTGAGAACCATCTAGGCTATGAGCTGAGATGACCCCTGTTGTCAAAACATTTTTCCTGGAACTTGCTGAATGCGTTGATAGGAATGTTAGATATGGATCTAAGTCCACCTGTTGTTGATAAAGCGTGATAATAAAATTATCTGACACATGTCACAGTCACTAGTACTAATCTCATAGTCATGACGTATGTGTACACAACACGCAACATCAACAATCTGCCTTTGACCTGGCCTACATTTTTAGGCTGTCATATATAATAATATGCATGTATCTTTTAATCCAGTGTTTCTGTTAACGAGGCATCAAATGGTCAAGGTGGCCAGAATGGCCAAATTAGTTTACATTTAGCAGGTGAATAGAGGAATTAGTTTGACCGACACCACTCACCTAGCAAGCAAAATTGTACACCCAGGCCAGTTGTAAATTGATCCATTTATATTAAAACTGGACTTTTTTATTCCCATTCATTTGAAGCAACCCAAAAAGTCAAAATTATTTCTATTGTTTATATCTCTGTAAAAGAGGCACCTCTAGGTAAACGTTTTTCAGAAAAATGGTATTAATAACTGCATTAATAGCTCTCCTTCAATCTTTTTAAGGATTCTTCATTCTTTCTTGAATCATCTAGATATCATTCCATTCATGCTTAAGAGATTTTCTAACCAGTGTTGTCTGGACCTAGGATGCTTAATTATAACTTTGGAAATAAGCATAAATTCACACAATTTTTGGAGGAGTGTTGTTGGTTTAGTTCTGAGCAACATTTCTCTTTCGATTTTTTTTACCCGAAAAATGCTCCGGTCATTAAGATATTACCAAAATAGTCGGGGCATTTTTAGGCACTATAGGCTTGAATGGGTTAAAGATCATGACAACAATTTCAAGCATAACTTTCTGGTATGAAATGGTCAACCATGATTACGCACACCATCCCATATGCTAATACACATACACTAAACCCGCCTAACCACATATCACCAGACTGACCGCATAACTGGGTGCCGTAATATGAATTAATATGAATACTAATTAGGGCTTGATTAACCCCCTGTGCCTGAGGGGCTACCAGAGGGAATCGATCTCCGCCAATCCCTCGAAACTCTCCCTTTTCCTGCCCCATAGCTCCAGGCTACAGAAGATTATGTGGGGCTTTAACTATATTTGCCTTTGTAGCCCGGCTGTCTATAAGAAAAGTGATATATATATTCCTAAAACCCATTAATGCTCACAGCGGCCAAAAACAGCCTGACAATTTTGATGAGACCTTGCAGGGAAAATCATAGTTAGGAAAATTATTGATGGAAAAATGTTAATCCAAACATTACTAAAAGTTCTGCTTCAAATATCTTTTAAAATCATTCTTTATTACAAAGTTATTGTTCAAAGTATCACAGTTCCAGACCGCAATTCCTGGAGGAACTATTAAGCATTAATGGGTTAGAGTTTTTGAATGTTTTTTCTTTTTTTAATACAAAGTAAGTGGAGTTGAAATGTTATGTCGAAAAAAATAGTGTTAAGTGCAGTATTTCATTGTTAGTAAGTAACCCACCGCAGGGAATACTTTTAGATTACATATTTCAGTTGTTTTGTTTCTGTCTATAAGGTTTCATTCCTATCTTGTTTACTTGCATACATTCTTCCAACGGTTTAAACAGCGTCAAAAGTTCATCTCATTGTTATCTTTGTCTTTTCATATCTGGCTGTATGAATGTATATGTATTGACTGACTTGTTGATGCGAGTGCAAGTAAACATACAGGCATACATAGGGTATCATATAAGTTGTCACACAGCTTCTGTGAGCTTACACAATTAGAGGGTGCACACCAGGAAGCCTTTAACCCAATAATGCTTACCCTCATGCTGCTGGTGGCTAATAAGGCCAATACAAAATGCAAAAAACCTAAAGAAAATAACTGAAACCCTAGCACATGGGTACTCATCTGAGAGCACTCAACAAGAGCTATCCAATGAATACCAACATGACAGGGTTTAGATTGTTTTCATGAATACCAACATGAAAGGGATTAGATTTTTTCCAAAATCTTTGCGTCCTTGTGCTTTGGACGAAAGTAGCCTCAACATTGGAAGGGTTAAGAGTTCCTCCTGCAATTGCCATCTTGATCTTTGATATTTATGTCCTGATTAACATTTCTCCTTCAAATATATTTCTAAATCTGTGTTTTTGCCTGCAAGATTTCATCAATAATTGTCAGGGTGTTTGAATTTGAATTGGAAATTGGAAATTAAGTATAAAAATATATTCCTGAATGTATATGAAAGGAAGCTGTATGTTAGCTTCTGATTGATTTCTTATACATATATATACAACTTCATTTAGCATGAATTTGTTCTACAGCAATCATTTAGGTACAATCTATTAAGGCAAGAATAATCTTTCCAAAACAATTATTGCACATTTTTTCATTTAATTTCAATCCCCAACTTTTTATTCTTGAGCCTGAAAATAAGAATTAATCCTATGAGTTTAAGTTCACTTCCAAATATCACTTTTTATGATAACTTCAGAAATAATTAACAATTTCTAATTTCGGAAGATTTTTTTTTTAAAGGGGTTCCAGCCATGGCTTTACATTTTGTGTTTTAATCCTTCCAATGCACAAGAATGCAAAGATATATTTTTTTTGAAGACGATCTAAACCCAGTCATGTTGGTATTCATCGGATAGCTCTTGCCGAGTTCTCTCAGATGAGTACCCATGAGCCAGGGTTTAGGTCATTTTTCAGGTGTTATGCATCTTTTTCTATGGGCCAAATTAGCCAGCATAAGGGTTAGTAATAAATAAGTAATATCATTCACTTACCGCTATCGTTGTCAATTGTATCATATCCTGGGTCCCGTGACACCATTGTGTCATCGTAAATATCCTCATCCTCCATAGCGCCCTCTAGTGAGACACCATTGTTTCGTACCCTCGTGTGACTCTTTCGTTTGATTCTAGGTGGCGCCACTGGTATCAAAACATCATCGTAATTGTCCTCCTCGTTACTAGACCTTGAGCTTTGTCGAGAAACTCCCGCTTTCCTATTATTATTGTTCATACCAAATATGGTTTTTGATGCGTCATTATTTTGAACACTTAGTGAATCTTGATGACTTGTTTGCGTGATTACATCATCGTAATTCTCATCATCATCACTCTCCTGTATTTTATCACCATTCATTTCAGTTTTTACCTTCCTCTTTTGACTACTCCCAGCGCGATTCAACAAACTCGCTAATTCCTCCTTTTTCCTAGCCTCATTCTGAGAGTGAATGTTGTTTTTTCGCACCGATGGTCTTTTTCTCACCGAGACAACTCGCCTAACGGAACCCTTTTTTCCTGCACTCTTTCCTTTAGAGTTTGGTCCTCTCGGCTTTGACGCAGTTAAGGGATTTCTCGAAGCCCCGACTGCAGCGAACTTTCTCATCAGTTCTGATACATCGGAGGACTGAGCACCTTGGGTCGTGTTTTCCTGAGATCTATCCGTCAGACCAGCTGACTGCGCAGGACCTTTAGCACAGTTTGTTTTCGTAACCACTTGTGGTTGTGTTTTTTGAAATCTCTGCATAGCTGCTGCAGGTTTCTTAGCAGGGAGAGGTTTTGCGGCACCCTTTGCGGCCGACGTATCAAACTTACTGAAAGCACTCCCAAACTTATCCTTGGGACTTAATCCTGGGGAATCCTTAGGAACACTGAGAAACGGAGAATTTCCTGGATTTTCTTGGACTTTCTTAAGTTCCTTCCTCTCTTGCATCCAAGGAACCGGAGCAGGTTGCGATAATCCATTGGGACTTCTTTCTCCCCCTACTACAGGTTTCTTGGGAGGAAGTTTAAACACATTTTTATTTTGCGCCTCCAGAAAAGGAGACCTTATTTTCCCAATAGCAGATGGTTTTAAGTTTTCGCCATCGGCATTTCCATTATCGCCATGCTGATGGCTTGACATATTTCCACCAATGGTTGAGTTTTCCATCATACCACTGCGGGACTGTGGTTTCACCATGACGACAGGTTTATTTCCTTTTGTTTGCCCCACCATCTTTCCACGGGCTTCGGCACAAGTCGTTGAAACAGATCTGTCCTGGTTGGTGTAGGAATTTTTTAAAACATTCACTCCTTTCTACCTTCTGTATCATGGTGTGTGCCTGAAAATGGAAAAAAGAAATTAAATAAATATTTATTTTACTGGCTAACCTAAGAAATGGACGTAATTAAATCAGAACTTGAATTTAGCTGGAGCACGGGAGCCCAGGACTCCCTTGAATTCTTCTGCGGCTCCCTAAAATTTCTGCAGCGAGCCCAAAGATATTCCAGTTTCTATACCCAAAACCTTGAAGTAGCTTTTCAGCGCTCAACAAATAGCATAGTCCCATCTCCCGGGGGATCTAAATTCCAAAAACAGCCCTGTCAGGCTACCTACAGTTAGATTCAGGTAGTCCCGTTAGACTACCTGATTCCTGGGGAAGTTCCCCACTAAAACACTACAAAATGGTAGCGAAAAAAGTGGTGGGGCTACCTAAAATGGTGGTGGGACTACCTGATTTTGGGTTCAGGTAGCCCCGCCAGCCTACCTGGTCCTTCTGGGGACCGTCAAGCACTGCTTTTGAAGATGCAATTGGGCTCTCTGGGAAAATATTCGAGCACTGTAAATTGTGTAGTTAAAATCATTCATTACATACAAGACGCTTTATGATATTCAATAAAATACATAAATTGTTTATAGAAATTCCAAGTTTCAAAATTTCTTACAAAGTAAAGTACCTGTATAACAAAACAAATATTTAATCATTAATTAATGCTCACAGACAGACAATTCAGAATAAATCTTTCAACAAAATCATAGTAGAGAAAATATTTGAAGTAGAAATGTTAATCAGAATATTACCAACAACTCTCTTTCAAATATTTTGTAAAATCATACTTAAATCTCATGCTAGATCGACTGTCAAAGCTATCAAAGATCCAGACAACATTATAACATTTCTGATTTCTGCCCCTCCACATTTAGCTACTCAGCTTCTTCTAATCCTCATACCATCTACAGTTAACCCTTGTCATGCTAGACCCCCATATGGGAGAACCTATCCCCTGGGACCAGGGATATTGTTGGTCTACCCACCAAATCAAAAGGATTTCATAAATTTCTATTACTGTTTCAATAATGTGCTTTACAAACTGAAATAGAAACATAGTAAAAGGTAAAATATTGATATCTAGTATAATTCAATACCCCTTAATTGACCTATGTAGTTTTTATTTTGCTAAGTGCATGGGTACCCAAAGACCAGATATATCCGGTGTTGGTCACACAGGCAAGATATGTAGCACCGTATATATCCGGTGTTAGCAAGAGCAGGGTTAATAGTCTATTGTGTCAAAAAAGGCAATATACACTTCAGCCATGTCCTAGAAGATGGTTTACTAGGAAATATTGAAGTTTTTAGCCCAGCAAAGTCAAATTTGAAAATTCAACATAGTAATTTTTACCTGTCCAAAAAGGTGGTTTTCAGGAAACTGCCTGCCCAAAAGACAGGCTGGACAGGTCCTGGCTATAAGTCCCTGATTCTGACTGCTTTTTGTATGAAAACACTGCAGGGTCAGACTCAGACATTACCAAAATCCTGAACATCATCGATACCAGCAAATTTCGTAATAGTATGAGTGCAGCGCCTGGAGGGTAAATACATGTTATGCATCCATCCCTAGGCCTAGAAATACCAATCAATACCTGCAGTCTCATACTAACCCACCCATATAATACCCCCCTTAGCCAGCAAGGCCTCTGTGCGTCTTTTGGATGCCCAAACCCCTGAAAATCACCCCTGTTAGTGAATTAGAAATAGACATAAAATTGACATTTTTTCACCCCAATATAATTCACATGACTGTATAATGATATTATGTCTGATTTCAATGAGTAAATACATGTTCATGGTAATGTTACCTCAGCATATTGTTCTTTCCCTTGAAAAATAGGACGCCCAAAAGTTTTATAAAATTGTCAATTTTTGGACACCCAGTTTCTCAATCCTGGATTCCTGGCCAACCCTAATCACACCAAATTTCATCTCTACTGATACCTACACATTCTTCTCATTGTTGCCCACCTCACAAAACCATTTGGGGGTCCCAAGGGGTGAGTTTTGAGGGTTTTGGTGTCCAACAGAACCCCCTGCTGGCTAAGACAGTGAATCCCTTTCCTGGAGATACCTACACATTCCTCTTCTTCTGACCGCCCGCCTCACAAAAACATTTGGGTGTCCTGAGGAGTGATTTTTGAGGATTTGTCCAATTAAAAGACAACCAGACCCTGGGGAAGCCCTGCTGGCTAAGACTATGAATTCCTTTCCTGCTGATACATTATATAGTATTACATACCTCTTTCTCTGGTCGCCTGCCTGCCTGCCCACTAGCCTTAAGAGTGAACTGACAACAATAATATGCTTATAATGACATGGCTTACTACCTTTAACATGTTAACCCTCGCATGACAAGATCACTGCCTGGGTGATACAAAACAACTAGAAAAACCACATTATAAATCTTTATAAGTTCATCAGATCCTTTAAAGATTTTTCCTCAAAAAAGCAATTTCCTCCAATTTCCAAATGATATTTTTTCATTTGACTTAAGCATTTTTAGCAGGAATATCTTCATGTGTGTGGAATGATTTTGCATGAGTGATCTGGGTGTAAATAGGTCAAGGATGGGGCTGTTGCACTAACCTTTTAGTCATGCCCTCCTGTTGCTATTTTTGGACAGGGATTGTGATAATAGTTGACCTCATTACTTGGACAACAGTCCAACATCAAACCTCTGCTGTGGTGCAATCATGACCACTGTCTTAGCCAGGATTTAGAAACTGGGTGACCAAAATTGGCAATCGCAAAATCTTTGGGCCACCTTTATCTTTAATGGAGACCACAATTTAACCACAATTATAACCATAAACATGCATTTATCTATTGAAACAAGGCTTTTTATCAATATACAATGGCATACATATGAAAGTGAGAAAATTCAATTATATGCTTGAAATTGAAATTTTAGAAATTACTCTCAAAACTTGGGGGATTTTAGAGAGTTTTGGGTGTCACGGTGTTACATGTATTATTATCGTGAGATCATAGATGGTGCCACATGTGGTGACCAAGTTGACTGCACTAAATTTTAACAAGTTTAACTCAGGCTGGAAGCCAGGAAGAATCATTAAAAATATCATTAAGATATTGTTTCATCAAAGGAAATATCAATAGTGTATAGTATCGTGAACCTTTTAAAGGTGCCAATCCCTATTAGAGAGAGTGTCAAAATATGTCTGAGAACCTAAACGCTAGGCTACAATGGGTGGCCTTATGTTATTGGTGGC